>JADBJO010001096.1:414924-417424 GCA_016801955.1 Conus betulinus
TTGTTGTTGTTGCTGCTGATGTCACATTCAACCGATTTCTTTAGAAATGTCCAAAAAATGGAAAAACATTTACCTCCAGTTTCATTAAACGAGACAGACACAGAGAAAAGGAAAGAGAAGAGCAAAAGACCGAAAGGAAACAGAGAAGAGGAGAGAGAGAGGAGGAGGAGGGAGGAGAGGAGAGGAGAGAGAGAGTGAGAGGAGAGACGAGGAGAGAGAGAGAGAGAGAGAAAGAGAGAGAGAGGGAGAGGAGAGGCGAAGAGGAGGAGAGAGAGAGAGAGGGGAGGAGAGGGAGAGAATGAGAGAGAGGAGGAGAGGGAGAGGCCGGAGGAGAGAGAGAGAGAGAAAACGAAGAGAAGGCGGACCAGAGAGAGAGGAGGAGGAGAGAGCGAAGAGAGGGAGAGAGAGGAGGGTGGGAGGAGAGAGAGAGGAGAAGAGAGCGAGGGGAGAGAGAGGAGCAAGAGAGGACGAGGAGATGAGAGAGGAGTGGAGGAGAGAGGAGAGGAGGGAGGGGAGAGAGTAGAGGAGAGGAGAGAGGAAAGAAGAGATAAGTCAGGGGACGACAGAGAGAGAGAGAGGAGAGATGGAGAGAGAGAGAGGAGAGAGAGAGAGAGGAGATTGAGAGAGAGAGAGAGAGAAATGGAAAAAGTACTAAGAAAAACATAGACTGCAATCTCGCTCCTCCGGACAGTTTCGCTAACGCGGCATAATATTTCCGTGTCCAGATCATCAATGCGTACAAGTGCAAGCCGCTCCGTGTACCTCGGTGTCTTTCGGAGTGAAGAGATGGAGAACAGAAGAATGCAAAATAAAGGCAGAATGAAAAAGGAACCAGAGAAGGAAGCGAGGGGAAAAAAAAACAAGCAAACCGTAGGCACAAAAGACAGGGACAAATTAGGGAAAAAAAAAAAGGATTCAACTCGGTGTAACAACAACAACAACACAACGCAACGCGCTACATAACACAAACAGCGCACGTGTACACATAAAACACACACACACACAACACACACACACACACACACACCACACACACACACACACACACGACTGACGCTAATGGAACAAACAAACCAATAAGAAAAATAGATAAATAAAATAAATAAATAAAAAGATAAATAAATAAATAAAACTGCAACGCAATTTGACTGACATGGAAACCACGTTATCATCCCAAACAACATCAAAGAAGAAACAGAGAGAGAGAGAGAGAGAGAGAGAGAGGAGAGGGAGAGAGAGAGAGATGAGAGAGAGAGAGAGAGAGAGATGAGAGAGAGGGGAGAGAGAGAGGGGAGGAGAGAGAGAGAGGAGAGAGAGAGAGAGAGAGAGAGAGAGGAGGAGAGGAGAGAGAGAGAGAGGAGAGAGAGAGAGGAGAAAGAGAGAGAGAGAGAGAGAGACAGAGAGAGGAGAGAGAGAGACAGAAAGAGAGAGACAGACAGGACAGAGACAGACAGGAGGAGACAGAGAGAGAGGCAAACAGAGAGATAGGACAGAAAGACAGACAGCGGATCAAAGACGGGAGAGGGAGAGAGAGAGAGAGAAAAGAGAGAGAGACAGACAGACAGAGAGAAAGATCAAAGACAGGATGGAGAGAGAGAGAGGCAAAGAGAGAGAGAGAGAGAGAGACAGACAGACAGACAGACAGAGAGAGGCAAGTAGGCTGACAGAAAAATAGACATGGACAAAGAAAGTGAGAGACAGAATGAGAGAGAGAGAGACAAAAAACAGAGAGAGAGAGACCAAGACAGAGAGACAGAAAGAGAGGGAGATAGAGATACAGAAAGAAGTGAGTGAGAGAGAGAGACAAAGAGATGAGAGAGAGTGAGAGAGACACAGAGAGAGGGTGACAGTC
This sequence comes from Conus betulinus, assembly GCA_016801955.1. NCBI lineage: Eukaryota > Metazoa > Mollusca > Gastropoda > Neogastropoda > Conidae > Conus > Conus betulinus. The sequence continues at coordinate 416,777 of JADBJO010001096.1, forward strand.
AGAAAACGAATGAAAGGAAGCAGCCAAGAAACAGATTCTAAAGAGGGAGAGATGTTTCTCCCCTGCTATCAGATGAGTATTTTGTACACAATTATTACGATGATGGTTGCGATAAGAAAAAACAAAGTGAATGCAAGCTAGCTTTTGTGCTCGCGCGTAAGCGTACAGGCGCGCGTGCGCGAGTGTGGACTTTTTCTCAGTCGGCTCAGTTCCACTCCCTCGCCTACCCACGCCAACATGCTCCAAAAGAACTGCCCCCCCCCCCCCCCCCCCCCCCCCCCCCACACACACACACACACATCCTCTTATCTTCCACCGTCACCACTCTCAGTCTCCTTCTGCTCAACACGCCCCACCACCCCCACCCCACCCCCACCCTACACCGCAATCTCTCTTCTTCCTCGGTCTTTCACGGGGTATTCGTGCTTGATGAACACCCGGTGGAAGCCACGAGCGCGCCTGCAGTCGACGTGGGCCACTTCTTTATTAATCTTTATCCGAGAATCCAAGCCTGTAATAAATAGACAGATAGATAGATAAATAGGTAGATAGATAGGTAGATAAACTGATAGATAGGTAAATAGATAGGTAGATAGATAAATATATAGATAGATAGGTAAATAAACTTTAATCAGGGAGCAGGGGAAC
>JADBJO010001096.1:422424-424374 GCA_016801955.1 Conus betulinus
CAGTCGTCAGGAGAAAACCCTCCACAGCAGACACTGCCATGCTGCCAAGTCACTTGGGTGGTGTGTTGTACTGCCTATCCTGACCCAACATACAGTGGTGTTGTGTACTGCCTGTTGTGACCCAACATACAGTGGTGTGTTGTACTGCCTGTTGTGACCCAACATACAGTGTGTGTTGTACTGTCTGTCCTGACCCAACATACAGTGGTGTGTTGTACTGCCTGTCCTGACCCAACATACAGTGGTGTGTTGTACTGCCTGTCCTGACCCAACATACAGTGGTGTGTTGTACTGCCTGTCCTGACCCAACATACAGTGGTGTTGTGTACTGTCTGTCCTGACCCACCATACAGTGGTGTTGTACTGTCTGTCCTGACCCAACATACAGTGGTGTTGTACTGTCTGTCCTGACCCAACATACAGTGGTGTGTTGTACTGTCTGTCCTGACCCAACATACAGTGGTGTGTTGTACTGCCTGTCCTGACCCAACATACAGTGGTGTTGTACTGCCTGTCCTGACCCAACATACAGTGGTGTTGTGTACTGTCTGTCCTGACCCAACATACAGTGGTGTGTGTTGTACTGCCTGTCCTGACCCAACATACAGTGGTGTGTTGTACTGTCTGTCCTGACCCAACATACAGTGGTGTTGCGTACTGCCTGTCCTGACCCAACATACAGTGGTGTTGCGTACTGCCTGTTGTGACCCAACATACAGTGGTGTGTTGTACTGTCTGTCCTGACCCAACATACAGTGGTGTGTTGTACTGCCTGTCCTGACCCAACATACAGTGGTGTGCTGTACTGTCTGTCCTGACCCAACATACAGTGGTGTTGCGTACTGCCTGTCCTGACCAACATACAGTGGTGTTTGTACTGCCTGTCCTGACCCAACATACAGTGGTGTTGTGTACTGCATGTCCTGACCCAACATACAGTGGTGTTGTGTACTGCATGTCCTGACCCAACATACAGTGGTGTTGTGTACTGCATGTCCTGACCCAACATACAGTGGTGTTGTGTACTGCATGTCCTGACCCAACATACAGTGGTGTTGTGTACTGCATGTTCTGACCCAACATACAGGGGGTTGTGTACTACATGTCCTGACCCAACATACAGTGGTGTGTTGTACTGCCTGTTGTGACCCAACATACAGTGGTGTGTTGTACTGCATGTCCTGACCCAACATACAGTGGGGTTGTGTACTGCATGTCCTGACCCAACACACGTAAGACACCGCCTGCAGAGCTTTCCACTCCATTCAATAATCAACTACAAAGCAGGCACTGCCATGCTGCCAAGTCATTTGGGTGGTGTTGTGTACTGCCTGTCCTCACCCTACATACCCAAGACCCCACCTGCAGAGCCCTCCACTCGCCACAATCATCAACTTAGTCTCGGAGACTGAGCACTTCCTTCCGGAGGGCGCCCACCGTGTCCATCTAACGACAAGCGCCCATGACCTAACAGATACCGCCGACCCCGACATGAACCCCCAAGGCGGGCAGACGTGGAGAAGAAATCCAAGTGAGGTCACCATAAGAGCAGGGGGCGAAAGGGCCGCAGAAGTGAGGACTTTGCTCTCTGTTTGTCAATGCAGACCAAGGAGGACGATGTGGGGTGAAAATGACGCTACAATGTGACTGACATGCTGCCTGCTGTTCTCAGGACCCGGTGGCTTGTGAGAGGCTCAGCAGGGAAGGAGACGCCATGCAGCCTGCCTGTGTGAAGCGCAACATTCCTCTCCTCTGCTTTGATCTTCCTGGACAGCTCTACTGTCACAGTCCGTGGTTCACGTGCAGACAGCAAAGATGAACTACGGCACGACCGCACGCTAAAAAAGCTTCAGCTTGGATCTGACGGCTACATTCGTTGATCAATATTCGGCCACTTTAAGCCTAAGTTAAAATTGCCAGTTTTTGTTTCCTTTCTCTAGATAACCTGTG
>JADBJO010001096.1:431592-444092 GCA_016801955.1 Conus betulinus
CAGAGACGACGGACACGAGAGAGGTACCATATTTGTGCTGTTCAAACTCATCTTCATACATTAGCCATAGTGAACAGCAACCCACAGATAACGCCATCTGTGTGTATTTTTTTTCTTTTTCTTTTTTTTTTTTTTTACTTTTTTTCTTTCCTTTCCCCCAACCATAAACAATTAAAAAAAAGGCCTGTTCATGACAGTCGCTATTGATTTTCCTCCAAACGGTTCGCTTTAACAGCGCGCCAAGCTCCGGGAACTGGTGGTCAATCGATACTGCAAGCTCGCGCTATACGCCGGGCCAGGGAAAGCTTGGGTTGTTCAGTGTACGCCAGCAGAACTCTCCGCTTCTCTGCCTGCCTCTGTCTGTCTGTCTTTCTCTCTGTCCTTCTCTTTCTCTCTCCCCTCTCTTCTCTCTCCCTCCCTCTCCCCCCCCCCCCCCCCCCTTCACCTCCCTCTCTCTGTGATATGTCTATCAATCTGACTGTCTGTCACTCTCTCTCTCTCTCTCTCTCTCTCTCTCTGATACGTCTGTCAATATATCTCGACTCTCTCTCTTTCTGATATATGTCTGTCAATCTGATTCTCTCTCTCTCTCTCTCTCTCTCCCTCTCTCTCGTGAGGCGTCATCTCCATTTGTTGTAGATGTAGAACTGCGGGCTGGTTCCTGACTAGACGGCACAGGTCTGTCTGGTAAAATGCTTCAATACATCAACCAATCAGCCCTTTGTTACCCCCTCCATTCTCCTCCTCCCCTTATACCCTCACATCCCCCATCCCTCACCGTTCCCGTCCCTTCTCCCTCTCAGCTCACTTCCCCTTTTTTTGTAGAAGGTTGGATGATAAGGGGAAGATGTATGTGTTTATTCTACAAGCACGCTTGAAATAAAGTCTCTGTCTGTCTCTATCTGTCTGACTGTGTGTCACACACACATACACACACACACACACACACACACACGCGCGCGCGCGCGCGCGTGCTCGCGCCAAACAGGGAAAGAGATACTGAGAGAAGAGAGAGGAGGAAGGGGGGATGGAGCGAGAGATGTGTGCGCAAGAGAGAGAGAGAGAGAGAGAGAGAGAGAGAGAGAGAGAGAGAGAGAGAGAGAGAGAGAGAGACAGAGAGAGACAGAGAGAGAGACAAAGAGAGAAAAAGAGAGAAAAAGGTAGAAAGGAGGAAGAGGAGAAAGAGAGGGAGGGAAGGGGAGAGAGAGAGAGAGAGACAGAGACACAGAGAGAGAGAGAGAGAGAGAGAGACAGACAGACAGACAGACAGACAGACAGAGACAAAGAGACAGGAGAGAGGGGCATGGAGGAGGGGAAGAGATACAGAGAGAGAGAGAGAGAGAGAGAGAGAGAGAGAGAGAGAGAGAGAGAGAGAGAGAGACAACAAGGATAAAAAACCAACTAATCCCTTTCAAAAAAAAAAAAAAAAAACCACCTAGTTCAAGCCAAGCACAGTGACACAGTTGACGAGCTAAACTCTCGAGACGACCCTTACAACAGGAATACCACGTCAACGTCCTCCGAGTCCATGGCATCGTCGGTGACGCTCCGACGGTACGCAATATCCGTGCACAGGTGACCGTGTGCCGTGACGCCGAGGCAAAACTCAGTGTCCGCGTCTACGGCATCGCAGTTACGAGGCTCAAAGAAGACAACAAAACCACGTCACAGTCTGTGCCCGTCTGTCGTTGGACGGACATGGCGGCACCCTCCGGGAGGGGAGAGCTCGCTCACGCCCGCTCCGCGACTAAGCAAATTATTGTCGTCAGTATGGGGCTCAGTAGGTGGTGTCCTGCGTACGTTGGATCAGAAAAAAAAAGGCGCCACTGAACACCACCGAAGTGACTCGGCAGCAGTGCAGTGTCTCCTCCGGTGGGTTGCTTCTTGGCGATTTGACACTGAATTGCGCCCTATGGATTGCAAGTGCCGGGGCTGCGGCGGCCGGCCTGGTTGTGGGCGGGCCAGGCTGGGGGGGGGTCGGGGGGGGGGGGGGGGGTCGGAATGAGCGGCTTCGGTACACTGCCACTGAGGTGGCTCAGAAGATGGGACAGCTACAAAACAAAAAAAAAGTCTTCGCCCATGGCATTGAGTGGCGCTCAGCCATTCTTGACTGTCTTTGTGTGTGAGATGCTAAAGCCAAGCTGAATGTGTGTGTCTGTAGATGACACTGTGTGATGCTAAAGCCATGCTGACTGTCTGTAGGTGGCACTGTGTGATGCTACAGCCATGCTGAATGTGTGTAGATGGCACTGTGTGATGCTACAGCCATGCTGAATGTGTTGTGTAGGTGGCACTGTGTGATGCTACAGCCATGCTGAATGTGTGTAGGTGGCACTGTGTGATGCTACAGCCATGCTGAATGTGTGTAGGTGGCACTGTGTGATGCTACAGCCATGCTGAATGTGTGTAGGTGGCATTGTGTGATGCTACAGCCATGCTGAATGTCTCTAGATGGCACTGTGTGATGCTACAGCCATGCTGAATGTGTGTAGGTGGCACTGTGTGATGCTACAGCCATGCTGAATGTGTGTAGATGGCACTGTGATGCTACAGCCATGCTGAATGTCTGTAGATGGCACTGTGTGATGCTACAGCCATGCTGAATGTCTGTAGATGGCACTGTGTGATGCTACAGCCATGCTGAATGTGTGTAGGTGGCACTGTGTGATGCTACAGCCATGCTGAATGTGTGTGTCTGTAGATGGCACTGTGTGATGCTACAGCCATGCTGAATGTGTGTAGGTGGCACTGTGTGATGCTACAGCCATGCTGAATGTCTGTAGGTGGCACTGTGTGATGCTAAAGCCATGCTGAATGTCTGTAGATGGCACTGTGTGATGCTAAAGCCATGCTGAATGTGTGTAGATGGCACTGTGTGATGCTACAGCCATGCTGAATGTCTGTAGATGGCACTGTGTGATGCTACAGCCATGCTGAATGTGTGTAGGTGGCACTGTGTGATGCTACAGCCATGCTGAATGTGTGTAGATGGCACTATGTGATGCTACAGCCATGCTGAATGTTCTGTAGATGGCACTATGTGCTGCTAAAGCCATGCTGAATGTGTGTGTGTCTGCAAGTGGCAACGTATGATGCCAAAAACAACACTCAAGGTCTGTCAGTGTCCACGGCCTATGTGATGCACACCGGCACTCATGTCTGTGTCTGCGGCGTCGTATGAAACTCAAACAATACCCACTGTCTACGTCTATGACGTCATATGAAACTCAGACAGTACTACTCAATGAAGTCGTATGACGCTCCAACAACTCTCAATGTCTGTGTCTATGGCTTCGTGTGAAGCTTAAACAGCACTGAATGTGTGTCTATGGCGTCATATGAAGCTCCGTCAACACTCATGCTCAACGTCTGTCTATGGCATCATAATTATGGAGCTCCATCAACACTCAACATCTGTGTCTATGGCATCATAATTATGGAGCTCCAACAACACTCAATGTCTGTGTCTATGGCATCGTATGAACTCCAACGACAAAAAAAATGTCTGGCGAAGTGGTTAGCGTCGCGGACTCCCGGCTGGGAGGTCGTGGGTTCGAATCCCACCAGAGTCATGTGGGTTTTTCTGCCCCGACCGGCTCCTACCCAGAGTTGAGTTTGCTGCGGACTCAGTTGGGAAGACTGGGACCACACAGTCGAATTTCATCATCCACTTAATGGACGCGTTTCTGAGAGTGTTGCTCAAATTTCCTGACCAACACTGCAGGTGCCTGTATCTCTCGGGCCTGGTTGACGCCGGGATATATTATGAAAGGAAGCGTAGAGTACAGCCCTGTCATATAGTCTCTGACCGAAATGGAAATCCGTAGCATCATCTTAATCATCCCTCATTCTCATCGATCAGCATAAAAAAAAAAAATGTCTCAAATTCTGTGGCCCTTCATGCCCTGCTCTCATGGTGACCTCAATTTCGATGTCCTCTCCACGTCTGTGGCCTTGGTTTGGTTCCGTCGGGGTCACCGGTATCGGCGGCGAGTCCATGGGGCTGTCGTTGGACGGACGTGGTGGCGCCCTCCGCGGGGAGAGCTCACTCACCGCCGGCCTCCGCGACTAAGCAATTATTGTCGTCAGAAGGGGGCTTAGTATGTGATGTCCTGCGTATGTTAGATCAGAACAGGCGCCACTGAACACCACTGAAGTGACCCGGCAGCAGTGCAGTGTCTCCTCCGGTGGGTTGCCTTTTGACGACTTGACATTGACTGCTCCCTGTGGATTGCCGGTGCCGGGGCTGCGGCGGGGCCGACCGGGCTGTGGCTGTGGACGGGGTGTCGGAATGAGCGGCGTGGGTGCACTGTCCTCTGAGGTGGCGCTGACCACCACAGCTTGGACTAATGTAATACTCGCACAATACAAACCGAAACCATGATGTCTGCCATAATCTGGAATGATTAACACTCACACAATTCAAACCGAAGCCATAATGTCTGCCATGATTTGGAATGATTAACACTTACACAATACAACCCGAAGCCATAATGTCTGCCATAATTTGGAATGTCACACTCGCACAATACAAACAAAAACAATAATGTCGGCCCATACGTAATGCCCACCCAATACAAAAGCGAAGCAGTAACGTCGAACCTATAGCGTGGAACGGTTGTAACGCTCCAGCAATACCTGCCAGCCACCCGCACCAGTCTCTGGCGGAGGCTGTAGGAATAATGCGAGGCTCGACCAACACAAGTCACGGCACTGTCCTCTCTGGCCCCGAGTCTGGAATGCCCGTGATGCTCCGGCAATACTGAGCACCTTAGCGATGTCTTCTTTGGCGCATCCAGACGAGGCGCGAACAAATCATTGGTAGGGATCGATGGAGGTGCCATTGACAAGGCTGCCATGATGTCACACCACGTCGCCTCTACCAACGCCCAACCCCCCCCCCCCCCCCCCCCCCCCCCCACCCCCCCCCCCCCCCCCCCTCTCCTCTCACTTTCCCGTCAGTCTCCTCTTAATTTTCTCAATCTCTGTCCTTTCTCTCTCTCTGTCTCTCTCTCTCCCTACCTCCCCCTCCACTCTCTCTCTCTTGTCTCTCTTCTCTCTCTCTCTCTCCCCCATCTCTCTCTCTCTCTCCCCCCTCCCTCTCTCTCTCTCTCTCTCTCTCGTGCGCGCGCGCCCGCGTGTATATGCGTGCTCTCCCCACCAAGCTTTTGCCTATTAATATGGTGTGTGTGTGGTGTGTGTGTGTGTGTGTGTGTGTGTGTTGTGTGTGTGTGTGTGTGTGTGTGTGTGTGTGTGTGGTGAACCGTGCACTCCATAATCCGGTGTGCTTATCCTTTTGTATGGTTTTTCTCTCTTCTTTTTCTTTCTTACAACTCATCACATAATTTAGCTTAGTAAAGGCAGATTAAAAAAAAAAGGCACTGCCTAAACTCTCAATCCTTGATTGAATAAAGGTTTTCTGAATTATCTCTCTCTCTCCTCTCTCTCAACTCAGTCTCTGTCTCTCGCTCTGTCTGTCTGTCTCAGTCTCTGTCTGTCTCAGTCTCTCTCTCTCTGTCTCAGTTTCTCTCTCTCCTCTCTCTGCTCTGTCTCAGTCTCTCTCTCTCTCTGCTCTCTGTCTGTTGCATGTCTCAATCTCTGCCTCGGTCTCCGCCTGTGGGTCTGTCTGTCTCTCCCACCCCCCCCCCCCCCCCCCCCCCCCCCCCCCTAAAAGAAACGCAACAGCAGCAATTGGTCACCTGCCTTTACTATATTTCAAAACATTGTACATTTTCAGGTAACTGCAAAACACCTTTAAAGTAGAGATGATTGACATAATGGCTTATCTGATTTTGCGTTGAAAAAAAAACAGTGCCAAAAAGTCATTACAGAAGAGCTCACACCTTTCGAACGTCAGTAGCGTGTGTGTGTCCCCCTGTGCAGCAATCACACCTTGAAGTCGCCTGGGCAGGGATCGCAGCAGACTGCGGATGACGCGCAGTGGAATGGTGTCCCACTCCTCCTGAAGAGCCTGGAACAACTCTCGTTCATTTGTAGGGGCATTAACTCGGGCACGGACTCGGCGATCCAACTCATCCCAAATGTGCTCTATTGGGTTTAAATCCGGTGACATAGAGGGCCAAAGAAGGAGATTGACGTTGTTGGCAGCCAGGAAATGTCGTGTTAAGTTAAGCGGGCTGAGTGTGGGCGAGCATTGTCATGCATGAATATGGAACCAGGAGCAGCCAGGAGTGGAAGAACGTGAGGCGGGAGGATTTTCTGCAATGTAGCGCTGAGCATTAAGTCGTCCCTGGACCAGTACTAGGGGGCTTCTGCCACTGAAATTGATGGCTCCCCATATCATTACCCTCCACCACCCATGGGGAGGTGCCTGATCAACACAGTTCTGTGCATAGCGTTCATTCGTTCTGCGATAGACCCTCCTCCTCCGGTCATGGCGTTGCAGCAGGAAATGTGATTCGTTGCTGAATGAATGAAACCTGTCTCTATTCACGATGAACAGCCCAGGGAAGATGTTGCATGCACCATTGAAGTCGTGCCTGGCGATGACGCTGAGTCATAACGGGTCCTCGGACAGGTCTTCGAGCCCTCCTTCCAACAGCATGTAGACGATTGCGTACGGTTTGCCCGCTTACACGTCTGTGGCCAGGGATGGCCTGGGCTGTAGAGGAGGCAGACAGGAAACGATCCCGAACATGGCGGAGCGTGATGTAGCGATCTTGGCTCGGGTTGTGCACCTTGGCCGTCCTGAACGAGGTCGATCTGCTGTTGACCCCGTCGTTCCAAGCCGGTTCCAAAGCTTACTGATGGTGCTTCTGGACACATTGAAATGTCTGGCAACAGCAGCTGCTTGACTCTGCCCGGCCTGCAACCGGCCTATCGCATTTTCTCGTTGTTGGCTGTTCAGATTTGGCATTCTTTCCTTTCGTTTCTGGTTTCATTTTTCAATGGAGCCAAACCCCTTTTATACCCTGCTATTGAGGTGTTGTCAGCATTGTATTCTGTGCTTTGCACGTGAATTTCCCGTCTGCAAATCCGTCGACAGTCGAAAGTTTACAGCACTAGATTTTAGCCCACCAGCACGTGTTTATCGCACGGCATGCGCTGAACTTGTACACCGACATGGCAGAGGAACGGGTGAATCAATTCTGCTATTTGTCAACATCATTCATGGTGGGAATATGTAAATATTGCATCGTATTCCAAAATGTGTGTGTGTGTGTGTGTGTGCGTGTGTGCGTGTGTGTGTGTGTGTGTCCGCGCATTCATCCATTTCCGTAATCCTTTAAAAAACTGCGTAATCATCGCCTTCTTCTTCTGTAACTTTCTTGCACTCCCCTTTCCTCCATCCCCCCCCCCAAATCCCCCCCCCCCCCCCCCCCCCCCCTCTATTTTTTTCTTTTTAAGAAATTTACGACAGGAACCCCCAACCCTCCAGCACCTCTCATTCTCCATCCACTCTCCCTACCCCCCCCCCTTCCCCCGCCCTTTTCCTCAACTCCTCATGCTGCTCTTCTCGCCCCCCCCCCCACCTCTCCCTCCCCCCCCCCCCCCCCCCGTCCCCGACAACCAGCCCCGTCCCTGCCCCCCCCGTCCCCCCCTCTCTCTCTCTCTCTCTCGCCCGAGCGGCAGCAGCCCGTGTGGAGTTGTGAGTGGTGTAAAAGGTGATTTCAGCCTAACTAGATTGTGAGCGAGGCATTGATCAGGCAAACCACTTACCGAAGTCGCCCACACCGACAGAGGGAAATTCCATTAAACGGCAGAGATGAGAATGGAGAGAGAGAGAGAGATGAGAGAGAGAGAGAGAGAGAGAGAGGGGGGAGAGAGAGAGAGAGAGAGAGAGAGAGAGAGAGAGAGAGAGAGAGAGAGAGACAGAGAGAGAGACGAGAGAGATGGGGTGGTGGTGGGAGAGTGGGGGGGAGACAGAGAAAGAAGACAGGGACAGACAGACAGAAAGACACAGACAGAGCGACAAAAAGACAGAGATGACAGAGAGACAGACAGATGGAGGATGAGAGAGAGAGAGAGAGAGAGAGACAGACAGACACAGACAGACACACATCACAGACAGAGAGAGAGAGAGAGAGAGAGAGAGAGAGACATAGAGAGAGAAGGAGGCGATGGAAAAACAACAGGAGTGTGAAGCGAAGGAAGCGGAGAGGAGGAGGGCAAGGTTAAACTGATGTGAGCTGTTAAACTTTGAAAACAAACAGAATGAGCGTCACTTCAACACCAATTTCTACATGCACGTGTCATCTAAAAAGTTTTATTGTTTCTGAAGTAATGAACAACACACCCCACTTAACTACACATGAGATCCCCCGCTAAAATCCCCTTGCTGTCCCTCTCTCTCTCTCTCTGTGCATATATATATATATATATATATATATATATATATATATATATATAATAGGGTTAAAGAGCCCACTCAGAATGTTAAAAGTGCTCAACCAAATAGGGTGCGGCATACCAATTTAAAACAGGGTTTTAAAATGGAGAATTAAAATCTACAAAACTGTTTCGAGCCAAGTGTTCTGCTCAGGTATCTGAGGAGGGCACTTGGCTCGATACAATTTTGTAGTTTTTAATTCTCCATTTTAAAACCCTATTTTAAATTGGTACACACACACACACACACACACACACACACACACACACACACACACACACATATATATATATATATATCTGCTTACGCATGCACGCACGCACGCACGCATGCACAAGCACACATACAAACACGAAACACAATTCTCTCTCTCTCTCTCTCTCTCTCTCTCTCTCTCACACACACACACACAATCTCTCTCTCTCTCTCTGTCTCTCTCTCTCTTCTCTCTCTCTCTCACACACACACACACACACACACACACACACACACACAACCTCTCTCTCACTCACACACACACACACACACACACACACACACACACACACACACACATACACAATCTCTCCCTCTCTCTCTTTCTTGCACGCACGCATGCACGCGTGCACGCGCGCGCGCGCGCGCGCACACACACACACACACACACACACACACTGTCATGACAAGAGATGTTATTCGTGAATCTGTTAAAAATAAAATGTCGGTGAAATTTCACATTGAGTAGACCAGCTGGAGACTTTGAAAAGGGAGAATGTTTCAAGCATGGCCGCAACGTTAGACCATATCATGTGAACAGCGCTTAACCCCCTAACCTTTCCTTGCTGTTGATTGGACGCTCAGACACGTGATGAGTGAAAGAAGCTCTCTGTTTGTAGGACGGGTGTGTTCCCGATCTGTACGGCAGATTAGGTGTTGCCAAACAGGAGGATAGGTCCGTCCGTTAGACAAATATTTTTCAACCTTGGGGGTTGAAACGGAAAACTTTGTTTCCCGAGCGACCACAGAGTGGTCATTGATGTAATGCAGACAGAAGTCTGCTAGGAATGATTCTCTATGGAAAACCTCAGCGTCCAACCAGTGGACTGAACCTACCACCTGAGAGTTGGATTTCCGCTGGTGGAGTTTCATACAACAAAGACATTCCTATGTAACCACTTACTGTGAGAACAAAAAGAAAGAGAAATGCGATACTTTACGTGCTGTACCTAAAGATAAAGGGAAACTAATTAATGGCAAAGAATTCATGATATTTTTGTGGAAATTTGAAACGAAAATTGGTCAGAAAAACTTACATGATATTTTGTTTGATGTTGATCGTCATTGTGAAACTTTTGTTTTGTTTTGGGTAAAGGGGGCACAAAAAAGTGGATTCTTGTTTTTCCTCAGTCTCTCCTTTAAATGAATGGAGTAGATGCGTGCGTATGGAGTAAAACATGCTGTGTTTGTGATTGAGTGTATGCAAACGCGGTGTGTGAGACTCTCTCTCTCTCTCTTGTACTGTCTCTGTTTCTGTCGCGCGCGCGCTCTCTCTCTCTTCTCTCGCATGCCGGCGCACACACACATATGTACACATGTCATTTAATCTCCTCTCTCTCTCTCTCTCTCTCTCTGTCAGGTTGACTGACTGTCCCCCCCCCCCCCCCCCCCCCTCTCTCTCATTTTGTCATCCTATGTTGATCTCCTTCTTCCTTCTCTTGTCGTTCTTGAAGTTGGAGGGGGGGGGGGGGGGGGGGGGGGGGGGAGGAGCGTGCATGGAATTGTTTGCTGCTGAGTTGGGCATGTCTGGTGTCTTTCAGCTTTTTTTTTTTCCCCTTTTCTTCATCATTGCACGACTTGATCTTTTACGACTATTCTTCATTGTAGTTTATCGTTTTTGATGTGCCAATTTTTATATGCTTCTCCTCCCTCCTCCTTCTTATTCGTCGTCTTCTTCTTCTTCTGTCTCTCCTTGTGTCAGAGGCTCCGTCTCTTTATTTCTGTGTCTCCAAGTCCCCCACTCTCTCTCTCTCTCTCTCTTTGTTCGCTCTCCATCCCTCCCTCTATCCCATACTCTCCTCCTCTAGTTATATTGTGCATTCTCTTATTCTAATTGCTATGTATTCATTATTGTTATGAGTTTCTATGCAGTTCGATGCAATGATTTCTTCCACGTATTTATAGTTTGAGGGCTGGATGAAAAAAAAAAACCCACTGATTTGTGCTTATTTTTTCCCTCATTAAACAACATTTTCGTTCGTTCGTTCGTTCGTTCGTTCGTTCGTCTCTCTCTCTCTCTCTCTCTCTCTCTCTCTCTCTCTCTCTCTCTCTCTCTCTCTCACGCGGGGCCCACACACACATATATCAATTATGTACACATGCCATTAAATTAACACCTCTCTCTCTCTCTCTCTCTCTCTCTCTCTCTCTCTCTCTCTCGTATGCCGCGCGCATACACACATATAACACATGTCATTAATCTCTCTCTCTCTCTCGCAGGCGGGCCCACACACACATATATCAATTATGTACACATGCCATTAAATTAACCTCTCTCTCTCTCTCTCTCTCTCTCTCTCTCTCTCTCTCTCTCTCTCGCATGCCGGCGCGCACACACACACATTTAACACATGCCATTAATCTCTCTCTCTCTCTCTCTCGCAGCGCATGCGGGCCCACACACACACACATATCAATTATGTACACATGCCATTAAATTAAATTAACCTCCCCCCCCCCTTCTCAGCCCTCCACACTCACCAAGTCCCACCAGCTTCTTGTCGTGGTGGGCGATCTTGACCTCCTCGTAAGGTCGGAGGTTATCGTCGGAGTGGAAGTCCTCCTCGTCCGAGCTGCTGCCCGACTGCTGCCCGGCACTGCGCGCTTTGGGGCGTGCCCTGCGTCCGCTGCCCCGCCCCCCGGGCACCCGGCTGCGCGCATGGGGCAGAGTGGAAGACTCCATAGCGTACACGAGGGATGGGGTGGGGGTGGGGGGGGTGGGGAGCTGTCTGGTGGAATGAAGGGGAGAGGGGGCGGGTTGTCACAGGTGGGGGGAAATCATTGCATCAGTGGACCGTGAGAGACTGGTAGGGCGGGGGTGAGGTGGGATGGGGGGGGTTTAGGGAAGGGAGGTAAGGGTGACGGGATCTGAAACAAAGGGAAAAAGAGAAACACAATGGTGAGTTAGGCACGTGAGGCGTCACTAGTCGATAAAACGATGAACAGCTGGGCATGGGTTGGAATGAACAAACAAGCTGATAAAGTGACCATGCAGACATCCATTATTATCATCATCATCAGTATGATCATTATTGTGGTTGTCGCTGTCGTTGTTATCTTCATTATCATTATTATCAAGTTGATGTTATTGATACTATCATTATCATCATTGTTACTACGTTTACTATTATTATTATTATTGTTGTTGTTGTTGTTATCATTAATATCATTTTTTTCATCATCATCATCATCGTCATCATCATCATTGTTATTATTATAAAACAATGATATACTATCATCATTATTATTGTAGTTATCATCTTTATCGTTATCATAATCATCATTATAATTATTATCAAAATATTCTCATTATCATGTTACTATCATCATTATTATATCATTATATTATCATCATCATTATTGTTATCATCATTAGTACTATTATTATCATTAAGGTAATTATCACAAACATAATCATCTATTATCATTATTGTTATTGTTTTGATTCCTTTTTTCATCATCATTATCATAGCGTCTATCCTCTGGTAGAGGCCAAGCGCTATTACTTTACATCCACGCTCTCCTTCACACAACGGGCTGCTTACATGGGTAGAGCCGACTGGAGAGCTGCCTGCTGGCGCTTCATTCAGGTGTTCTCCCGTTTCAGACAGCCTCAAATCAGTCCTTTCCGTCATTCCTTCATTGTTTCTTCCACGGGAAGCGCATGCTATGTGTATGCCTGTCGTTTATATCAACGGCAAAACTGATCTTCTTTCCCGAAGGTGGTTCATTTACATATGACGTTTGTCCAAAGCGTTACGCGTTCGTTCACACACGGAACCTCGGTATATAGCCTCTTCCGAAGAACGTTTTGGGGAAAAAACAGTGTCAGAACCAATGTAAACTCCGAGGGACTCCCCCCCCCCCCCCCCCCCCCCCCCCCCCTTCTGAACTG
>JADBJO010001096.1:451592-456592 GCA_016801955.1 Conus betulinus
TAGATACCAAATAATTTTTTTTTTTTTTTTGCTACCAAAAATTCGTGTAATTCTGCTTCTCTCGTATTACGATCGTTCATAGAGGCAGGCAGATATTATCACAAGACTAACTGTGACTTTGTGCGCACGTGCCCCAGAGAAGGCATTATGTAAAGGTAGACGACGACCGCCAGAAGTGACATGCTTTGATTTTGCTCTGGGCGTGTAGACAAAAGCAGTCAAATCATAATTCTAACATCGACATGTTTCTGGACTGTACAAAAAATAAATCTGTACACAAGATGAAAATAGATTTGCCGGAGTTAAACTTACCGTTGAAATGATCAACGTTACCTTTTTTTCTTTAAGATAAAGGCAACTTTAATTTTGACCTGATTGTTCTCAGTACTTCCCCCTCCCTCTCAAACACACACACACACACACACACACACACACACACACACACACACATGTGGGCGCGTGCCTGTGGTGTGTGTGAGAGACACTTGACACTGTGCGTTAACGCCGCGCCATTTATTGTGGGGCCAAAGGTCCATTCACAAAGAGTTGTGTGTGAGAGAGAGAAATAGAGAGAGTGAGTGTGTGTGTGTGTGTGTGTGTGTGTGTGTGTGTGTATGTGTGTGTGTGTGTGTGTGTGTGCGCGCGTGCGTGCATGCGTGCGTGCGTGTGTGTGTGTGTGTGTGTGTGTGTGTGTGTGTGTGTGTGTGTGTGTGTGTGTGTGTGTGTGTCCATGCCCGCTTCCCGCTATCTTCAATATTGACGCCTAGCACGTTAAACGAACGGCACAGGAATAAAGTAATCCCAAACAAAGACTTCACCATGATCACAGTCTGAAACGAGCCTGTCACTTCTTACCTGCCCTTTGATTGTCAAGGGAAGCACAGAGGTGTGTCTGCCAACAACGCCATTCACTGACTCATGATGAGCTGCGCAACACATGATTTTTTTTCCCCAGACAACAGCCCCGCCCATCAAATGGAATTCACAGCATGCAGGAGCTCCAAACTCTTCTTCTTACAAAAGCAAGTTGATGAGAAATACACGAAGCACCACGCTGCGTGTTTGTTTCAGTACGACACTTTCGTAACCCCCCGTGTCATAGCCCTAAGACATGCACTGTGATCACAGAACGAACACTGATCACTCAAGAGTCTGCTGGAATGTGGTCAGTGAGAACACACGCCAGCCTTCTCACCCCATAATTGTGGGTACGCCTTTCGAGACTGGGCCTCCCTCCACATCGTTTCCCCCACGCGTTCCTCCTCACTGACCAGCGGTTTGTGGCGTGACAGCCAGACTACTACAGCTGTAGATGCCATGTCTTCTTGTTAGTGCTGTCTGACAGCTGGGGCAATAGTCACCCACTCTACTACAGCTGTAGGGGCCATGGCGTTCTTGTTCGTGCTGTCTGACAGATGGGGCACAAGCCACCCACTCTACTACAGCTGTAGCAGCCATGACGTCTTTGTTCGTGCTGTCTGACAGTTGGGGCACAGTAGCACCCACTCTGCTACAGCTGTAGGAGCCATGACTTCTTGTTAGTGCTGACCGACAGTTGGGGCAATAGCCACCCACTATGCTACAGCACTGCCTGGGGTTTTGCTTTCTCTGCTCTTCGTTTTCTTCTTTTCTTTCTTGCGTGTGTGTATATGTGTGTGCGCGTGTTTCTCTCTCTCTCTCTCTCTCTCTCTCTCTCTCTCTCTCTCATCTCTCTCTCTCTCTCTGTGTGTGTGTGTGTGTGTGTGTGTGTGTGTGTGTGTGCGTGTCTGTGTGTGCGCGCGCGCGCACGTGCGCGCGTGCATACGCACAAGCTTTGTTCAGTCTTCAGTATCGCACTCAACAGTTTCAAAACTGCAAAGAAATAAACAAACAGGTCCTAAACATAGCCTTCACCATGATAACAATCTGAAACGAGTGTGTCCACTGCGTGTCTGCCGTCTGATTGTCAAGGAAGCCCAATCGCCTGTCTTCCACCAACGCCATTCACCGACTCATGATGAGAAATGCAAGTGTCATGAGTCGGCTTCAAGTGTGCGAATTCAGGCATCACCAGGGAGGGAATACCCCGAGTAGTTTACTGAAGGAGGGAGTTACGGGGAAGTGTTTCACATGTCCGAGGGATAACGACAAGTAGTTGCCGACCTCCCGGTCCTGGATAGAGAAGAGTGTCCACCATGAGACTGGCTATTAACTGGGTTGTCCGGCGGGCTAAAAGGAAGGCAATCGTGTCAGGTGACCGTCACGGGTAGGCGACCGCCAGCCTGCAGGCCGAGAGTACAGCGACCCTTCAGTCGTTCTTGTTCTGAGGCATGAAATGGAAGGCTTCGCCTATTGAGTAACTTGCACCTTGTCGTATGTAGAGGTAGCAAATACTTGAACATCAGTCCTGGCTGGTAGAGAAGTCCAGGCTGTTAGTATAATGGGTAGCTTTGGGAAATGGAACATGAGTTGAATAGGAAGGTTATGCATTAACCACTTGGTACCCAAGTCCTTGTTGGTGCTAACAGCTGTGGTGTGTGTGTATGTGTAGGTGACTAGTGATTCCATTGGTGGAACAAAAATAACTCAGGGATTTATTGGTACAAATCGTGTGATATGTGTGAGCCAGTGATTCCATTGGTTGAACCAGTTAAAACTCGAGTTCTCTCTTTCTTTGAGAATGGATATAAGGTGCCTGGAAAACCAGGAAGTGTGTGACTCACTTAAGGGAAAGTGAACTCGCCCGTCTTGCTGAGGGCTCAAGAAAATACAGCGTGAAGCAGAGGTTTGCTGTCGCCTCGTTGTTGTCTCCTGGGTGGGGGACATAAGACAGTGGAGGTTGCTGTAGCCTCGGAGCCGACGACGAGAAGAATTGTCTCCCGTGTGGGGACGGTCGACAGCAAGACGTGTGTTAGCCTGTTGGAGCCTAGACAGGGAGCTGCCAGACAACGGTGGGGTGTTTGCAGCCAGAGAAGACGAAAGGCCGACAGGAGCCCTTTCCGTGGAGAGGGCGGAGTGCGGTGGAGTCCGGAAGACTCGGTGTGAGGGTGCGACTAAAGCTACGTTGCCAGTGTCCCCCAACCGGGATTTGGCCAATCAGGAGGACACAACAGTGTGGCAGCTTCAGCTCGTGGTCGCACATGTGATGAGAGACTGACGGTCAACCAAGGAATGCTGGCAAGTTATGGACGTTTTATTTGTTCTTAAGTTTATAAATGTGCAAATGTAATAGTGAAATATTGTCTTTCCTGGTTAAGTAAGGATCACTGAAGAACAGGGGATGCGATTTATGAGATTGTCTGTATGGTGTTTACATTGTTGTATGATACAGATAATTGTGTTGTGTAGTGACGGGTGGGGGCTCGGAGTCAAGTTAAATAAAAGTTGATTATTTCTGTGAAATGTTATTGGTTTCCCGTCACCTTTGTGCAGGCCCGATGTGAGTGACAGAGTGCATGTGCCTATGCGAGAGCGCATTTTTGGTTGTGAAAGCGTAAATACTTCTGTCTATAACCCCCTGCATCCCTGCATATGATAATCATATTTCAATAACGAGGGGGAGCGTCGGAGACCCGTCACAGCAAGAAATAATTTTCTCCCCCACAGACAACAGCCCGCCATGAAATGAGCTCTCGCACGAAGGAGCTCCGAACTATATACCTTACAAAAGTAAGTTGATGGGAAATACAGGAAGCACCACGCTGCATGTTTCTTTCGCTGATCGCACGTGACATAGCTCTCTCACACATGCACTGTGATCAAAGAAAGGAAGCTGCTAAAACCCGGAGTCTGCTGGAATGAGATCACAGAGAACACGCAAACCTTTTCATCCCGTAATCGAGTACAAGACAGCCGCCAACGTGCCACCTTTGCGCCATTTCTCACACACTTCCCCTCCACTGATCAGGAGTTTGTTGTGTGGCAGCCAGACTACATCTGTATGGCCCATGGCCTCTTGTCAGTGGTTCAGACTGCTGGGGCGAAGGTCACTTACCCTACGTCATTGCCTGGGACTTTTCTTACCTCATTCTGATGTTGTTTTTTTTCTCTCTCTCTCTCTCTGACTGTTGACTGTGCGTGTGTGTGTGTGTGTGTGTGTGTGTGTGTGTGTGTGTGAGTGTGTGAGTGAGTGTTGTGTGTCTGAGTATGTGTGTGCATTTACATAGAAATACAGGAAGCACCATACTGCATGTTAGCTTCACAACTCCCAGGTGACCTGGTTCTAAGACCAGCACCGAGATCAAAGACTAGGAAAACTGGTAACCCAGAGCCTGCTGAAAATGAGGTCACTGAGAACACGCACAAACCCTTTTCCTCCCCTAATTGAGTATAGGCCTGCCGCGGAAAAGGCCTCCCTCCATTACACAGTGGTCTCCGTTTGCAGGGGTTTGTTGCGTGACAGCCAGACCAGAGCTGTGCGAGTCAGGACCCCCTTGTCAGTGGCTTCAGACAGCTGGGGCTGAGGTCAGCTACTTTACCCTCACTGCCTGCGACTTTTCTTCTTTCACTAGTTTGATGGCCCCCTTCGTTCCCCCCCCCCCCCCCCCCCCCCCCCCTTCATCTTCCTTTACTGTATCCGCTGTGTGTGTGTGTGTGTGTGCGTGTGTGTGCGTGTGTGTGCCTGCGTGCGCGCGCGTGTGTGCGTGCGTGCGCGCGTGCGTGCGCGCGCGTGCGTGTGTGTGTGCGTGAGTGCGAAGAGAGAGAGAGAGAGAGAGAGAGAGAGAGAGAGAGAGAGAGAGAGAGAGAGAGAGAGAGAGAGAGTGTGTGTGTGTGTGTGTGTGCGCGTACGTGCATGAGTACCTACAAGTGCGTGTGATCTTTTGTCTGCACACTCCACACTCAGTGCTGGATATCATAAGAAAAGAGTTTTTATCCCAAAGTTGTGCATTCACTCCATGAGTAGACAAAAAAATGGGCCCCAGGAAAGCACTTTCTACATGCCAAGGCAAGTGCCCATAAAGCCAAGCTTATCGTGGCTTGTCTACAGGAGCAATCCATTCAAGTTCTCCCTCACCCATCCT
>JADBJO010001096.1:473537-478537 GCA_016801955.1 Conus betulinus
ATGTCTTTCCTTGGTAAGGACATTTTGCAATATACATGATTTTTGTGGCAGGATTCAAACAAATAAAACAGCAACAAGTGACATTCACAATATACACATTTTCAGGTTGTATTTTACTTTACTTTGACTTTTACTTACGTCTACTTGTAAAACAAATGACAGGAAACAATGTCCTTAGTTGGTAAATATATTTCGTAACTACATCATAAGGGGACACATCTGTTTAAAAACCCGCCAGAAAACGTTACATAAAAAACAGCCGCATTCTTAATATTACAAAACCTTTAGGCAGACATTTCTTTTCCATTTTAAACCATAAATCCAACAAAAGGAAACAGTATTTTAGATTGGTCAACATATTTCGCAACATGCATATGTAGGTGCAAGATTTGTTTAAAAAACACCCTTTATCATGTAAAAAAATCAGGAATGTTTTTGTTCATTTTGTATCCAATGGGAGGAAACAAGTTATTTACTTGGTCAACACATTTAGCAATAGACATGACTAATGGCAAGAAAAGTAAAACGCATTCATGGTGTGACAAAACTTTTTTCAGGCTGACAATCATTAAAAATATAAATGAAAATTGAAACAATGTCTTTACTTGGCGTGTCGAATTGGACCAAAACGGTATCAGAAATGCTTCATCAGTAAAACGTATTCTACCTCAGTGGATATTGCGGTTTCGGTAATAGACATTGATGACCGAATACCAATCGAACTCTTCTGGTCGGAGCCATAGCCACGCGTTATACCACTGCGAAGTGGCCAGAATGCGCTGAATGGCGATGGCGAGGCCACTACCTCGGCCGGCTGCCTGGACTAGACGGCGCACGCTGACAGGATTTGGCAATCTCGGAAGCAAGGTGGTACTAATGTGCAGACGTGGGGGAGGGACTCTAGAGACCACATCGTAGAAAAATCTACTAACTCTTTGCAAAGTGAACCGACTTGCTGGAGATGTTGCAGAGCGAAATGTACTATCCTGGCCTGTATCTCTCGAGGGAGAAACTCATGGCCTTCTGACATGCAATAGTCAACGTCTCCATACCAAGTTCACCGTCCCCCTCATCACATCCATCGTCCACCTCCTCACAATCCACCGTCCCCATCATCACATCCATCACCCCCCTCATCACATCCATCGTCCACCTCCTCACATCCACCGTCCCCCTCATCACATCCATCACCCCCCTCATCACGTCCATCGTCTACCCCCTCACATCCACCGTCCCCTCATCAATCCATCACCCCCCTCATCACGTCCATCGTCCACCTCATCATATCCATCGTCCTCATCACATCCATCATCCTCCTCATCACCTCCACGCCCCCCTCATCACATCCGCTCCCTCTGTCGTCATGGTGTGAACGCGTCGCCC
Organism: Conus betulinus; assembly: GCA_016801955.1. NCBI lineage: Eukaryota > Metazoa > Mollusca > Gastropoda > Neogastropoda > Conidae > Conus > Conus betulinus. Next base: position 474,921 of record JADBJO010001096.1, read on the forward strand.
ACCAGAGTACGCTCGCCCGCGTCTCGTCCAGATCCAGGCTGACGTAATGTCCCCCATACCCTCGGGGTAATGCCCGAGGGTAAGAAGGAACCTCTGGTGAGAGTACGAGCCGTCGGGGGACACTAGCACCGAATATTCTGCGCCCCTTGCAGACGCTATCAAGATCTGCACGTTGTGGATTCTTGATAGCGCCTGCAAGGTAACGTGGTCCCCGTAGGTCGAGCTTCGACTCATTTGACTTAGATATTGCTCAGGATCACCTGTAATAAATGTTTCATATGACAGAAGGTTCTCTGCAATGTGATTGACCGCTTGCCTTCGAAGGTCGACCCCTGTCTGGAAATTGCCAATTAGAGACATCTGATGCGCAGCTGCATCGAATTGGCAATTTCCAACAACCTCCCTCGGGTCCAAAAGGACTTTCATTCCTAACTGCTGAAAGTCATCAGCTCTGTCTGTGGGAGTATAGGGCAAGTTATATTGTCGTCGGTGTTGTTGGTCTGTCCATTTTCTGTTCCTCTGTGACCTTTCTTCTTCGATTTTGGATTTCTGATACTTTTGTTCGACTTGTTATATTCGTGACACAAAACCACTTGCACAGTTCCCCTTTTGCGTCTGAAACTTTATTTTGACTTCGAGTCTTTCAAGTTTCTTTCCACAACAACCCCTTTTAGGATAACCCTTTTTGGGGGGACTTTGCCCTTTTTTATCTCAGGGTATTTGAGCAATACCTGTTCGCCCTTTCTGTAGATGGCACACGAGCCTTTGTGGCGGGCTACCATCCTCGCACTGAATCGGCTGCTAGCTGTTGCTACTGTTCTCATCAAAGCCCTATTGCCTTGCTGTGCTTTTACCTCTGCAGGGTGTCATGTTCGCGAGAACTCTTTCGTTACGTTGTTCACCGCTTCTTGTACTTTGTGAATTTTTTTTAGCCCAATTGAAACCCCTTCTGCGAGCAGGCAAATGCAATTTTTTTTCTCACTTCCAAGTGACAGCGCTCAACTTTTCCCTGTGACTGTGGGTGGTAGGGGGCGGCTTCGAATGTGCTTGATTCCCCTCTTTAGCAGTAGTCTTTTGAATGAACCTTTGAATTCTGTACCATTGTCACTTTGTACAATATCAGGATTCCCCGTGCTCCGCAAGAATAGTTTGAAAAGCCTTTGACACACATTTGCTCGATTTTCTGGTCAAAGGGCGCAGGATAAGAAAACCTTGAAAACACATCAAGGACTGAAAGTATGTATTTATAAGTGTGCCCATGCATGACAACTTCATCTTTGTCCATCACCATTAAATCCACCTGCCATCTTTCGTTCACTCTTGCCGCAGTGACTGGCTTTGGTGGGACTTTATTGCTAAATGTAGGCCTGTTCACTTGATATGTGGAGGATTTCCCAAGGACGGTTTTCAACAGTGCGACGAGGGACTCCGGCACACTTGTTTTGTACCTTTCGCCATGTGGATTTGCATCCACTGCCAAGCGTGTCCCTATAAGCTTCTTTGACCTTCTTGCTAAGCTCATCGACCGGAATGACTTGCATTCCGTTGAAGAAGAGTTCTTCACCTTCCACTTTGAAATACTCTCTACGCCTTTGAATTGGCGAACAGCACTTTTCTGACAGTTCGTGCGTTTGGATTTGGGGACATGGAAAGTACCTTTGGAAAGTTGTACAAGAGTTTCGTATTTTTCTCTGTCCATTTTTTGAATAAATTTACCCTTCTGACGGGCTCGCGATGCTCCACGACCTGCCGATGTAGTGTCGCCCATGACGCAGGTGCAAACCCTGAAAAAAAAAATTCCATTTTTATCATCTCTTTCGCTGACACAATTAAAAGGGAGTAAGACAGAGACAGTGGAAGAGACAGAGACAGGTTGGGGGGGAGACAGAGGCATAGTGGGGCAAACAGATACAGAGTGGGGGGAAACAAAGACAGATAAAGGAAAACTGAGACAGGGTGGGAGAGACACAGACAGAGTAGGGACAGAGTGGGGGAGACAGAGACAGAGTGAGGGAGACACACAGAGAGAGAGAGAGAGAGAGAGAGAGAGAGAGAGAGAGAGAGAGAGACAAACATAACTTTAGAAAAAATGATAGAGAGAGAGAGAGACGCATACAGGCAGACTGAGAGAGAGAGAGAGAGAGAGAGAGAGAGAGAGAGAGAGAGAGAGAGAGAGAGAGAGAGATAATTAAAATATTAAAATGGTCTTACCTTTGATTTCCCACTTCTTCTTGGCGTCCTCTTTCCTCCAATGCCAGGACCAAAATGGATAAAGGAAGTAGCAAGCTTCTATGCACATACTTTTACACGCGAGAAAAAGACGACTGTTGTGCCTTAGTCCGCATCCTGTTGGTTGTTGATAATTACTCGTAATAAACGAGCCTTCCGTGCGGGAGAGATGCAGCTGTCAGCTGGCTGGCATTGAAACCAAGACCTGAAACTTTATCATCTCCCCTTATCCTACAAACATGCAATTTTTATTTTATTTATTATTATTTGTTGTTGTTGCTGAAAACCTTAACTGTATATAAAACTTAAGATAGGTCACTGTCCCATTTTGTCGCCCGTCCCATTTTGTCGCCCGTCCCATTTTGTCGCCTGCGTCAAAATAGGAAGGGGTGACAAAATGGGACGTGTATGAAGACGGTCCCATTTTGTCGCCCGTCCCATTTTGTCCCGGGCGACAAAATGGGACGGGGCGACAAAATGGGACGTCACAGGCGATTCCGTGTCCTAAGAGGAAAAAAAAAAACAAAAAAACCCCCTCGGCTACCGAAATATGACCACGTCTAGACCACACAATTTGGGGGATCATAAAGAAACTATAACTCAGTGGTTCTATTTTGTCAGGCCTTTTGCTACTTTTTATACCCCCCCCCCCCCACCCCTTCTCTCTCTCTCGCTCACTCTCTCTCTCTACCCCCCCCCCCCCCCCCCCCCTCTTTCCCTTTACTGCCTGGTCCCAGCACCTTCCGTCACATTCACAGTTATTTATTTTTCGGCTTTACGAGGGGGCATCCTCGTAGTCGCTTGATGAGCTGATACGGTTTGCTTTCTCTGGTGGCCCCCAGGCCAAAATTAATACAGGCCTTTTTTTCGGCGGGAGGGGGGGGGGGGGGGGGGGGGGCGGCGCGTGATTTTTCTTTATAATAACAAATCAGCGTGTTTAGTATTGCCATAAAAAAAAGACAGGATTTGTCTGATTTGATTTAATATGATTGTTACACACAGAGACAGACACCCACAGAACCTCATCCACACACACACACAAGCATGCAAGCACGCGCGCGCGCGCATACACACACACACACACACACACACACACACACACACTACGTGCGTGCGCGCGCGCACATGCACACGCACACACACAGACACTGCGTGAATGAATTCAACTTGATTCTCTTTCACACTATGTGTGAGTGTTTGAGGGCGCGCGCGCGCTCGCGTGTACATGTGTGTGTGTGTGTGTGTGTGTGTGTGTGTGTGTGTGTGTGTGTGTGTGTGTCTGAGTGCTAGCATGCGTGCACACGTTTGGACGTACTTATGTGTATATAAATAAGCATGTCAACATACATCATTGCGCGTGCAGGGACATGCACTGTGTGTGTGTGTGT
>JADBJO010001096.1:488537-490719 GCA_016801955.1 Conus betulinus
TGACCAAATTATCCAGGGAAAAGGTTTGCATGGGCCATTTACTTGCAATATATCAAACAAACACGAAACTGGCCCTGGAGTAACAGAAAGGCAATAAATGGGGACGGGACAGGAGGGGGAGAGGGGGAGATGGGAAGTGGTGGGGGGGTAAAGCAAAGAACGGGGATGATGGGGGGTGGTGGGGGGAGTATTTGGGGAAAGTTGATGAACTGTGGCCTCTACCTCGTAGAAAAACAAACAAACAAAGAAGGGGGGGGGGGGGGGGGGGGGGGGGGGGGGGGGGGGGGGGGGGGGGGGGGGTCCCTTCAAACTGGGGAAGCACAGAAATCAATTCCTCTCGTTCTAAGGTGGGAAGTTTTGGTCAAGCTGCTCTATCAAACCTGCTGGTCTCTTATTCTCGCTCTCCCTTTTCTTTCCCCCCCCTCTCTCTCTCTCTCTCTCTCTCTCTCTCTCTCTCTCTCTCTCTCTCTCCTCTCTCTCTCTCCCTCAATGACGTGGTCTTCTCATTCATAACAAAGGGTGAAAATAACTAAGGAAAAATGAAAGAAAAAGACAAAAAAAAAAAAAAAAAAAAAAAGAAAGGAAAACGGTTAGAAGGGAAAAACTAAAAAAAAAAAAAAAAAAAAAAAAAAAAAAGGGACAAAAGCGACCACTAAGACGACGATAAAGGCTCAGCGATCAGAGAAAAAGAAAGATAGAACACCGTAACACAATACAACGATGACACACGATCAGAGACCAAAGGTGTGAGGGCTGGGGGAAGGGGGAACAAGAGGGAGAAAGGAATGGGGGGGGGGGGGAGGAGAGGGGAGCGAGAGAGAGAGAGAGAGAGAGAGAGAGAGGGGGGTGGGGAGTTGGGAAGGAGGTGGAGGGGAATATCAGCGGAGAGAAAAACAGGCAGCTTGAATACAGAAGAAGTGACGTGATTCATTATGAAATCCAAGCAGCATCGCTGAAAGACATCAGTCAAACAGCAATACATGTGACAAGTGGTTAAAAAGGGAACGAAGATGGTAAAAAGACGACGACGACGACGAAAAAGAGCAAGATCTACAGTAAACTGCAGCAGCAGCAGCAGCAGCAGGAAGAAATAGAGGCACTGGAGAGAGGAGGACGGTATGGATGGGGAGGAGGACCTAATTAAATGTATGGCCACGCCCTCCAGGGGTCACGCCCATTGTGTTTCCCTCTCTCCATCATTCAGAAAGGGTCTAGGTACCCACATGCCAAATGGCATGCTTCTACTATGAAGTGCACGATCCACTGATATTACTTCCTTGAATGCCCCACTAGAGGAAGAAGACGAGGCGGTGACAGAGGAGGGGGATGATGATGATGATGATGATGACAGTGAAGAAGAAAGAGAAGAAAAAGAAGGAGGAGGAGGACGGAGAAGGAGGGGGGGAGGAGGAGGAGGATGAAGAGGAGGAGAAGGAGAGGAGGGGGGAGGAGGAGGAGGAGGAGGAGGGGAAAGGAAAAGGAGGAGGAAAGAGAGAGGTGTCCACAACACATCAAAGAGGAGGCATGATACCGATAAAAAGAAAGGTTTTGGACAGCTCAGCTGTGGAGTTCCAAACATCCACAATTGTCCTCCCATACCAAGCACTGAACATCCAGATCAGTGTGTGGGGCTGGGGAGAGGTTTGGGTGTGTGTGTGTGTACATGTATGTGTATGAGAGCGAGAGAGCGAGAGAGGAGAGAGAGAGAGAGGAGAGAGACAGACAGACAGAGACCAGATGGAGAGAGAGAGGGGGGGGTGGAACATACGAATAAAAGGATGTAAGGGGGGGGGGGGGATGTGGGGGTGTGAGGGATGAGGGGGGGGGGGGTGGGGGTGGTGGAGGACAAAATGAAAACACCAAACCCATGACAAACAGATATTCCCTGTGAAAAAAAAAAATATCCACGGGGCTAGACTTCCACAGTGTACGCACTTCCGGCACATCAAACAAACAAAAAAGCGCCCCGGAGAGAGAGAGAGAGAGAGAGAGAGAGAGAGAGAAAAAAGGGGGGGGGGGCAAGGGCAGTCGTGAGTGGAGGATGGACAGGGGTAGCAGGGTGGAAGAAGTAAACGCTGAAGGGGTTGTGGGTTGGGTGATCAACGCTGTCTTTTTTTCCATACCCAGGAACACGAGGATGAATGTGTGTGGTGTGTGTTCGTGTGTTGTTTGGGGGGGGGTG
>JADBJO010001097.1:0-17500 GCA_016801955.1 Conus betulinus
TGAAATAATGTTCTAAAAGCCATGGGATGCAAAATCCTGCGCGCAAGGGCAGGTGACGCAATTCTGTTAACGCCTGATAGTCAGTGGACAGGAACTACCTTTCTCAGCTAGTGTGTAGCGTCCCTTCTCATTCGTTACCATTACCACCTCATTCTTCTTTCCATCTCTGTCTGTTTGTCTGCCCCCACCTCCATCCACCCCACCCAAACCCCCCTCCCTCCCTCCCTCCCTCACTCCCTCTCTCTCTCTCTCTCTCTGTCAAATCTTTATCTCTTAAGATGTTTCCATGGATATGGAAACGACGGTCATTATTTGGGGAGTGAAATGCCCTCCGGTGTATATGTCGCAGACTCTCAAACTCCTACACGGAGCCAGCCTCCGATTTTCAGAGTAACGATCAGAATCCTCGAGGAAAAGTGCACACAACATGGTATCCATATTATGACAGATCGCGTATTTAAGTGTAAATGATGTCTGTCTGTCCTTGTCTTCCTCTTTTTCTGTCATGTTGTTTCCAAGAATGGAAACAGCAATCATAATGTAGGCCACATGTTCTGTCTCTGTAGTAAAACTTGTGTTTTGAATAAGTGTGTGAGCGTGCGTGAATGCGCGCGTGCTGATGCGCGTTTGTGTTGTGTGTGTGTGTGTGTGTGTGTGTGTGTGTGTGTGTGTGTGTGTGTGAATCTGTCTCTCTGCCTCTGTCTGTCTGTCCGTCCGTCCCGTCTGTCTATCTGTCTGTCTCTCTCATGTTCCTTCTATAGGTGGCAGCAACAATAATCAGCATGTGGGGAAACATATCGCATGCGCATGCACTTTGTGTGTGTGTGTGTGTGTGTGTGTGTGTGTGTGTGTGTGTGTGTGTGTGTACATGAATGTGAGTGTATATTTGTGTGTGTGTGTGTGTGTGTGTGTGTATGTGTGTGTGTGTGTGTGTGTGTGGTGGGGGGGGGGGGGTATATGTACTTCTCGCAATGGCAACAACAATCATCAGTTGGGACAAAATGTCGTGTATTTGTACGCGGTTACATATGCCAACGTCTTCTTTCAAACACAGATGTGTATGTGTCCCTCTTGTCTTTCTCTTGTATGTTGCTTTCCATGGACTGAATGAAAATAAGTACATGGGGAAAATGTGGTGGAGAATGTTTGAGTGTGTATCGTACGTAACGTGTCAGGGCCCCTCATACTGCTACTTTTCAGTGCGGCCGTTCCAAACTAAACGCATTTCTCTATCGAAATTAAGGCTACAGTATCCTCGGAAAGAGCGTCGTTACCGCACGCGCCTACACCCCCGCACCCGTCCCCGCACACTTACCCTATCCAACCCCTACCCCCCCCCCCCCCCCTCGACCCACCCCCCCCCCACCCCCAACCGACCGCACCCCTACCCCTCATATTTTTTCTGCGTGTGAACGTTTCGTTGAGCTATCAACACAGATATTCTTTCAAAAACAGAATTTGGCTACGGACGCGCTGCTTTGTTGTCCAGGGATCTTTTACCTGTGCCAAGTGCCTGGAACATACGGGACTTCAGGTGTCACTCTCCTCTGCAGACTAGCACTCGGGTCATCATTTGAGGCGTATGGAGAACGAAAGAAAGAAAGAAAGAAAGAAAAGAAAAGAGCTTCATTGTGGAACCCCGTGGACACGGGATTCGTGGCTTTTTAAGAGAGTGCGCGTGTGTCACAAAACCAATTCACTCACTTCGACTTTTAAAAACTTCTGCTTGAAGTCTTTTGTGTAAAGAGAGTGAGAGTGAGAGAGAGAGAGAGAGAGAGAGAGAGAGAGAGAGAGAGAGAGAGAGAGAGAGAGAGAAAAGAAAAGGTGGGGGTGGAGATGGCTGGGTGAGGTGGGGAGGGGACTAGGATTCGAGGTGAAGGGGAAAGGAGGAAAAGAAAAGTACTAGAATAGATTAATTAAAGTCATTCTGTACAAGATATAGGGAAAGAAGCAGGATGAGAAGGGGTGGGGAGGGATGGGAGAGGAGATTGGGTTGAAGGGGAAAGGGTTAAAAATGTCAAAAGAAGTCAGAAGCACCGAACTGCTAACGACGGACATATGGCGGGGTACCGGAACTCCGAGGGTGTTAAAGTGGAAAAGAACGACAACTGTCCCCTATGGTGACTGACACTGTGGCAGACTGGAGGTGGACTGTTACTGAAAATATTCCAAATATCAGATAAACTCGGAAAACAAGATACAAAGTAATGCTTACTTAATACACAACAGGAAAAGAAAAATTTTGATACATATTCATCTTCAGACGCCACAAACAAACAAACAAGCAAAATCAAACCAGATCAACCCAACCAACAAAAACAACGACAGCAACAGAAGCCCAGCAGCAGCAGCAGCAGCAGCAACAACAACAAGAAGAACAACAACACAACACGCGCGCGCGCGCACGCACACACACACACACACACACACACACACACACACACACACACACACACGCACACAACACACACACACACACATTGGCATAAAAATGCACAAGACATGCCGTAAGTGGTTCTTGCTGCTGACAGCCATCTTGGAAGGATTGTTTGATGATGATGATGATAATAATAATACTGATAATGTAATAATAATGATAATAAAATACAAAGATGAACAAGATGATATTGTTGATGACGATGATGACAAATACCATTTGTATGTTTTATGCATCTTCACGTCTGTTCAGCCTGTACGATTGTGTGCCAAGATCTATACGAATTGGAACTGCATGCGTTAGTATATACAATTTGTTCGGGGAGAATCAGTTTCTCGTTGCTCTACAAGCGAAACGATAGGTGAAAAAAAAAGAAAAAAGAAAAAAGGGAACTAGGGTGCCGTTTCACTGCTCCAAACGGTCAATCATTCTGCCTCTGTTCTGATTGGTCCAGCCCACCTCAGGACCGTCTCCCGTCCCTCCCGCTCTGCCTCAGTGAGCAGCCCCGTGCTCCTCCTCCTCTCCCTCCCTTCCCCCTCCTCCCCTTCCTCCTCCTCCTTCTCCTCCTCTTCCTCCTCCATCTCGTTCCTCAGACCAAATGGGCGGACAGATGGGGCGAGCAACAGAGAATGCACTTGTTTCCAGTTCTCTCTGCTTTCACCCCCCCCCCCCCCCTGAAGGGAAGAGCCGTGTGCGGTTCATCCAAGCAGACTTGAGCACCCTCCTCAGACAGCAGGTCCCCCCCCCCCCCCCACACCCACCCTCCATCTTCCCCCCCCCTCCCCTTCCTCTCCCCTTCCTTTCCGCCCCCCCCCCCCCCCCCCCTCCTCGCCCCCCTCCATCCACTTTCCCCCCAGCCTCCTTTCGCCTTTTCTGTCCTCCTTGACGTTCACGTCCCCGTCGCTTTTGTTAAAGGGGGGGGGGGGGGGGGGGGGGGGGGGGAGGAGTACGGGAGGAGGATGGGTGTCGCACGCTGAAAATGTATCCCCCCTTCCTTCTTCTGTTCACCTTCCTCTTTTCCTGTCCTGGAAAACTGTCCTGTTTTAATGAAGTGCTTGATTAGTTAGATTAATTTAGTGTTGGCCATGATGATGATGATGATGATGTTGATGATGGTAACGTCAGCATGACAATCAAGGTCATCATAATTTAACGACAATGATTCAGTGACAACATACAAACTGACAATACAAATAGAGGTATTTCATCCATATCTGTGCAGAAATGAACACCATCATAATCATTATTGTCATTATGATAATCATATTTCAACCAAATTATTGCTGTCAGCAGGGCCGAACAGATAAATTTTACGATGGTCATGTCTTCGTCACATCACTTTTTGATCGATTTTATATTTTGAAAATCTACAGTAGAGTAACAGTAAACTAGTTGTTTATGAAATGACACAAGCATATACACGGTCACACACACACATGCACACATACGAGAGGGGGGGGGGGGGGGGCAGAGAGAGAGAGGGAGAGAGAGAGAGAGAGAGAGAGAGAGAGAGAGAGTTTGCACGCACGGGCGAAAGCACACTCACTTTCACGCACGCACGCACACTCGCGCGCGCGCACACACACACACACACACACACACACACACACACACACACACACGTAAGAGGCCTGGCCGAGTCGGATATGGTAGTGGTGAACACTAGGAAGGGTCTCATTCTTCAAAACACACCGGTTTCTGTATTCTACCCCTCCCCCTTCTCTCTCTCACTCACTCTCTCTTCTCTCCCTCTCTCTTTGTGCCAGTCATTATTAAAGCCTGTGTTTCTGCCTCGAGTCATGAGTGTGGGGTGGTGTGTGGGGGGGGGGGGGACGAAGGTTGGGGAGAGAGAGAAGGGAGGAGGAGAGAGGGGAGGAGGAGAGAGGAGAGAGGGGAGAGAGAGAGGGAGAGAGAGGGAGGAGAGAGAGAGAGAGAGAGAGAGAGAGGAGACAGGAGAGAGAGGTTAGGACGAGAGAGAGGAGAGAGAGAGCGAGGAGGGAGACGCAGAGAGAGGAGAGGACCAGAGAGGAGAGAGAGAGGGAGAGAGAGAGAGGAGGAGAGGAGAGGAGGAGAGGGTTGGAGGAGGGGAGAGAGAGAGGGAGGAGAGAGGAGAGAGGGAGAGGAGAGAGAGAGAGAGAGAGGAGAAGAGAGAGAGGAGAGAGAGAGAGGAAGGCCGGTGGGTTGGAGTGGAGTGAGAGAGACGAGGGGGAGAGGAGAGCGAGAGAGGGGAAGGTTTCTGGAGATGAGAGAAGAGAGAGAGAGTGGGGTGAGAGGAGAAGGAGAGAGAGGGGGGAGAGAGAGAGAGAGGAGGAGAGAGAGAGAGACGGTGAGAGACTGAGAGGAGGAGGGCAGAGAGAGAGAGGAGAGGTTTTGGAGGAGGAGAAGAGGGGGTTGGTCTGAGGGGAGGAGAGGGGGAGGGAGGGAGACGAGCAGGGAGGAGGAGGAGAGGGATGAGGAGAGAGACGAGAGGGAGGGGGACGAGTGATGTGATGAGGGAGAATGATTGAGTAGGTGGAGGGAGGGGGAGGAGGGGGAGGGAGAGGAGCGGGAGGGTGATGGGAGAGATGGAGAGAGAGATAGAGGAGAGAGTGAGGAGAGAGAGGAGAGAGAGAGAGACCAGGACGGTGGGTTGGTTTGAGAGAGGGAGAGTCGGAGAGGAGAGAGGAGAGAGAGAAGAGAGGGGAGAGAGAGAGAGAGACGAGAGGAAGAGGAGATGAGAGAGAAGAGAGAGACCAGGGACGGTGGGTTGGAGGGAGAGAGAGAGAGAGAGAGAGAGGAGATGGAGAGAAGGGACGGTGGTGACTGCGGCAGAGGGGGAGGCTGTGGGGGGGGGGGTTTTTTTCGGGGGGGGGGGGGGGGGGGGGGAGTGGGGAGGAGGGAGGGATATGGGAGTGAGTGAGTGAGTGAGGGAGGGCAAGCAAATCCGGGGGTGCTGCTTAGTGTCGGCGGACCGTTTCAGGCGATGTCCAGCTCGCTGGTGAGGGAGAGGAGCTGTCGGGCGTGATTGGAGAGGGGAGCGCTGTGAAGTCGTCGATTAAAAAGACGCTGCGCCCAATACGCCGGGCCCCTCTGCTGCCACGTCGGCCCGGGGTCGGATGGAAGGAGTCAGAGGCTGAACCCATGTGGACGACCTCGCCCGGGAGCTCTCCAGAGCTCGCCGGGCCGTGTAGTGGTGGAGTGGGAAGGAGTGGAGTGGGGGATGTCGACCGGCGTTAGGCCTCGGCGGGGAAGGGACGAGAACTCTGGCATTTAGGGATCCCAGAAAGGTTCGGCTGGCAGAATCTGTTTAATCAAGGAATGTTCACCAGCTATTAAGTCCATCTGAGGATCTTTAGCTTACAGCCCTCCCACGTTAATTACGGGGGCCTACAATACAAAGAAACGCGCAAATGAAAGCTGGGGGGGAATGTTTATTTATTGCAAAACAATTACAATGCAAAGTCAAGCGATACAAAGGGGAGTACATTTAGAACAATGTCTTCTTCTGACGCCGTGAATAACGGACATGAAAACAAACCAACATGCAAAAAAAAAAAAAAAAAACAAAAAAAAAAAACCTCCCCAAATGGTTGAAATAAACAAACTGGTAACAGAAAAAAAAGCAATGAACACACAAAACAGACTGCGCTAATAAAGTAATGCTTATGTTATACAAAACAGATGCAGTTTCTAGACATTTTTAACGTCACAAATAAACGTGAATTCTAGACAATTTTGTTTTTCTTTTAACGTCACATATATCTGGCATGAAAAATGCACACAACCTTACTCCTCAGATGTCTGGCAATCTATTAATGAAAAGAAAAATCGGCCCTTTAAACATCCGTCGTCTTTGTGAACGTACCAATCCTATTAAGGTAGGATATTAAACTGTTCAAGAATGTTGTGTTTTTTTTTTTTTTTATTATCCTTGCCTGATTTGTATATGTGTTATTATCGTACATGTTTCAAGTGGAAATACATTTTTTTTTAATAGCTTCATTCCAAAGGCGGTGTGCTTCACTGCAGATCCTTTACAATGAAGATACAGAGTCTTACCGCACCAAAGCACAGGACGGCCATTTTGGTTCTGTCTGAATGGACACTTTTCAGTCAGGGTCACTGAAGGCCGTTATTAATTGATGGAACATTATTTGCACATCAAAATCGATTACTTCCAGCGAACTGTAGTGGCTTTTGTTTGTTTATTTGCTCTTATTTGCTCGAATCTCAGTTTTGTTCACATAGATCGTTTTGTTTGCGATATTTACACAATGTCGTCTTAATTGGCGATCGTTTTACAAGGGAGACAACACGTCCTGATACTCCACAGACTATATGGTCTTTGCCCGACTGAGATCATTCGGGTTACTGACCTTCGAACTGTTTTGAATAGGCCATGAAATCGATTTTTAGCGATCTCTATGTCCTACATTTCGCAGATATATTCGAACGTGCGTTGACATTTAACTGTTGAGGCTGTTGCCAATGAAGCGTTTTCTTCCGTACACACTTTGGTCAAATTTTCATGCACAAATTCGTTGCCCTGAAGGGAGACAATTACATGATTACTTTCCTACGCGCGTATCTTGAGCAGTTCAAGAGCAGCATGAGGATGCATTGCCACCCTGTGGTCCTGGTATCATAGATTTACTTCTAGCTCAACGATACTGGATCGCGAACAAAAAGATCAGTTAATTACAAAATAAAGCTCAGGGGGCTAGTTACCGCCTAGGACGCAGACAAAGTACAGGACAAAACACAATGCATTTTGACCTCTTGGCTCTTCTTCGGGCAAAGACAAATAACATTTAGGACGATGAAAACGAAGAACAAGAAACCACTTCTCATGTTCGGTCTGACTGAAAATTATTTTGTTTTAAACTCTTTGTTTTTTGCTGACTCGTGTGATACTCAGTGAAGGACTGCAGTATCAAGGGAATGGGACAAGGCAGACTGATCTAACTGGTCGACTTTCAGTAAGCTTCACCAGGTCAGTGGTCGGACTTTGAAAAAAAAAATCGGGTTTCAACGTTCACACCCATCTCAGTTGATAGGACAGACGGGGGATAACAATCCCAGGAGGGACTTTATTCTGCACTGGTAGCACCAGAATGACAACACGTCAAAATTTAGCGAGAGAGTATGTCTGTCTTTTGTTGTTATTGTTGTTGTTGTCATGTTGGGCGTTTTGAGTCGTGGACACGCCGCAAAAGTCATCGATCTGTTCAAGTGTTCTTCTGGCCTAACAGATTCTTGACAGACCGATTTCTCTTTCCTCATTGGTCGCTTGCGGTCTAGTTGCATGCGGAGAGAAGGGACAAAAGGCAAAGGAAAGGGGATATGGGGGTTCTAGGTGTGTGTAGGATGGGCACGGCCATAATGGCTGAAAACCATGTAAATCATGTATATAGATAGTGGTAGACAGATAGATGTGCTGGTAGGTAAGCTACTGACTTACAGATGAATGAATGCATTTATAAACAAATCGATAGATAGATCGGTAGATAGATGCATATACATAGAAGAGAGAGAGAGAGAGAGAGAGAGAGAGAGAGAGAGAGACAGAGAGAGAGACACAGAGTGATCTATAAATAGAAAAACACAGAGATATACTAGATAGACAGACATGTAGATAGATAGATAAATAAATAGACAGACAGACGGATAGATAGACAGAGAGACAGACAGTTTAATCTTTAGGTAGATGCATATACATACAGAGAGAGAGAGAGAGATCTTTAGGTAGAGAGAGAGAGAGAGAGAGAGAGAGAGAGAGAGAGAGACAATGACAATGACAATGACAAAGTTTTATTCAGTTCAGGCCAGGCCCCTCACTGAAGGGGTAGACATAGAGAAACAAATAAATAAAGCAAAATATCACCTCTTGCAATCGATATTGTTTACATACAAAAAGCATAATATACATGTGCATTATTCACGCACGAACACATCCACTCACACATTCCCGGACATTCGTTCTCATTCACCTAGTCCTTTTCTCCTCCCTTACACTCCCCCCCCCCCCCCCCCCCCCCTTCCCTATTCCTTCCCGCAATCCTCCCATTCAATAATATGCACGTTTCATATAGCAAAAATTCAGGATCATTTTGTTCTGCAAATTGATTGTCTGATTTGCGTCGAAAGAGCGATATATCTAGCTAATTCTTGTAACCTATTGGGATTATCACTTGAAAGAATATTCGCGACACTAATTTCGTTTGGAACTCCAGAAAAGGATACTAAACAGGAACAGTTCTTTCGAATATGTTTATAAGCTTCACAGTAAAATAAAAAAAAAATGCACCTCGTCTTCACACTCATTGTCGCAACATGGACAACTGGTATCTTCCTGATTTATTGAAGCATTTAGGAACCTTCTTTTACAATTTTTTTAGACCAATTACTCTTAACCGAAATCTTGTCAAATTAATTCTGTGCCAATAGTTCCTAACACATGTTAAGTATTTCTCTGTTTGAAATATATCCTTAAAGGAATGGTACCATCTATATCTATCATTATTTTCTAGCTCAGAGTGCCAATTTTGTTTACTACATGCGATAATCCTGTCTTTAAATAAAGAAATAAAACTGTTTTCATGACCCACCCCCTGGTTTAACCATACTATTCCAAATCCATTTATAGTCAAAATTTTGTGAATATTTGATACCCAGTTGAAATGTCCCGATTCATGCAACGACAAAAGCATTTCATAGGCCTGTCTGCATATTCTTGTCATAGGTAAATTAATCAGTCTTATCCAATATTTTATACATTTCACAGAAGTTCTTATATGAAGTGGATATATACCTGTTTCGCCATATGCTTTTTTTATTTGAGGCATGTAGGGGGACATTAAGGAATCTTTTAATAGCAAATGCATGCACTGCTTCGATTCGTTTCCCTTCTTCCTCTAATCCCCATACTTCAGCAGCATATGTTAGGATTGGTTCAATCTGAGAATCAAACAGTTTCCAGAACAGACCCGGCTCTATTGCGCCTAGTTTCTTCAATGTTTTGATTATTTCTACAGTACCTCTTCTTCCTTTTCTGCAAACATCAGACAAGGCAGCATGTATACTCAGTTTTAGTTGTGAAGGACATTCCTTAGTATTTATAAGAATTAGTTACAGCAATTTGATCATTTCCATAGAACCATCTTTCTCTTGTAGCTAAGTAGCCCCCCAATCTAAACACTATTATATTTGTTTTTTTCAAGGTTAACTGTCAAGTGTAATCTGTCAGCTTCTCTTTTAAGGCCATTTAGAACTGGTTCTGGAGTCCAACAATAGATTCTGACAATAAGATAACATCATCAGCAAACAAATAAAAGAAATAATTCTACTGCACCTGGGATGAGTTGGATACCCGTGTTTGCCTGTTTTGGACACTTCAATAACTAATTCGTTGATAAAAAAATGAAAACAATAATGGACTTAGGAGACATCCTTTTTTACGCCTCTCGGGCACTTAAAATAATCTGTGTAACTACCCTGATTGCGCACACAAGCTAATACCTCATTATACATACCTTTCAGTGCCCAATACAGTTTACCTTTCACGCCATTTTTCCTCAGAATCGACCACAATAAATTTCTATCAACAGAATCAAAAGCCTTTTTAAAATCGCCGAAGGCAACATAAAGTTTTGTTTTCCTAGCCAGAAATTTACTAAACTATTGCATATAGAGTAAAAAATATGGTCAACGGTACTATATCCTTGTCTGAAGCCTGCTTGCTCTTCTATTATTTCTGTTCTTGTTCTGCCCATTTAGTCAATCTTTTATTCAAATGTTTGTATAAACTTTGCTCAACACGCTGGTGGTTAAAGCAATACCTCTGTAATTATTTGGCTGATCAGCATCACCTTTCTTATGTATCGGTATAATAATAGATTTTGACCATTCCAAGGGGGGAAAACTCCGAGATCAAATATCTTATTGCAATACATTACAAGGAAATCAATAACGGAAACATCTGCATTTTTTTTTTTAACAATTCGCCTATGATCTTATCAGGCCCTGAGCTCTTTCCAGCTTTGAGGTTACCAATACTGGCGTAAACCTCATGTCTAGAAATAAGGGCATTATAAGGAACCTCAAAACTTCCCTCATCTGAGTCTCCAGTAAAGTTAGACTCTTCTGCATGTAGTTCTTTGTTTGGTTCATGAAATAAATTAAAGAAGTGTTCATGCCATTGTTCTGTTGTGATGTTGTTATAGATTACAGATTTCCTATTAATGGATCGAACTGTTTGCCAGAACAATTTTGAATCATTCATTGATTGTTTGAGTTTATCTAGCTTAATATCATCGAACTCTTTCTTCTTTTTGTATAGCATGAGTTTATAATCTTTTCTTCTGTGACGTAAGCTTGTTTTTTCTCTTCCACTCCCTTCTTATCACGTTTAAATGTTCTTAACAGCTGTCTAACTTTTTTTCTTTTTTCGAGCACACTCTTCGTCAAACCACTCATTTTTCTTTTCTGTGGCCGTTTCCTACAGTTCTAATCATGCATGCAGCTGAACTACATAGTGCTTTAGCAAATATATCAATAGACATATTGATGTCAGAACTAAGTTCTGTCTGAGCATTTAACATGCACTGTGTAAACTCCTTAGATTGTTGCTGTTCTTTATATTCATTTATAAAATTCATCAGACCAAACAATTCGATCTTCAGGTAAAGGTTCGATCACAGACTGGGCAATGTTACCGTTTCGATCTCTATAATTCAACCTAAATTCCACAGGTAAGTGCCATGAATCTATCTTGTCTCCAACATTTAAATCACAATTTAGTTTTAGAAATAAAATCTTCAGACAATATCACATAATCAGTAACACTACAGCCATGAGGGGAAATATAAGTAAAGTCCCCACTGGTATAGTTGGAACAACAACCATTAGCAATAATACAATTAAGCAGAAAACATAAATCTAACAACGACTTACCAAAGTTATTTATATAGTCATTTTTCGATTTGCGTTGTAAACAGTATGCATTTGAACAGTCATCATCAACACCTTCATACATATCCCAAAAAAGGAGAATAATTTATCATTTGTTCTTCTTTTGGTTGTTCGTTTCCAGTTCTAACATTCAGATCACCATTAACATAATATAAAAATCTTGATTTCGAACAATGTCCAAAATACTTTCTTGTAACCAGATAATTCCATCTTTAATTTGCAACTGATCGTACAGAGGACCATTTTCAGGCACAATATAGCTAGCAATTATTAAGATATCTTTATCACATTGGAGAACAGATTTATGCAGTTTTCACAACAACCGTATTTGCACAATTTATATTAATGACTGACACATAACTTGCCAATGATTTTCTCACAAGCAGCAAAACGCCACCAGAATTTCTCCCTTGACGGGAAATTTTTTTTTGCTGGAGCAGTAAATTTAACATGATCTGTAAAAATTCCATTGTAATCAAATGCGTTATCCATAAAAGTCTCAGTTAAGCATGCAAAATCAAACATAGATACATAGTTCATATAAAAGATAAGTCGCCAAGTTTAGAATAAAGATTTTCAACATTATAGACAAGAAAACTCAAATGAGCAAAATGGCCCTGCCTGTCCTATCGAGTACTTGTGGGGAGGGTTATTACCGGGACTCTTGTTGACTGGAGGGGAGGGCTGATCAGTCCTGGGGTGGTTCACACTGACACTGGCCCGTCCTTGTCCACTGACACCACCTCTAGCAGAGAGAGAACCACCTCGTCCACGTACACTGCCACTACTCCTGGTAACACTGGGTAAACCACCGAGTCTTTGTTCACTACCAGTACTCCTCTCACCACTAAAGTATCCATGCACACTGACACCGTTCATGTTATTATCACAAGAGATAGAAGGAACATGTTCGGGTCCGAGAGAGAGAGAGAGAGAGAGAGAGAGAGAGAGAGAGAGAGAGAGAGAGAGAGAGAGATCTGTAGATAGATAGCTAGCTAGCTAGCTAGCTTAATGTAAGGATTTGTTCCAGTTCATTTAGATATGATGTAGAGCAAGTCAACAACGGATGGCTTTTCTGGTTGTTTGGATATTTATCTTTTTTGTTCGCCCACTCCTGTGGTACACTCCATGTCATGTACCACTCACAGAGAAACATGTTCTTTTATAATGTTGAGACTTGCATGATGTGAGGCAGAAACACTTTACCAGCAGACTCCATGAACCTTACTCAGAGATGTCTCACGGGAAGAGATCTTTGAATTTCTGAATGAATCAACATTTTTTCATCTGATCTGAGATTTTACGGAAGAAAGATTTTAACGAAATTTCCGGTGTGTTTTCAAAAGCTGTATTTTAAAGGGTTGTGTGGATGAGTTGGGGGTTGTTGTTGTTATTGTTGCTTGTAATTTGTGAGTTTGACTTCAACGCGGCGACAGTCCTGATATGGCCCTGTGCGATCTGCTGGGCTATAAACAAAATTCTCTCTCTCTCTCTCTCTCTCTCTCTCTCTCTCTCTCTCTCTCTCTCTCTCTCTCTCTCTCCCCTCTGTTTCTCTGATGATGATAATGAGCTGATGATGATGATATGATGATGATGATTATGATTGTGTGTGTGTGTGTGTGTGTGTGTGTGTGTGTGTGTGTGTGCGTGCGTGCGTGCGTGCGTGCGTGCGTGTTGTGATGTATGAGAGAGAGAGAGAGAGAGAGAGAGAGAGAGAGATAGAGAGATTTTAATTGTTATGAGAATCCTGAAGATTCTCTCAGTTTCTCCATCTTCAACCTCTCACACCTCCCCCCCCCCCCCCCCCCCCCCCAGTCCAAATTTTTACCAAGTGATTACTATGAAGGCAGTTGAGTTGTTGGCCTGCGCTTGTTTTTTCCCCCACTATTAGATTGTTCGTCTTTGTATTTGTCTGACTTTGTTCAAGTTTAAAAGGCTGTGCCAGTCTTGAATAAAAGTTACTCTGTGTTAGGCTTTCTTATGGGAGCAAAAGTCATTCTACTTGTTTACTGTTAAACATTAACGGGTCATGTTTGGACCATGGCTTGTACTTATGAGCTCAAATACTGTGCCAGATTGTTGTCTTTTCATACTCATGAAGCCCTGTGCTTATTTTGCAGCATGGATTTGCTGACTGTCATCGCAGAACGCTTTACTGCGGCATTGTTTCTTTGAGTTTGATTATGGTCTATCATGAAACTGTTGTTCAGTCAGTCTTTGTCTTATTCAGTTCCTGTCCGAAGCAGTTGCTCAGAAAATGAGTTTCATCTTCGACCACACCACGTAATGAACATCTTCAGTCTTCTGCCATAGTATTTTTGTATTGAACTCATTCAGTTTTTGTACGTCATGAGCGCTGAGGCCAAGTCGACTGATTTCGTTTCATTTGTTCGCGAAAGCCATTGGTATTGGATTTGGTCGGTACTTCTTGGTAATTTGTGATGAAAATGTCACGAAGAGCGCCTTATTTGTTCTTTACAAAAATTTTAGGTCAGATTCTAACAGCTTTTTCATCGCATATTTCATTCTTGCGATAATAAGGATGAAGTGATAGTTCAATCTACGTTTTAATCCCTTTCATGCTGTACATTTTGGACGGAAATATAGCTATGGCTGATTGATGTTTGTTTATTTTGAGACTTGCCGTCAAACATCTGCTGTGCATGAGAAGGATCCATTGTCAGCTTTCGCAATGTAGAGAGTAAAGATAGCCGCCCTGGTATTTCTTACCAAGCCACAAAAGTGGTCACTTACTGTTATCGTGTGCCATCGTGTACCGGGTGGAAATGGAGGAGACGTATAAAAAACATCGTATGCATCCTACGTGAGAAACTGGAGGAATAAATGAGATAAATGAAAATGAGAGACTGATATTTGAATGGTAAAATAAACGACTGAATGAGCGCCAGTAGGCTGCTCTTCGGCCGGCTCTACCTGGGTAGGCAGCCCCCGTTGAGTGAGTGAGTGAGGTAGTGTGTTTATTGTAAAGCGCTTAGAGCTTGGTCTGTGACCGAGGATAGGCGTATATAAATACCCAATATAATAATAATAATAATAATGTAGAACCAGCAGAGGCTCAATGCCGATATATACCGTAAGCTGATAGGGAAACGTTTGAGTTCTGCTAATGTTGGCCGATTCACTGCCTTTTTCGATCTGGCGTAGCAGATTTGAAGTTCTACAGAAGGCCCGTTTGGAAAGCATTCATACAATGCTGATACGTTCTCAACTCAGACGGGCAGGACATTACACCGTACGGATGAAAATCGTCTCCCAAAGAGACTGTTCTATGGCGAACTGCTGGAAGGCAAGCGTTCCCATGGAGGACAAAACAAGCGCTACAAAGAACCACTGAAGGCCTCACTGAAGTGCTGTAGCATCACCCCTGCCTCCTGGGAAGAAACTGCGGAAGATCGCTAACCTGGCGCACCATTATCAAATCGGAGTAGAAGACTCTGAAACGAGGCGAGTGGAGGCACAGGAGAAGAAAAAAAACGTCAAATTCGGAAAACCAGAGCAAACACCCACCTTTCAGCCTGGCTCATCTCCAAGTCTGCCCTGTCAACATCTCCGTACACACACCACTACCCAGTGATAGCAGAAGTGGTCATCTTCGCCCATGAGGATAAACAACAGGAGATTCTTACAGAAATTTGTATGCGTTTTTTCAAGAGGAAATGTCCGTGATAGAAAAAAAAAATCTGGGAAAAGGTAGAAGTATCACAGTTGTTCATGTCCTAATTTCAAATTGCAAACCATACTTCAGGTCCTTAGGTTGCCACAGGACTGATCAGCATATTATACAGATGAGCCATTACCTCGGGTTTCGGCTTTGATTCTGTTCTTGATAGTCTTAGGGAGCGTAGAGCTTGACCATCTCTCTCTCTTCTCTGTCTCTCTGTCTTTGTCTGTCCGTCTGTCTGTCCGTCCGTCCGTCCGTCCGTCTGTCTGTCTGTCTGTCTGCCTGGCTGTCTGTCTGTCTGTCTGTCTGTCTCTCTCTCTCTCTCTCTCTCTCTCTCTCTGCGTGTGTGTGTGTGTTGTGTTGTGTGTGTGCGTGTGCGTGCGTGCGTGCGTGCGTGCGTGCGTGCGTGTGTGTGTGTGTGTGTGTGTGTGTGTGTGTGTGTGTGTGCGCGCGCGCGCGCGCGCACGCGCGCGCGTGTGTGTGCGTGTGTGTGTAGGCGGGGGTGAAGTGTGGTGGGTGGCGGAGTGGGGAAAGGGTGGAGACGCATAAGTAATTCAGTTGGCTTGGGGCACCACCGAGCGTTCATTTAGAAGAGTGTAAGTTCGATTCCCGAGTGCCCAGCTTAAAGATGGCCGTTCTCACTGCCTCCCTTAACACATTATGGACCTGGTGGTCATCTGAGGCAGCCTGTTCTTCTCCCTCCCTTCCCCCTCCTACGCACCTCCTGTCACGCTTATCCTCGGTGGACAAATGGAACCTAAGCTAACCCGACTTTCCTTCCGGTCTGATAGAATGGCACGACGTCTCTGTACACACAGCATACATGCTTGGACACTGGGCCGTCAGATGACCCTAACGAACAGTGAGGTAACGAGCCCTCGACCTACTTGTTTCAGGAAGAAACAAGTTGTGGGGGGAAAAACCAGTACAGGCCAGTAGTTCCTCCGTCATTAAAAAAAATGACTTGTCAAAGATTTGTAGGGAAAGTAGTTTGGGGTAAATGGGGGCAGAAGGGAAAATGGGTATTTAAAAAAGACTGCTAGAATGTAAGTGTTGGAATCTTCATAACCAGCATGTGGGAACACGGAAGTCTGTTTTGATCACAGAAATATTTGTGCTGCCTATCCTGAGTCGATTTTCGTCCCCTGACTGGGCCTCATCAGTTGCACTCGGTTAATTGTATTGGTCCCACCGTCGGCATCACATGGAGATCATCGCCTATAACACTGTGGTATTCTCTCACCATCAAAGGCTCAAAACCAAAATCCATCAGCGTCCCGAAAAGGTTAAGGAAAAAAAAAAAAGAGAGTGGGTGGTTGTGAGGCAGTTGTGTGAGAGAGAGAAACCGGGAGTGAAAAATCAGAGTATAGATTGTAAACGTAAAATCTTTCACTAGCAGATTATGGGGACCATCGTAGTGCCCCCCCCCCCCCCCCCCCCCCCCATCTTGACAACAAACCATACATTTCGCCTACTCGGAGGCCTTTCGTCCGCTGATTCGAATTGTGTCGGTGCTCCGTCAGCATCAACAGAGATATACCACAGTCGATAATTCTGTGGCATTCTCACCTCCAAGGGTTAAAAAAAAACAGAACCCGACGGCATCCGTACTGTGTGCATTCCCCGGATCATGACCTTAAAGACACTTGGTCCCAAATGTCAAGGTGCGTCAGCTCTTTGAGGAGCAAGTGCGGGCAGGCTGCTGCTTGACCATTTCTTATGGATGAAGATAATGAGGTGTGTCCATAGCTGACGACGAGGATCATAAGCCTCCTACAGAAGGGGGGTGGTCTGGGAGTCTATGGGCCCGGAGGCAACTGAACAATCCCATACGGGCTATGAAGCGCTTCCCACGGTAGAGATGCTCAAGAGTAGCTGAAGTGTCGTTACCAGCCCATCGCTCTTTTCTCTACAAACGAGCATCCTTATGCGCTGCTCCTCGGCGATCTCGTCCTCTGACGTGACGCTCCTGCGCATGTCTCCAGGAGCTGCCCCTACAGAAACAGAACTGGTGGAGCCTCTCGGCTTCAGCAGCAGCAGCTAGTCCGTAATCAGGGTATCATGGCCAATGCGATTTGAAGGGAGGAGGAGGAGGAGAGGAGAGAGAGAGAGAGAGAGAGAGAGAGAGAGAGAGAGAGAGAGAGAGAGAGAGAGAGAGAGAGGTGAATCAATCATCAAGGTATCGTGGACTGATCTTATTTTCCCGCCGCTTGCCGGTACAGGCCCAGACACTAAAACAATTTACCACACCCACCTCCCCCCACAATTATCCCCCACCCCTCTTACCCTCCCCCCCCCCCCCCCCCCAACCCCCCGTCCCACAGTTCTCCCAGAATTAATTCTATAACAAGCGGTTTCTTGGATGCAGCCAATTGCGAAATGTTTAAACGAGTTTGGGGAATGCACCGTTTTGGCCAAGTCGGCTCGCCGTC
>JADBJO010001097.1:22500-27500 GCA_016801955.1 Conus betulinus
CGCTCGCTCTCACACACACACACACGCACACGCGCACGCGCGCGCGCGCGTACACACACACACACACACACACACACACCACGAACGTTTCATAGATCCGCTGTTTTTGAGTCGGTTTATGTGTGAAAAGGGGATTATTTTTCTGTGAGGGGAATAATAGTTGATCATGATCATGACTGTTAGGAATAATAATAATAATAATAATAATAATGAATACTTATATAGCGCTATATCTCGGCTAGAGACCAAGCTCTAAGCGCTTTACAATCCACACTCGTTTACACAACGGGCTACCTACCTGAGTAGTGCCGACTGAAGAGCTGCCAGCTGGCGCTTCATTCAGTCGTTTCCCGTGTCATCCAGTCAATATTGTTCAATATCGTTTACTCAGTTTCCTTACTTCCTCCATTCTTTCAATCTCTCACGCAGGGTGCATGCTATGTGTAACGTGTCATCCATACCAACGGCCAAACTGGCCTTCTCTTCCGAAAGTTGGTGATGGGATTTTACGTGTGTGCAAGATGTTATGCGTGCGTTCACACACGGAACCTCGGTTTATAGTCTCATTCGAAGGACTGTATGGGGAATGGAGTCAGATCCAATGTTAACTCCGAGGGAAAAAATCCCCCTGTACCGAAATTCGAACCCGTAACCTCAGGATCACGAGTCCGGCGCTCTACCAACTGAGCTATTCCGGCCCCCAGGATTTACTTCCGTGGGTTTTTTTTTCTTGTTTTTAATTGGACACGCGCAAAAATGCAAAATATTTTTGTTTGTGTTGAAAGATAGTTTTAATGTTCCATGGAAATATGATTACTTCAGAAGTAGTTATGAAGGTATAACAGTAACTTCTCAGAGTTCAAATACGGTGGACATTCTTGTAATGATCATCAGCAATATGAACATAACGTAAGGATCTCAATAACCTCACCTGCGGTAGACATTCTTGTAATGATCATCAGTAATGTGGACATGACCTACGGATCCAAATAACCTCATCCTTTTTTGTGCCATATATTTACCTTTCCACGACGTGTCGTTAAGACTGTACAAAGAATCTTCATCACACTTGAATGGATTCGTCCTCTGGCCTTATTCCATATTTTGACGAAGTTTTGTCAACACATCTACGGTAGTTCTCGTGTAATTCTATTGACAGGGTGAAACATAAGATTCTTGGTGCATAAAATATTGACAAATCAAGCATGTCGATATAAACATCATGTGTTTTGAAAAAAAAAATCAACAATCAACGGACTAACAGTTTGATTCAGTGTCTATCCTACAAGTTAACAAACTTAATTACAGACTATCCAATCGACTGACTGACTATGAATAACCAACTACGTATTTCCTTGAAATATGTGCGGAATCTAAACGTGGGTGGGTGCCAATCTCGGCCACAGTACGCGGCTGACCAAACATCAAACACACGAGGGCAAGTACAATTTGAACATTACATTTCCACTGGATTTTCCAGACGACTGTCTTCACATTTTGGACGTGTACCTTCTTTCTGTTTGCGTGGGCTGGGAGGAGGGAGCGACGGACAGCGGGGCGAGAATGGTCATGGCGATGGAGTGGAGGATGGGTGGTTGGAGAGGATAGGTGCGGGAGGAAAGAGGGGGTGTAAAAATGGTTTGAAAAAACGGGAGTCCCAGACCTCTGCATGCATTATATATCATATTGCATTGTCTTGCGTCAGCTTACAGGGCTGCTCTCACCAGGGGGAACACACACCACACACACACACACACACACACACACACACACACACACACACACGTGCGCGCGCGCGCACACACACACATACAAACACACATACATGCGCGCGCGTGCACACACAAACACACTCACACATGCACACTCACACGCATATGTACGCACGTACGCGTGCGCCTGCGCTTACATACGTACACACACACACACACACACATACGCGCGCCGCGCGCTCGCCACACACAATCACATACGCACATGAACGCTCGTCCATGTGCGCACGCACTCACATACACACGCGCGTATGCACAGTGCGTGCGTGCGAACACACACACACACACACATACACACACACACACACACACACACACACACACACACACGCACACACACACACGAGAAGACAAGACGACGAGACAAATTTTTGACGACGAAAGGAATGCCTAAGCCTTGACTGGGAGAGAGAGAGAGAGAGAGAGAGAGAGAGAGAGAGAGAGAGAGAGAGAGAGTGGGTGGGTGGGGGTGGGTGGGTGTAGGGAACCTTAACCTGACACAGGGAAAAAGCCTTATCCTGACGCAGAAAAGCCCTATCCTAACACAGGGAAAAAAGCGCACTAGGGTCTATGTGGTCAACGCAAAGTTGAACAACAACAACAACACACCACCATTTTTTCCTCCTCAAAACAAACGGACAACAACAGCAAGCAAAACCCCAAGCAGTTCACCCTCAGACACTCGGTCATCTCAGAACAGTTGAACGACGCCCCCTCTTCTGTACCTACGTTGTCAGTTTAGTCCCCATTACTATAACCGGTACATGCGACCATACAACTTTAATTAAAGCGTCTCCCTAGCTTAGCGCTTCTTTATCCTGGGTAGCTAGTGCATACTGCTGTGCGTGCATCGATCCACGCTGGTTTCGCAAGACCAGAGTTGCTATAATCCCACGTGGTCCGAAGAAAAAGAAAGACAATCTCTTTAAAAAAAAATTGTGAAATTCTGATCCACACTGTAACAAACTTTGAGATGTGTGTGTGTGTGTGTGTGTGTGTGTGTGTGTGTGTGTGTGCGTGTGTGTGTGTGTGCGTGTGCGTGCGTGTGTGTGTGTGTGTGTGTGTGTGTGTGTGTGGTGTGTGTGTGTGTGTGTGTGTGTGAATCGAACCGGAATCGAATTCTTCTTATGGGACCCAGAAAAAAAAAGAAAAGAAACTGCCGCCGTGTGAAATCCAGTTAAAGTGTAAACTAAACACACACCAAACAGCGCGCAAAACAACGCTCATTCAATAGACAGCGTTAGACAGACGAGGTCATATCCGACAAACATGGCTTCTTCTGACATCACAAACGATAGACAGAAAAGAAAAGAAAAGCGGAAAACAACTTTCCCCAAATGAGCATCGGAACCTTGTTCAAGGAATCGCCGTCTTCTCTTGGCCATCTTCACACGCAGTCCTTCCCTCTCCCATCCCGTTGGATTTTGAACCTACAGATGTGGTGCACATAACCACAAACAATTATCATCATTTTTGTGATAGTGGTGCAGAAACGGCGGCAAAAAAAAAAAAAAAAAAAAGCAGCATTGGTTGTGTGGAAGTAGCAGCAGCAGCAGTAGCAACAGCAGCTGTAGCAGCAGCAATAATAACAACAGTAGTAGTTGTGTTGTTCCTGTCGTTGTTGTTCTAAGGGGCGGAAGGGACAAAGTCGGGGGGTAAAGCTTGTTTATATATGTGTAGAGATCGACGTTTTGCGGTGATCTTCGAACATTTTTCAAACAATGCGGTATTCTGACCAGAGAGATGATTGATTAGAATGTTGATTAAAACAAAGACCCTACATAGGTCTGCATAACCAATATTATTCAGAACCCATATAAAATGTAATTTAAAGCTAATGCATGGAACGAACAGAAGAAAATACTGTTTTGGAACGCCTGACATAACCGGATAAAAAATGCTGTTTAAAACCAAAATTTGGACAATCTTATCCAAATCAAAGTACTCTCAGAACCAATGGGTTCACGGGATCAAAATGAAACACGGTTAAAAGGCCTTGCATAAGAAGAATAAAACGCTTTGGAAACCAGATTCCTGCCATGAATGGAATAAACACTGTTTAAATCAAAGAACTAGCATAATCAGAATGAAAGGCCTTTTGAAACCAGAAGTGCGGAATAATTGAAAGAATACACTGTTGTAACGAAAGAGGAGATCAAATCGATTGAATATTATATTTGAGCCAAATGACTTATATAATCCAAATGAAACAGTATCTAAAAGAAACCCCGGACATAATGATCCGGGATAAACTGGCACCGAAAACAAAGGTCACAGCTGATCAAAATAAACTACATACTCTTCATAAGGTTGGACAAACTCGAATGAAACGGCAGCTTTAACCAAACGTCAAACACGATGGAATTAAAATGCTGCTTTAAGCAAAGGTCACTCCTTAAGATACTCCGTACATGAAAAAAAAGAAAAAAAAAAAAAACTGACCATGATCGAATTAAAATTTCGCTTTAAACCGAAGGTCGGACGTAATAGAAGTAAACTACAGTTTAAACCAAAGGCCTGACCGTGGCCTTTGTGGTTGTCTGCGCTGTCAAGAACATGATTTGATTTATAACCGAGTTGGGCAACTGCCCATTTCAAACCAGCGGAGAGGACGGGAGAAATGGGGAGGAGGAGGAGTGGGGGTGGTTAGGGAGGGAATAGGATGGGGGTAGGAGAGGACGAGAGCGGTGGAGGATACGGCCAGAGGAAGTAAAAAGCCCTGGGGAGACAACTCACATGAAGGGAGAAGAGGAAAAAAATACTCGGAGAGAGAGAGAGAGAGAGAGAGAGAGAGAGAGAGAGAGAGAGAGAGAAGAAGAAGACGAAGAAGAAATACAAGCAGAGTGGGAGGAGAGGTTCTAAAATGGAATTTGAAGAAGAAAGGGGACACTGGAAAGCAGAGAGAGAACAGGGAGTACAAAAAAAGGAGAAAGAAAAGCTAACAGAAAAGAAAAACCCGAAAGAGTGTTAAAAAATGAGCTAGAGAAGAAAAAAAAATCCAAAAAGAAGAAGGAAAAAAGAGTCCGAAAGGAAGAAGGGAAGAAAAAAAACATTTGAAATGACTGGGGTTAGAGGTTTAGCAAAAAAAAAAAAAAAAAAAAAAAAAAAGAGAGAGAGAGAGAGAGAGAGAGAGAGAGAGAGAGAGAGAGAGGTACAAACAACGAAGCAAAAAAAAAAGCGACAGGAAAAGAAGAAAAAAAAAAAAAAATCCCTGTCGAACGCCTTTCG
>JADBJO010001097.1:35000-40000 GCA_016801955.1 Conus betulinus
TGGCGCCCACACCTGACCAAGCTTTAACAGGTCAAGGTCATGTTCGGTTTACAAATGTAGCGTGGAGAAGATCATTGTCTTGTCTCACTTTTCGTTGTCCCCTTTGCTGGAGTCCCGCCCGCTCACGCGTGCCACTGAATACTTCCAGACGGGAGAATTGTTCCATGGGTTTGGAGGTCCTTCCAGGTAACCGTGAATGCCAGGTTCTTGTCCGCTCTTCATCATGCCGTGTACACGCATCCTTTGCCTGAGAGCGGACTGGACAATTTGACTGTTATCAACGACGAAACCTGGTGCACAGACAGCCGACCCGTGATCAGCAGACAGACACAGAGCCAGTCAGATGAACAGGAAGTGAGGAGTGCCTTCGATCTGGACAGTGTTACTGCAAGGAACAAACGGCCTAGATACTGGGCCTGCCTCATCTACATCTCTGGCTCAGTTTAGTCCTTGGTGTGCTTCGCTTTAATTCAGTCCAGTCCTTTTTCGTCGTCTGGCAAGAGATTAATCGCCCCCCCCCCCCCCCCTCTCCCCCAAACCGCCTTCCAAGTCTCCGCTGCTCTGGACGCCGTCTCCAAAGTCAGTACTTTGTGTCTCTCTCTCTCTCTCTCTCTCTCTCTCTCTCTCTCTCTCTCTCTCTCTCTCTCTCTCTCTCTCTCTCTGCCCCTCTCTCCTGGTCTGCCCCAGGTTCCTTGGGTCGCCTTCGGTTTCTTTTCTCCTGGAGTGTCCGGCATAGAGCTGTTCTGGGCAGTGAATTGGGAGGCATATGATATATCAAAGGCCATATCTATGATTCGTCACGTTCTATTTGTGCTACTCAACTGAGTTTAGTTGGAGAACATCAGGTCATGCTGGGCGCTTGCAGAAACATCGTGAGTCAGGGTAGTTTGGGGGATCCTAATTGTCTCTTTTTTTTTTTTTTTTTTTTCTTTTTTCGTTTCCATTTTTTAATTCAAAATCACTCTCGTACATCACTCATTCCGACGACACCATACACAGCCACACTGCAGCAGCCATCTGTCGCAGCAGTTAATATCAGATCGTCCTGAGGACACCCACCAAAGAAGACGCTGCAGTCTGTTAGTCTGTAGGATAGGTGGGCATAACTTCGTCGACTTCCACCTGATTGCTTTTAAAATCAACGTATGATTGTTCATGCCATGACAGTTGATCTGAGAGGTGCAATGATCAGTCAGGAACATCCGCAGTCCTCAGCTGCGCACGAGGTGTTAGAAGTGCTATGACCAGATCAGTCCTTCATGTTGTCCGTCAAAGACTTCGAGTTTGCATATGGGCGTCCACTCTCAAATTGGCCTTGGGCAAGGAGTCGTGGTGGGAGACGTGTCAATCCTGCACAGTACCCTGTGTCTTAGACAGGAATCATGCTGAAATACGTGTCTGCCCTCCATTGTATCCTGTAGAGTGGTCGTGGACATGTCTACCCTCCATTACACCCTGTAGAGTGGTCGTGGACAAGGAGTCATGGTGAGATACATGTCTACCCTCCATTACACCCTGTAGAGTGGTTGTGGACAAGGAGTCATGGTGAGATACATGTCTACCCTCCATTACACCCTGTAGAGTGGTCGTGGACATGTCCACCCTCCATTATACCTGTAGAGTGATCGTGGACATGTCCACCCTCCATTATACCCTGTAGAGTGGTCGTGGACATGTCCACCCTCCATTACACCCTGTAGAGTGGTCGTGGACATGTCCCACCCTCCATTATACCCTGTAGAGTGGTCGTGGACAAGGAGTCATAGTGAAATACATGTCCACCCTCCATTATACCCTGTAGAGTGGTCGTGGACATGTCCACCCTCCATTATACCCTGTAGAGTCGTGGACATGTCCACCCTCCATTATACCCTGTAGAGTGGTCATGGACATGTCCACCCTCCATTACACCCTGTAGAGTGGTCGTGGACATGTCCACCCTCCATTATACCCTGTAGAGTGGTCGTGGACATGTCCACCCTCCATTATACCCTGTAGAGTGGTCGTGGACATGTCCACCCTCCATTACACCTGTAGAGTGGTCGTGGACATGTCCACCCTCCATTATACCCTGTAGAGTGGTCGTGGACATGTCCCCCTCCATTACATTACACCTGTAGAGTGGTCGTGGACATGTCCACCCTCCATTACACCCTGTAGAGTGGTCGTGGACAAGGAGTCATAGTGAAATACATGTCCACCCTCCATTACACCCTGTAGAGTTGTCGTGGACAAGGAGTCATAGTGAAATACATGTCCACCCTCCGTTATACCCTGTAGAGTTGTCGTGGACAAGGAGTCATAGTGAAATACATGTCCACCCTCCATTACACCCTGTAGAGTGGTCGTGGACCATGTCCACCCTCCATTACACCCTGTAGAGTGATCGTGGACATGTCCACCCTCCATTTACACCCTGTAGAGTGTTGTGGACAAGGAGTCATGGTGAGATACATGTCCACCCTCCATTATACCCTGTAGAGTGGTTGTGGACATGCCCACCCTCCATTACACCCTGTAGAGTGGTTGTGGACAAGGAGTCATGGTGAGATACATGTCCACCCTCCATTATACCCTGTAGAGTGGTCGTGGACATGTCCACCCTCCATTACACCCTGTAGAGTGGTCGTGGACATATCCACCCTCCATTACACCCTGTAGAGTGGTCATGGACAGGGAGTCATGGTGAGATACATGCCCGTATACCGGGCCAGCTTACGGTGCTAGATCACGGCGAATCTTTGTGTTCTGTGGGTTTGCTTGGGCTGGACACGGCCACTGTGTGTTTGGCCCTTGTGTCAGACGCAGAGAGTCCACCTGAAGCTTTCAGTTTTGAAAGCCAACATGGAGGACTGCTTCAGCAGCGAATCGCTCGCTTGTTTAGAACAGTGACAGCCAAAACGAAAAAGGATCATTTCAGATTCATATATCGAATTCTATACAGAATTTTTTTTTTCTCTGTGCACCCCCTCCAACCCTTCCTGCTCCCTCCTTTGAATACTCGGAGAAGAGATGGGTATTGGCGTACATCGCCCTTGCATACAGAAAATGGAAAAGACAGCTGCATGCAAAGATTTGGCTTGGATCTGAGAACCTGTTGTTTTCTCCGGTTTGGCCAGTTTTATTTTTGCCATTGCAGCTGGTGTGGAACAGTAATATATGTGGAGCATAACTCCAGATTGGTACTGCTAGCGGTTCTCAATCACCTAGCACAACTGCAGACACAAGGCGCACAGAACAACCAAGAAGCATCCCTAGAAAAGGAAGTTACAAGGTTCTCTATTGACTCCAAAGCGGCATACTACACAGCAACGACAGCGGAAGAAATGTGCAAACACAAAATCAAGGCAAGTTTCTTTCTCGTTTATTACGTAAAAAGTGCATGTGAAAATCATTTAGTCAGTGTACAGTTTACAACTTCTATTGTCTGATAAAATCTTTGATGGAGAAGCTTAGGATGAAACCACTAAACTTAAAGATGAACAGTTTAAGACGCACGTGACTCAAGTGCGCATGCATGCGAATTACGGTCTTTTCAGGCACCAGTCGCAAGGCACTTTATTGAATTCGACGAATCGGGTACCCGACATATATGTATAAATGAAAGAGTGACGGGAATGGACAAAAAATGAAGTTTAAACAACCTAATCCCTTATTCAGCTTCTTTCAGTGCAAAATCCACCATATTCTCCCATAGAGAGAAGACCAGTGTAGTCTCTCAGGGCTGGAGGTCGGAACAGAAATCCTGTTTGATTACGTACAGCTTTGATATACCAGAAAATTCTCACGTTGGTAGGCAAAAGCATAACGCATAACATAATCAAACGAAACACACACACACACACACACACACACACACACACACACACACACACACACACACATACACACACACACACACGCACGCACGCACGCACGCACCCACACGCACGCACACACGCACACACAGACTCACATACACACAGGCACGCACACACGCATGTATTCACGCACGTGCACACACAAGCAGACACACACACGCGCTCGCTCGCATACACACAATCACACATGCACACACACACACACACACACACACACACACACACACGCGCGCTCGCGCGCGCGCACACATACACACACACAACGCGCGTAACGGTCGGTCCAGTTTCGCGTGCCAGAAGGTTACAGAAAAAAGGGGGGGGGAGAAAAAAAAAAAGACGAAGAAAACCATCGGCCCTCAAGCTCACCTCTCTGCGCGCGCGTGTCTTAATGGCACTTGCATGCCCCAAAATGCCCCTACTTCCACCCCTTTCCCCCCCTCCTCCCCTCCCTTCCCCTCAACCCCTCCTCACCTCTCCATTCCCTCTCCCTGGCCTCTCGCCACCTCGACCTCCTGCCACCACCACCACCACCACCACCCACCTCTCCTATATCCCCCCCCACCCACCCTCGCTCCTTCTTCCTCTGACCCCCCCCCCCCCCCCCCAACCTCCACCCACCCCTGTCCTCATCTCCCAGCCCTGTGCCTGTCTCTCTCAGGCCAGCCGGCAGAATCTTGAAGGGTGGTGGCGCGGTAATCGAGTTAGGTGCGAAATTGATGTTTCTCCGTCATTTGGGGCTCCATTCAGGGCCTCAATTAGGCCTCTTTGTAAATAGCTCTCTTACCGTTCCGGACCCCGCTCCGCTTCGTCCTCGTCTCATCTCCCTGACCTGGCCTCCTTCGCTCGCTTCTTTTAGCCCTGCTTTCTCTCTAGCTTTCTTCTTTCTTTCTCTTTTTTATGTTTTGATTTCTTTCTGTTTTCTTTCTTTCTTTTGTTCGTTCTGTTTTTCTTTCTCTTTCTTTCTGTCTGTCTTTGTATTTCTTTCTTTCCTTCTTTTTTTTCTGTCTCTCTGTCTGTCTTTCTTTCCCATCCTGTCTCGCTTTTTCTGTCCCATCTTTCTTTTTTCTCCTTACCCCCTTGTCTGTCTGTCTGTCTGTCTGTCTGTCTGTCTGTCTGTCTCTCTCTCTCTCTCTCTCTCTC
>JADBJO010001097.1:50000-52500 GCA_016801955.1 Conus betulinus
GACGGGCCCTGCGCATGAACAACACCCACCCGGGCCCGCT
Source organism: Conus betulinus (assembly GCA_016801955.1). Lineage (NCBI taxonomy): Eukaryota > Metazoa > Mollusca > Gastropoda > Neogastropoda > Conidae > Conus > Conus betulinus. Next base: position 50,041 of record JADBJO010001097.1, read on the forward strand.
GACCAATCAGATTTTACCCTACCAGACTCAGGTCTGACTATCCGACCAATGAGCAGCTCGGATACGAAGGATTCCTCCCCAAGTGGACCAATCGATGACTGTGCCGGGTCACTAGTGCGCCACCGGAAGCTGACTTTTTTATTATTCCTTTTTTTTTTTTTTTTCCAAAGAAAAGAAAGAAATCACGAAACCCACCTGTGGTTTGCTGAAAAAAAATGACGAGTGTCGTCTTTGAAAACAGGAACGTGAGCACTAGAAGGCCTACAAAAGGCAAAAATGATTCGTGACACCAACCACTTTAATTACTGATGGTCAGTTAGTGACCCATGAATATATTAGGGGGAGGGAGAGAGGGGAGGCACGAACAGTTTATTCCGTATTTCAGTGTTCAGCGACACAATACAAAAAACGACCAGTTTCTTTTCTTTATATATGATTGTGTGTATGTGTTTTTTTCTTTTTTTTTTTTTTTTAATTAAAGGTTGACTGACTGTGGTGGATCATTCGAGTATTGTCCAATGAAAATGCAAAGAAAGCGTTCGCCGTTGACTGGAGGAACGCATTCCCTTGCTGTTTTAATGAGCACCAATTGAAAAAAAAGAAACTGATTGATTGGTGTCGAGTCAAGATATCATCCCTGATGACGGAATCGTGCTACCTGAATGGCGGAATTAGAAGAAAAGGACACAGACGCAGCATTACTGCTGCTGCTGCTGGCTGCTGCTGCTGCTGCTACTACTACTGCTGCTGCTGCTGCTGCTACTGCTACTACTACTAAACGATCTTGGAGTAGAAATCGGTGAGTTCAGAAGGAAAAAAAGACTGCATTCGAAACAATTGTATTTCACTTTGGAAAGTGGAAGGCGGAGGGGGTGGAGGCCAGCTTGGGATAGGTGTGGGTGGGTGAAAGGGAGAGAGGGCGTGTGAATGGGGCGAGGGTGGGGGGTGGTGGTGGTGGTGGTGGTGGTGGTAGGGGAGAGGGGATGATGGGGTAATAAGCGTGGTGAAATGTCCCTTCTTGCGAAAGACACAGCAGATACGGGATTGAGGTTCCGTGAGTTGTCCCAAGTCTCTCCCTGTCTTTGTGACTGTCTGTGGGGTGGTCACGTTCACGTGAAAACTCTCACCTCTCACTTCGCCTCCCCCCCCCCCCCCTCCACCCCCTAGCTTTAAAAGATGCGTGCACTGGAGTATACTGGTTTCAAAATTCTGACTGTTTTTTCCCCCACTCTCATTACGAAAAGGCAGATAATTTTCATAGAGAAAACAGTTATATTTACTGTTGTCACTTTAGGGTATACTCGCGTGTGAAAACAACAACTGTGGTTATGTTTGTTTATTGGCTCATACGTCAAAGCAAGTATAATCAGTCAAAACAACCATGTCTTTTTTTTCTTATTTTATTTTTTCATTATTCGTTTATACGTCAAAGCAACTAAGTGTCACGCGAAAATCGCTTTTTTCAAACAGCTCATTCCATTTTTACGCGACAATTACTGCGCAAAAAATAGTAATGACGTGAAAAACGACGAAAATTTATTGTTTTAATGTGAAAGTGTCTGTGTAGACAGTGAACATTACTGTTCTGATGTGAACACAGCTGACGTCATCACGTGAAAACAAGACTCCTTGGTGTGTTGTTTTGTGACTAATCTTCTAGTGAAAACGGCTATAAATTATGGAAAAGTAGTAAAAATAACAGTTTTGATGTGAAAGGCTGCTTTCATGCGATGATAACTGTTTTCACGTCTCTTGAAAACATACTTAGTGTGTTCACTTGAAAAAAAGAAAGTTATCTTTCACATTTTTCAGTTTTCTTCATGTGAAAATCTTAATCGCTGTTTACAGGTCAAAAACAGTAAACATAGCTTTCTGAAGCTAGTACGCTTCCATACAATTGACGAAAAGGGATGATCGATCCCATGGAAGTTGGAGGGAACCCCACCCCCTACCCCCCTTCGCCCTCTCTTTCTTTCTCTCTGCACCCATGGACTGCAGTGTTATGTTTTTGTAAGGACATTGGTGTGATAGACAAAATGGAGATGATCGATCATGACTGACCAGAGATGTTGGGCGATCATGAAAGAGTGATATGACTGCGGACATCAGTCAGTGCGAGTGGCTGTTTTTCAGTGAACACACGTGAGATGAAATGCTCAAGAAGCGAGGGAATACGAAATGTTATATTGGGTTTGTCACATTGTCTGCTCGTCTTTTTTTTGTGTGTGTGTGTTGTGTTGTTGTTGTTGTTGTTGTTGTGTGTTTGTGTGTGTGTGTGTGTTTGTGTGTGTGTGTGTGTTTGAGACGGAGAGAGAGAGAGAGAGAAAGAGAGAGAGAGAGAGAGAGAGAGAGAGAGAGAGAGTGTGTGTGTGTGTGTGTGTGTGTGTGTGTGTGTGTTTGTGTGTGTTGAGAGACGGACACAGAGAGAGAGAGAGAGAGAGAGAGAGAGAGAGAGAGAGA
>JADBJO010001097.1:57500-62500 GCA_016801955.1 Conus betulinus
ACGTATCACGCGGGCACGTCTGCGCTTACACACACACACACACACACACACACACACACACACACACACAATCGGACGGAAACATTCGCGCGCACGCGCGCGCGCATACACACACACACACGCGCGCGCGCGCGCGCGCTCGCTCGCACGCACGCGCATAGAGCAAAAGAACATAGTTCCCTGTTTATTGGTTGATGTCAATGGCAAAACACACGCGCGGTACACAAAACAGACATTATTGCTGTTAAACAATGCTTCCTGAATCTTCCCGAATACTGCCAGACGATGAACACAGAAAGAAATTCCAGACTCCCAAAGGACGAAGAAGACAAAGTGAAAACACGCACACAAGTGTACGCACGCATAAGCGAGCGCACGCCCGCACCATCACCACACGTAAAGAGAGCAAGATTTTGAAATGTGATTGATTGTTAAGAAGCGTAGACGTGCATCCCTCACCCCACTTCTCACCTTCTTCCCGCCCCTCCCCCAACACACCACAAAAACAAAACCATCATCCAGCCAAACTTTAAAATAAAGAGAGGAAAAAAAAGGGGGGGGGGGGGGGGGGGGGGGGGACAAAAAGTCACTACAACCCGATGGCAGCCATAATAATTATCATGACTGTTATTACAGTAACAACAAACAGAAAGAACGATACGAATAGGGATGCAAATTAAATAAATTATTAAAAAAAAAAAAGAGACGAAGAAGAAGATTAGGAAAAAAACAACAACAAACAAACGTTTGAAAATCACTCACTCAAAGAACACCTCAGAACAAAACCCAAACCAAATAAATCAATAAATAAAACTGAAAAGGTCACTTTCTACCTGTGGCCTCTCAGCTTGGGCCACCGTCCACACAGCTTCACATCATCAACACCATCCTCGTGAACATGACTCCAAAACTTACTGCAGCTCAACAAACACCACTCAAAAAAAAAGACATCAAGAAGTACATCAGTGAAGTACCTTCTACTGAAGGCTAAAACTCTGTGATATCTATAACCCATGGGTTACAGATTTACTGAAGGCTAAAACTCTGTAATATCTATAACCCATGGGTTACAGATTTACTGAAGGCAAAATCCTGTAATACCTATAACCCATGGGTTACAGATTTACTGAAGGCTAAAACTCTGTGATATCTATAATCCATGGGTTACAGATTTACTGAAGGCTAAAACTATTGTGGTATCTACTGACCCATAGGTTACCCATAGGTTACAGATTTACTGAAGGCTAAAACTATCTAATATCTATAATTCATGGGTTTACAGATTTTAGGCAGTGACAAGTGTGTTCTAGAGCGTATTCTGCTGTGTTCCCATACGTATAAATACAAACGAAAACACAGGATTGTAACAACAAACAGAACGAAAGTAACATAACAGAAAATGATAGCAACAAAAACGACGGAAAAATAGTTTAACAAAGTACAGCAGACACAAAGGCACACACATCTAACATTCCTACTGTTCACAGGCTTAAGGTCCAATGGGTCAATAGCCGTCCATTCACATATGCACCACGTCTGGGACACGCAGTTAGTGAAGGCAAAGTCCACCCTCGCCTTCCACCCCCTTAACCTTCCCTGAACTGAATCAGGTACCCATTTACTGCGGGATGGACAGACATGATTTTCAAGCCCGTAAAAATCTGACCCAACGTGCGATTGGGTCACGTGACTGGCAACGAACAGAACAAAAATAACATATTAGAATAGTGGTGTGTGTGTGTGTGTGTGTGTGTGTGTGTGTGTGTGTGTGTGCGCGCGTGTGTGTGTGTGTGTGTGTGCGAGAGAGAGTGCGTACGCGCGGTTGCTTCCGTGTGTGCGTACGTGCATGCGTGTGTGTGTGTGTGTGTGTGTGTGTCTGTCTTTGCGTGTAGATGAGAGAGAGAGAGAGAGAGAGAGAGAGAGAGAGAGAGAGAGAGAGAGAGTTTCTTTCTTAGACAATTTTGAAAGTTTACACTCTGTTTCTGAAATAAATGGTCAAAAAAAAACAACAACAACAACAACAAACAAAAAAAAAACAAACAAAACCCCACCTACATAAACACACACACACACACACACACACACACACACACACACACACACACACAAAACAAACCACCGACCGACAACAAACAAAAAAAAAAACAAAACAACAACAACAACCAAGCGCCACAACCACCAAAAGAACCCTGATTCATCTTTTAGACTGAATATTCGGAAATGGCCAAAATCACTTTGCTTCGCTGATTACGGATATCCCCGGGGAAAGACAGTACAACGTACCTGTTAACACTCTCTCTATACTCGAACCAGTCTTCATTCAAAAATCGATTCAACCATCACCCTTTTTAGGGAAGGAAAGTAGGAGGGGGAGGGGGGGCAGGGGGGGGGGGGGGGGGGGGGGGCGGGAGGGGGGGTAAGAGGGGGTGGGGTGGGGCATGAGCACCATTAAAGAATAACAAATAGCAATCCACAACATGATGTAAACACTGCCGCCTCATCTCAACGCAATGTACATACATACATATATGTAATATGTATATACATACATGCATACAAATATATGATTATTCATAATATATATATATATATATATATATATATATATATATATATGTGTGTGTGTGTGTGTGTGTGTGTGTGTGTGTGTGTGTGTGTATATATGTATATATATATATATATATATATATATATATATATATAGAGAGAGAGAGATATAGAGAGAGAGAGAGATAGAGAGATAGATAGAGAGAGAGAGAGAGAGATGCAAAACAAAAACGGCACTTGGGAAAAGCGCAAACTTCCACACAAAACCGAACGGAATCTGGATTTGCCCTTTAAATTTGGATCCGCACCTCCGATCCGTTCAAACTTTCACGGCTTCATCCTCGGAGCACATTCCAGTTTCGTTGGAAACGCTTCAGTGGTGTACGTGCGTACATCTGACGTTGGCTTTACTACGCATCAGGTATGCTGATCTCATTGCCAAAAACGGACAAGGGCACCAACACGACACGCAGCACGCCAAACTAAACATAGATCTGCTGAAATCAGTTTAGACAGGAAAACTTAATGTTAATACGGTCATGTATTGACAACATTTATTGGCCTTGCTAAAACAATTCTCCTGGGCACTGTTGAAGAAATCCTGGAATCAATCGGAAGACAGAAATAAACAAAGGACTGACATGGAAAACATGGCTGAAATCCAAGCCACAGCACTCAACTGACAGATCGGACAGAAGACATAACCTTCGTCACAAGTGAACATTACAATGAGACTTACATGAAAACTGAACTGAAAACGAAACGTAATCTCACCTTGGTTGCATTGCTCTCAAAGGCTTGTTCTACAGAACACGTGATCGAATTTCCCACGTACAGTCAATCGATTTGTTTATCCTTGGTTTAAAATAATGTGATTATCACGAGGCATGCAATGCACGACTAAGTCATGCGGCAAGTAGTTCTTTAGATGATTTCAGATGACAAAAAAAGATAAAAGAATGCATTCATGAACAAAAACAAGCAACAACAGCAAAATTGTTGACCGATTATTCTGTGTGGCTTATTACTTAAGTATGAAACATCGCATACGTAACGTTTCTTTTGTGCTCAAAATATGTTTTAAAATATGTTTCGAAAACCAAAAAGAAGAAGGAAGGAAAAAAAAAAAAAACCAATAAAAACAAAACCGAACAAAACACCCCCGTCCCCCTCCACACCCCACAGCCCTCCCCCTTAAGGACAAACATACAAAAATGAGGAAAAAAAAAAAACCGTTATGAAACAAAACCTCGACAAATCATATTGTGTATAAAAGAATACCTCAATAAACTCTGCCTCAAAGGTGAATCAACAGATGAAACAAAATGTAGTACGGCTTGGGGAAAAACGATAACAATCAATGATTTTTTTTTTCTCTTCCTAACCCCCCCCCCCCCCCCCCTCCCCCCCCAACCCCTCCTCGTTCTCCTTCTTCTCTCCTCCTTCGTCTTTCCATCTTCTGGTTCACGTCTTTGCGGTGCACCATTAGTAAGATTTTTGAGAATGTGACCGGCTTTAATCCCTTCGTAGAGGTAGCCATACCCCGTCTTCAGGGATAATATCTCAACATGACACCAGCATTCTCTTCATTAAATTCTTTTATCCACTCTGCGGTCTTCTCTTCTACGAAGAATGCAATGGGATTTAATGTGAGAGCATTTTTCTTTTCAGCGCAACCAGTCACACACGGGCCTCGGTCTAAAGTCTCGCTGAAAGACATGAAGAGGGTTTTGAATCTAGCGCAGATGCTGCTGATTCAGAAGACAACGTCCTCTCCAACCTACCTGTCTTACAATAAGGACTGTCGCCAGGACCCTTGAATGCAAAGCTCAGTGGTCCAGCCAGGTCCCTGTACTGTGACCCAAACCTTGCTCTCAGTCAACTCTTGTACGGGGTGGATAGTTTTCATGTGACGTTCAAGGAATGCCAGAACAAAACCTGTTGGAGGAAAGTTCCCATATGCTACATTCTGTCTATATTGTCAGATCATACTGATGGATGTGCATTTTCCGCCAATCAGTAGAGATCAATCATTTCTTCTATTTTTTTTTCCCACCTTATTACTATTATTTTCAGTGTTTACCGGGGAAAGATCAATTTTGTTTTATTCTTCCCCGTAAACCTGGCCTTGCGGCGCTAACGGTATCCTCCCGATACGGACACAGACCGTTTTGCACCGAGACGAGCAACCAAATATACTCTCGATGTCGGATCAGAAAAAAAAAAAAAAAAAAAAAAGAAAGAAAAAATCATCAACGATTAGCTGAAGAAATACCATTAACGACATCCAAAGTACACACGCAAACATGAAAAACAACATCCGACGACAATCGCCGTCATCTCGTGTCCGTTTACGAAGCACCACCGAGAGTCGCTACAGCTTGTGTTGAGCGCTTGGCGGCAAACGTGCCGCTACCCACACAGAGCGCCACAGTAAAATACAAACATCTGCC
>JADBJO010001097.1:70000-80000 GCA_016801955.1 Conus betulinus
ACTAATCAATGCCTCCCCACACCCCCTTCCCCACCTCTGTTCCCCACCTCCCTGCCAATCTGGAGCTTGTCGATCAAAACCGTTTCATTGGATATGCATGTATCTTCTGTCAGACTCGATGACCATAAAATTGCTATTGCTGTACTTCTCAACTACAATGAGCGTATTTGCTACAAAATGTGTGTACACATCTCCAGTTTTTTGTTTTTTTTTTTTTTTTCTATACGCGGGGCGGGGAGAGGGGGAGGGGGGTCGGGTGGGGGTGGGGGTTTGGGGGGTTCGTTTTTCATCTATCTTCAACACGGCAGAGGGAATATATATACAGGGAGGGATATCTGACCTTCAAGTACCTAGCGTAAAATATTTCCCCCCATTACAAATTACTTTCAAACCTGATTCATCAGCATACTTAAGTACAAATTCAGGCGTCATTTCCCCCCCTTCTAACTTGATATTTCAAGGCCTGCAGTCCCAGCTATTATTCAAACGTATCTGCATGTCACCGGGGGACACAGATGCAGCCAGACCCAATTTCATGCGGGTTAGTGAGAGTTGTAGCTCTTTAGTCATAGCATACTAATACAATGGCTATACACCACAAGTGCAATTACTGCTCAAAAACTTCGCTTCGAATTTAGGTAGAGATCCGTGATGCTGAACCCGAACCAAAACAGCAGATCCAGGATCCGTTCCACTCTGGGGATGGTTTTATACTCCCTCGAGTGCTCCTTGGATACAGTTCACTCCTTTGCTCCCCATCTGGAATGACAGTGAGGTAGAAGGCCTCTGTGAAGTGACTGGTGAAGGGACAATATGTCAAAAACTACAACCACTACGAATGGATGCGCCAAATTTGATAAGATGTGTGACTGTCCATCCTTCGTTTTCATTGTCTTGAATGTTGTTCTATCTCGCCTGAAGAAGACCAACGAGAGTTCCAAATGCGTATTTTTGCCCCTTCTTTTTAATCTTTTGGTTTCCGTTTCCACCTGCAATCACCTCACTTCGACACCAGCTTTTAATACGCCGCAAGATATCAATAGTTTAGCTGCCAAATCATAAACTGATTTTGTTTGTTTGTTTACGTTGTTTTAAGGATATTGGTTTTTTTTCATCGTTGTGACATTCAGGACCCCATATCTTTTCCTGTATGAGTCTGACAGTCCTAGAAAGGTCTGTGTGGTCGGCTGGGCGATGACAATAAAACCTTGGAAAAACTTTGGTGACCTGGAACAACTGTGGCAACGGTCGCCTTCTCGTTCTTGTCAACGACACGCACAGTTGGATAGAAGGAGACTGTCGCCCAGTGGCTACACTTTTTCACAAAGGTACAAACGTACACTTGTATGTTCAGTCATACGCACATTCTCTCTTCGTTTTGTTTCATGCTCCAGGGAGAGGTTGATAGCAAAAAGTCTTTTAGAGGCCACACCTCCACCCCCACCCCCCTTCGTCAGACCGTGTTTTGGCCCTGAACGCCTTACATTTTAAGAGGGCCGGGCCGCATCCAGGACATCACTCCTAGATGCTGTCGGATTTGTTTGTTGTTTTTTTCTTCTATGATAACTGCCAGTGAGTGAAAGATGAAGGAAGATCAAGTTGTTTGCGGTTTACCAACCAAAGAAAAAAAATGGATTCACATTTATTGAACGAATCGGTGAGCTCGACATGTTTAACAACATGCGATCAAACCACACGCAGGGAGAGAGAGAGAGAGAGAGAGAGAGAGAGAGAGAGAGAGAGAGAACACTACTCCCCATGAGGTAAAAAGACATTATATAGATAAAGAGGCTGACAATTACTGCGCCAAACCTTGTCTTCCTCTTTCCACGGGTAGGTTCCGTTTCGTCTTTACGTATGGAAAAAAAGATGGAGGAGAAAGGGTAGGGGAGAAAGACGAGAACAATGGAGAAGGCCAAACGGTAAACGGCGAAAATGGGATGACTCTTTTCTGTTACCCGAAGGTAGGGGTATGATATTGGGATGGTGAGGGCGAGGGAGTGGGAGAGAGGGGTGCAGAGAAAGAAAGAAAAGGGGGACAAGAAGAAAGAGAAGGGAAGGATGGTCGTCTCCTAGGTTACGCCGTGTATAGGTCTGTGCGAAATATACGCTGGTAACCCCGTTGATTAAATCTACAGGACGTTGTCAGATATCACGTCATATCGTTTTCAGCCCAGCCCACCACGAAGACCACAACAGCGCTGTGGGGATTCTCAAAACCCCTGTGGGTCTTCTCCTTTCCTTCTGTCAAGACCTTTTCCTTCACAACTTTCTCTTCGGTAGCAGAGCAATCGGCCCCTCTAAATGATGGGCAGTGATATCACCGTTTAAAGGTAACGACGACGTCTCATGTAGAAAACACTGTTTGCTCTTTACAACAGTCGTTTGCTCTTTACAACAGTCGTTTCCGAACGGTCCATGAAGGGGTCTTAAACAGCAAGGAGTCAATCTTAAAAGCCTTTTATCATGCACGACACGGTAGAGGTATTTTTTAACTAGGCCAGTTGCACGTTTCATAGATGCGAGGTGGCGATAAATCTCGCATGCGTATCGAGTGTGAACGTTTTGTAATCAACACCCTTGTAGTGATGGGGTCTAGGAAAAGGTGAGACTTCACTAGACTGTCTTTGGGGGATGTCTCTCATGCGAGGGAAAATGTCCGACACTGGTTACGCCCTGTGATTGGTGCACGAAAAGTAGAAACAATTTCTGATTGGTACATACAACGATCAAAACGCTGACCCCTCAACGCACGACGAGCTTGAAGAAGTAGGCACGTTGTCAATTTCAATTTTTGTCCCCCCCCCCCACCCCCCCCCCCCCCCCCCACCACCCCCCCCCCCGCCCCCCCCCACCCTCGCGCTCGTTTTCCCCCCCCCCCCCCCCCCCCCCACCCCCCCCCCCACCCCCCCCCCCACCCCCGCAACGATTAGCCAGCCATCTTGCGAGTTATGGCGTCTATGAAACTCGCCCCAGTTCTTCATGTTGTCCATCCAGGACATCTTTGGTCTGCCTCGTGGGTGTCCACTCTCTACTGTGGCAGCATGGCCTTCTTAGACAGGAAGTCAATACGAGATGTGAGCATTACCTTGATTACGTTCGCGGCACTATATACCATGTTTGCGCTGATGGTTGTCATAGTCTTGTTTGCTTCTTACTGAAACCTAACCTTACCTAACCCTTGGTCTCGCGCTCACTTACCGGAAAAGAACAGATTGTAATAAGCGCATTTCTGGCAGAGGACCGCAAACGTGAATTTGCGGGCGAGAGGCCCAGCAGTTTCCCGCCCTACTCACGGTATGTGACGTCACATCCTGCAGAGGTTCTCGTCTGCTACAGTATGAGCTGTCTTGCTGATTGGCAGCGATTTCTACTGTTGTGTTCCTTAAAACACATGGAATTCATTTCAAACGGTTAGAGTTTTACAGTGTTTGCGGAACTGTCAGTAGTGAACTCGAACTCAATCGTGGGGTCGGATTTTTTTTTTCTTTTCTTGCAATACCCACGGCTGTGGCCCCTCGCCCCATTCCCGAGTTCAAGAAATACGAAAGGCAGCATAGGCACCAGGTAAAGGGATGGGGCCCAGCCTTCATTCATTACTCTGCCATAGTCGCAAAATTGTACACCTTCCACAGGTTTTCCACGGGGAAGCTGATAGACCGTCCTCAAAAACAGCACCGCTTTTATAAAAATAAAACAAAAAAAAAAAAAACAAAAAACCCCGCGGAGGCATGTGCATAAGCCACAGAAGGGGCCAGAGTCTCTTACTGAACCTGCTTTGTTTGATTTGTCGGTCCTTTGCTGGGATGGGGGAGTAGGTGGCGCGGGCCAGCTCCTCTTAAGGTTGTCGTTCATTTCATGTGATGTAAATTGCAGGTGCCTATTGTCTTGGAGCTGGTACCTACGATTGAGTGTGTGGCGGTTCCGGCGGTTCTTTTGTGTTTGGGGGGGTCGCGTGGGGATTGGGTTGTTGTGTGGTTTGTGTGTTTTGTTGTGTCATTTGTGCTGGGGTGTGGTTGGGGCTGGTGGTGGCCATGGTGTTGGGTTGTTGGTTGGTGTTGTGTGGGGGTGGTTGTTGTGTGTGTGTGTGTGCGTGAGCGCTGCGTGTTGTGGTTTGCGTGTGTTTGGGGGGTGGGGGGTAATTTCATTTCCAATTTGGGTGTGTTGGGTGTGGTGGGTTCAAAGTGGCTGTTTTTGTTCGGATTCCGCGGACTTGGGGCGGTACGCAATTCATGCTAACAGTGTGGGTGTTCGGGTCGGTGTGGGGGGGTTTTTTTGGGTGGTGGTGTCGTTTGAGATGTGGAAAGTGAGTTGGGTGGTGGTGGGGGGTTTAGGATTGTGTGGGGTTGGTGTGTGTGGGGTGGGGTGGGTTTTGTTGGGGTTGTTTGTGGTGTGTGTTTTGTGGGTGTTGTTGTGGGGTGGGTGGGGGGGTTGGGTTTGGGGGGGGTGGTTGGTTTGGGGGGTTGTTGGTGTGTTGGGTTTGTGGTGGGGTTGGGGTGGGGGTGGGGGTGGTTGTTTGGTTGGGGGTGCGTTTGTGGGTGTGTGTGGGTGGGGTTTTTGTTGGGGTGGGTGTGGGTGGTTGTTTTGGTTGTGGTTGGGGGGTGCCGGGTGGTGGTGGTTGGGGGAGTGGTGGGTGTGTGGTTTTGGGTGGGTGTGGGTTGTTTTTTTTGGGGTGTGGTTTGGGGGTTGGGTGTGGGTGTGGGTTTTTGTGTTTTGTTTTTGGTGTTGTGGGTGTTTGTTTTGGTGGGTTTGTTTGGGGTGTTTTTTGTTGGGTTTTGTTTGTTGGTGTTGGTTTGGGGTTTGTGGGGTGTGGTGTGGGGGTTGTTGGTTGTGGGTTGGGTGGGTGGGTGGGTGGGGGGGTGGTTGTTGGGTGGGGGTTTTGGGGGGGGTTGGGGGGTGTGGGGGGTGTGGTTGGTGGGTGGTGTTGGGTGGTGGGTGGTGTGTGTGGGGTGGGGTTTTTGGTTTTGGGGTGGGAGGTGGTGTTGGATCTTGTTGGTGTTTGTGTGGGTGTTGGTTTGGGTGGTTGTGGTTGTGGTGTTTGTGGTGGGGGGGGGTTGGGTGTTGGGTTTGGGTTTTGTGTTGTTGGTGGGTGGTTTTGTTGGGGTGTTTGTGTGTGGGTTGGGGTGGTGTGGGTTTGGGGTTTTGGGTTGTTTGTGTGTGGGTGTTTGGTGGTTTGGTGGGGTTTGGAGGTTTTGGTGGGGTGGGGGGGGGGTGGGGGGGGGGTGTTTGTTGGTTTGGGGTTGGTGGGGGGTGTTGGGTGGGTGGTTGGGTGGGGGTGGGGGTTGGGTGTGGGTGGGTTGGGTTGTGGGTGGGGGGTGGGGTTGGGGTGGGTGTTGGGGGGTGGTTGGGGGGGGGGTTGGGTTGTGAGGTGGTTGGGTGGTTGTGTGGGGGGGTGGGGTGGTGGGTTTGTGTTGTGGGGTGGTGTTTGGTTGGGGTTGGGGGGTGGGTGGTGGTTTTGGTTTTTTGGGGGTGTTGTTGGTTTGTGGTGGGGGGGTTGGTGTGGTTTGTTTTGGTGGTGGGTGTTGGTGGGGGGGGTTTTGTGGGGTTTGGTGTGTTGGTTGTTGGGTGTGTTTGGGGGGGTTGGGGGGGGGGTGGGTTGGTTTGGGTGTTGGGTGGTGTTTGTTGGTTTTTGTGGTTTTGGTGGTGTGGTTTGGTTGTTTTGGGGGGTGGGGGGTTGGGTTTTTGGGGTGGGGGGGGGGGGTGTGGGGGTGTTGTTGTTTGTGGTTTGTGGGTGTGGGGGGGGTGGGTGTGTGGTTTGGGGGTGGGGGGTGTGGGTTGTTGGTGGTGGGGTGGTTTTGGGGGGGTGGGGGGTGGTGGGGGTTGGATTTTTTGGGGGGGTTGTGGTTTGGTTGTGTTGGTGGTTTTGGGGGGGGGGGGTGTGGGGTGGGTGTTTTTGGGTGGTTTGTGGGGGTTGGTTGGTTGTTTGGGGGTTGGGGTGGGGGGGGTGTGGGTGGTGGGGGTGGTGTTGGTGTTTTTGTTGTTTGGGTGTTTGTGTGGGTTGGGGGGGTTTTGGTGCGGGGGTGTTTGTGGGTTGGTGGGTTGTTTTTGGGTGGTGGGTGTTGTTGGTTTTGGGTGGGGGGGGTGTGGGGTGTGGTGTTGTGGGTGGGGGGGTGTTTTTGTGGGTGGGGGGGTTGGTGGTGTGTGGGGGTTTGTTGTTGTGTTTTTGTTGGTTGTGTTTGTGGGTGGGTTGGGGGTTTTGTGGGTTTTGGGGTTGGGTGGGGTGGTTTTGTTGTGTGTGGGGGTTGGGTTGTGGTGGGTTGTGGTGGGTTGTTGTGGGGGTTTGGTGTTTGGTTTGTTTTGGGGTTGTGGTGGTTGGGGGGGTGGGGGGTGGGGTGGGGGGGGTTGGTTGGTGGGGGTTGGTTGGTTGTTTTGGGGGTTGTTGGGTTGTGTGGTTTGGGGTGGGTGGGGGGTTGGGGGGGGGGTGGTGTGGGTGTGTTTTGGGTTGGGTGTTTTTGTTGTTGGGTGGTTGTTGTGTGGGTTGGTTGTGTGGTTGTTTGTTGTTTTGGTGGTGGTGGGGGTTGTTGGTGGTTTGGGGTGGGGTGTGTTGTTGGTGGGTTTGTGGTTGTTTGTTGTGTGGGGGTGGGGGGGGGGGGTGTTTGGGGGTGGTTGGTTGGGTTTGGGTGGGGTGGGGTGTGTTGGGGTGTGGTTGGGTGGTCGGTTGTGGTTGGGTGGTGTTGGTTGGTGGGGTGGGGGGTGGGTGGGGTGTGGGGTGTGGTGGTGTGTGGGTGGGGGGGGTGTTGGGTTTGGGTTGGGTGGGTTTGGTGGGTTGGTGGGGGTGGGGGGGGTGGTTTGGGGGTGGTTTTGTTTGTGGGGGGGTTGGTGTTTTGTGGGTGGGTTGGGGGTGGTGTTGTGGTTTTTGTTGGGTTGTGTGTTTGGGGGGGTTGGTTGGGGGGTGTGGGTGGGTGGTGGGGGGTGGTGGTGGGTGGTTTTTGGGGTTGGTTGTTGGTTTGGGGTGTGGTGGTGTGGTTTGTGGTGTGTTTTTTGTTTTGTGCGGTGTGGTTGGTGTTGGTGGTGGGTGGGTTGTGTTGTGTGGTTGTGTGTGTGGTTTTTGTTCGGTGGTGGGTGTGTTGTTTTTTGGTGGGTGTTTGGTTTGGGTGCGTTGTTGTGTTTTTTTTGTTGGTTGTTGTTTTGTTGTTGTGGTGTTTGGTGTTTGTTGTGTTGGGGTTTTGTTGTTGTTTTTGTTTTGTGTGTTTGTGTTGTGTGGGGGTTTGTGGGTGGTTTGTTGTGTGGTTGTTTTTTTGGGGTTTTGGTGGTTTTTGTAGTTGTTTGTGGTGCGTGTGGGTTGTTGGGTTTTTGTTGGTGGTTTTGGTAGGGGTGTGGTGTGGTGTGGTTGTTTTGTTGGGAGGTATTGGTGTTGTTGTGGTTTTTTTGTTTGGTGTTGTGGTGTTTTTGGCGTGTTTTTGTTGGTTGTGTTGTTTGTGGGTTTTGGTGTTGGTTTGGTGTTGTGTTTGGTGTGGTTTGGTGTTGGATGGTGTGTGTTGTGGGGTTGGTTGGGTTGGTGTTGTATGGTGTTTTGTGCGTGTTTTTGGTGGGTGTGTTGGGGGTTGTTGTGGGTTTGGTGGGGTGTTTTTTGTGGTTTTTTTTGTTGTGTTGGGTTGGTTTGGGTGGTGTTGGTGGTTTTGTTTTGGGTTGGTTGTTGGTGTGGTGTTGTGGGGGTGTTTGTTTGCGTGTTTGTTTGTGTGGTGGGGTTTGTTGTGTTTGTTGGTGGGGGGGTTGTGGTTGTGGGTTTGTTAGTGTTGTTTTTTGGGTGGTTTGGTTGTTGGGGTGGTTTGGGGGGTTGTGTTTTGTTGGGTGTTTGTTGGGGGGGTGGTTGGGTGGTGGGTTGTTGGGGTGTGGGTTTTGGTTTCTGGGTGTTGTGGTTTGGGGGGTGGTTTTGGAGTGGGTTGGTAGTTGTGGTGTTTGGTCGGGCGGGTGGTTTTTTGGGTGTGTGTTGTGGTTTGGGTATGCTTTGTTTGGTTGGGGTTGGGTGGGTTGTTGGGGGTGTGGTGTTGGTGGTGGGGGGGTTGTGTGGGTGGGTGTTTGTGGGTTGGTTTGTAGGGTGGTTTTGTGTGGGGGGGGGGTTTGTTTTAATTGTGGGTTTGTGTTTTTTGGTGGTTTTGGTTGGTTTGGGGGGGCGTGGGGGGTGTTTGTTTTTGTTTAGTGGGTTGTGTGGGGTGTTTGGGTGTTTTTTTGGGGTGTGTGGGGGGGGGGTTTTTTGTGGTGTGTGTGTTTAGTGGTTTGTTGTTTGGTGGGTGTTAGGGTGGGGTGGGGGTGGTTATTTGCTGGGGGGGGGTGTGTTCACTGATTCTGAATCACTTTTAGTGGAAGGGACGTTAAACTGAAGAAACACTCACTCATTCACACAGCAATACACTCTTCATCTAATACGAACTGGACAAGCACAGAACAACAAAATGCGTTAATCCCATCCAAGTGCTACACATTCGGAATGTTTATTGAAGGAAGAGAAGATTAAAAAAAAGAAAAGAAACATCAACAACAACAAAACCCATTACCACAGCGCGCCATTGAACCCTACCTCCCCTTTCCATCTAAAAAAAAATTTTTTTAAAAATAGGTAAACACAATAGGAGGTGGGGGAAGAAGGAGGGTGGGTGGGGGGGTGGGGGTGGGGGGGACGGAAGGGGGAGCCCCCGACCACACATCTGTACTCCCATAGGAACAGGCGGGGCCGGGGGAGGAGGGTTGGAGGGGTGCAACGTCACCCTACACTGCACTCGCAGGCACGTGCTTTTGGGACCAAACATGTAGCTAACGTGTGGACACAACATGACGCCTGCTTCTTTAAAACAACAACAACAACAATAACAACCAACCAACCTTGCTTCAGTGCGTATACTGTGCTGATGTACGTGTGCGTAGAATGTAGACGTACACTACTCGTTTTGAAGTGAGTCAAATTCTGGCCACTGGCTTCATGTGTCAAACTAGTCTCAGACTTTATGGATCTAGAGGGCAGCGGCTTTACATGGATCAAAGTGGCCATTAGTTTTAAATGAATTAAAGTTGAAACCGACTTTCAAATCCAAGTGGTCATTGTCTTTAAATAAATCAGAATGAACACTGGCTTTTACTTAATTCAAAGTAGGCACAAGCTTTGATGTGCGTGGCCACTAACTATAAGTGAGTCACAGTAGCCATTGGCTTGAAGATGAATCAAAGCAGCCAATGGCCTTAAATGAATCAAAGTTGCTGTTGGCTTTACATAAATCAAAACAACCACTGGCTTTAAAATGAATCAGATGGGACCAATGGCTTCTACTGAATCAAAGTGGAAGCTGGTTTCAAACGAATCAAAGTGGCGACCGACTTCAAACGAATCAAAATGGCGACTGGCTTCAAATGAATCAAAGCAGCGACTGGCTTCAAATTAACCAAAGTAGCCTTGGCTTTTAAATGACTAAAAGTGGCCACCGGCTTTAAATGAATCAAACTGGTCACTTAATTCATATAAATCAAACTGGCCACAGGATTTACATAAATGAAACTGGTCACTAGCTTTAAATGTAGCAATGTGGCCTTAGACTCTGAATCCATCAAACTGGCCAACGGCTCTAATGGATCAGGACTGGCTTAAAATAACATTTAGACCATCACCAAACCAAAAGAAAAATGGGGTAAACAACCGAGTCTTTGGTCCAAATGAAAAATGGTCACTTTTGAGGGGCATTCAAGAAAGTGTTTGAAAAGGAAGAAAAAACCAACAAAAAAACAAAAACAGTGTTTCAAGTAATTAAAGCTGATAAAATTCTGACACTCTCTCTCCATGGAGATACAACAGTTTAAAAAAAAAAAAAAAAGATAATGAGAACAATAACAGTAACAGGCAAAGGAGCAAATAAACTGTTCTGAAGATGAGCCAAAGAAATTACTTTTTGTGCAATCAAACACGCAGCACTGTAGTAGTCATTCAAGAAGTATCTATATACTTCAAATGATGCATCCAATCGCTTATAAATAGCAATGGACTGTTTTGATACAATACCAAGAGGGAAAAAGG
>JADBJO010001097.1:82500-97500 GCA_016801955.1 Conus betulinus
GAAATGGATAGGAACTATGCAGCATGACTCATGAACAATCAGTGTTGAAAAAAAAAACAACAAAAAAAAAAAAAAAAACCCAACAAGAAATCCCAGAAAAAAACATACTTTCTCTATCATAACACAGACAAAAGATGATTGAAAGAAAAAAAGTCTTCATGTGCCTTTGTTTTATCCCCACCATACATACATACAAAGCGTTCACAAGTGAAATGCCTACACGTTAACTGTTAACAGAAACTCCGACTTGAAGTTTGAATTCTATCCACAGCGTGAATCATTCTGTGATCACTAAATGAATCATCTTGGCCATAACATTAAGGCCTAAACTCTGTCATTCTGCACCACAAGCAAATTTTTGGCTTTGCATGAAATGCAAAATTACGCAGAACAGTAAAAAGGATAAAAGCCAAGAACAGAAATGTACATAAATTCTCTTTATCATGCAGCGCAGATCAACATTTTAGAAATAACACCTTTCATGAAAGTTCTCAGAATATGGAATGAGTCTGCATTATTGAGTGATGCGTCACCGATAACCGAAAAAAAAACAGAACATCGCCAGCATTACAGCTTCCCCAATGAAGAAAAAAAAATATATGCCTCTTGTCTTGCAACAACCCCCCCTCCCAGAAAATGAAAAGAATAATTCAAACAAAAATGTCTTTTGCTATGTTACACAACTCAACAATGTCGAAATGGCGTTAAGCATAAATGTGAGAGGGAAAAAAAAAAAGACCGGAAAGAGGGGAAAAAGGGGAGGGGTTGAGCATGGACTCTGCTGGGTTTGCAATGTTTTGTCAGTCACAGACACCCAGGGTACTTCTGAAGAAGAATGCCAACAGTCACCTCTTCACTGGGATCTATCTCAATGAACCTCAGTGTTCTCAGACACTGGGTGACAACGACCAGTACCCCACACAGTCTGGGGTGATGTAAGGTATGGAGGAACAGTGAGGTCAACAGCAAGGTTTTGAGGGGTGATGTAAGGTATGGAGGAACAGTGAGGTCAACAGCAAGGTTTGGGGATGATGTAAGGTATGGAGGAACAGTGAGGTCAACAGCAAGGTTTGAGGGTGATGTAAGGTATGGAGGAACAGTGAGGTCAACAGCAAGGTTTGGGGGTGATGTAAGGTATGGAGGAACAGTGAGGTCAACAGCAAGGTTTGGGGGTGATGTAAGGTATGGAGGAACAGTGAGGTCAACAGCAAGGTTTGGGGGTGATGTAAGGTATGGAGGAACAGTGAGGTCAACAGCAAGGTTTGGAGAACAGAAAGTTTCATTAACTAATATAAACGTATTGTGAAATCTAAAAAAAAAAAAAAAAAAAATCATCCACATAATTTCTGATGGTTTAAACACTCTGTTAACCCTCTTTGACTGAAGAGTGCAAACCAGACTCACTCCACACAGACCATAAATGGAAACATATACAGATATCTGAAAAAAATCTATACTATTTCTATATGAGGGTCCAAAAGCAGCATCATAAGTTTCCAGGGAGACATGCCACGTTAGAAAAGCTCAAATCACACAGACTCCACACAGACCCTGATTATCAACTTCCGTTTCGTCATGGGATACATTTCATGTGCCAGGCATTTTTCTTTCAATGTTTTTCAGGATTACATCACAAGCATACACGCAGACACACTAGGAGATAATGAGAATGGAGATATAGAGGGAGAGCATGAGACAGAGAGAGAGAGAAGAGAGAGAGAGAGAGAGAGAGAGAGAGAGAGACAGACAGAGACAGACAGACAGACAGAGAGAGAGAGAGAGAGAGAGAGAGAGAGAGAGAGAGGACAGTAAACAACATACACACAAAATCACCTCTTAAATACATTCACTGTCAATTTTGAAAGATCAATAGAATACTCGTATAATGCATCACAATAATCATCTTTTTTTTTGTGCCGACATATTTGAGACAAGCCAACTGAACAAAAGAGACCACCGAGTATAAAGAGGAGGGAAAATAAAAAACAATGAACATGAGTGTGTGTCTGTGCATGAGAGAGATAGACACAGAGAAAGAGAGAGAGAGAGAGAGAGAGAGAGAGAGAGAGGGGGGGGGGGGGGGAGGGAGGATGAGAGAGGAGGAAACTTGATAAACACCAGAATGAGTGATAAAGGAAGCATACCCACAAGAGACCAGTTCTTATTATCGATTTGCAGTCTACAAATCTTTCCAGGTCAGATCATCTGCCAAGACAATTACCAAACCTACCAAGACCAGTTCTGCCACAATTCAATGATGGAAACAACAACGGGTACACATGCTAATTAGAACTGCCAGCTTTCAGGCATTATTGAAACCCACATAAGATAACCACATACACAAAAAAAGTCTTAATTATTGACTTTTTTCTTAAATAAGTTTTACACAGGTAGTTAAAATTGAAGGCAATGTAAGACATGCGTTACACACTCCTCAGCATCAAGTTTGCCTGGAGGCAGAAGAGGAGATCTAGTTTCATGCTGCCGACTAGGTACTGTAGTCAGTTGCCAAAGAAATTGTTCTATTGTTCCCCCAAATCAAAGAAGACGACTGTTCCCTTCCTATATAAACACCCGCAAAAACTCCACTGGTGGAGCATGTGACTTGGTGAGTTTGGTAACTCCTGAGATCAACATAAAAGTCAGCAGTCTTATGGTTCACCTTTGAACACCGTTGTTCGGTGGTGTTTGTAAAGAATTAGACCCCCACCCCACCCCCCTTACACATGGTCATACAGCCGTGATCGCATGTGGTCAGGTCAAAAATTTTTTTTTCTGTCTCATTTTCTTTGCTATTTTGTGGCATTAACCTCACACTACCACTTCCAGCTCTCCACCCACATTCATACCCTGGCCTGTCCCACCACTCCCGCGGCATTGGCTATGCACAGGGAGCAGTCACTGTGAAGTCATCATGAGGCAACCCACTGCACTGCACTGCTGTCTAGTCACTTTGGTGGCGTTCAGCGGTGCTGTTCTGATCCAACATAGCTAGGAATCATCTGACTGACGACACTAACTGCTTGGTCACAGTGCCAGTGCAAGTGAGAATCTCGCTCCAGATGGCGCCACCACCCCCATCCAACGACAGTCCACATGAACTTGCTGATACCGGTGACCTCAGCACGAACAAACCAAGGGCATAGATGGGGAGAGGTAATTGAAACTGAGATCACCATAACAGCTGGGCATGAAGGGCCACAGAACTTGAGACTTTTCATGATCATCGATGAAGATGAAGAGATAATGATGATGATGCACAGAGTTACATTTCCATTTAAATTGCATCACAAGGCTGTACTCTACCCTTATTTTCATAATATATCCTGGTGTTAACATGGCTCAAGAGATACAGCTACCTGCTGTGTTGGTCACTCAGCCATTAAAATGAAACTTGACTGTGTGGTTCGGGTCTTCCCAATGGAGCCCACAGCAAACAAACTCTGGGTAGAAGCTGGTTGAGCAGAAAAATTCCACATACAAATGGCTCTAATGGGGAACTGAACCCACGACTTCTGAGCCAGGAATCCCTGACACTCACCACAACGCCATGGCCATGGTCTCCTCAAAGTTTAATCTGAATGTAACTACTTATCCAAATCTGGTATCTTCAACACTGCTGCCATATTGTTCTTAATGTAGCTATGACATATATTTGCTTATCATGGTCTTCCTTGAAGATGTTTGACCAAAAAAACAGTTTTGTAAAAAAACAAGTATGTGTCCTTTTTGCTTCTTTCATTGAAGAAAAAAAAAAACACGCTGTTTTTGCTATATGTGACAAATTATTTTGAGAAAATTTTCCGAAAAGTTGTCAATTAATTCTTGAGATTAAAAATGATCTTTCCTTAGGCTCTGCAAATTGGCGATATGCATTTGGAAGGCATTCTCTCTCAACAGTCACAATACACACACTCATATATGTCCACCCCTTCCCCCAACACACACACATTTATACATAAATTCTTCACAGAAACAACATTATTCTTCTCCCTCTTTCCCTTGGATTTCTATAATGTGGACAATATGGTGAAATCATTTCCGTCTACCCTTCATTCAGTCTCCTCTGTTTGCCAACAAATGATGAAATGTCAAGACACCATTCAAACTACATTCACCTGTTGACATTTCATTCATATTTTGCACATACATTTTCAAATGATAATCATAATACTACTGAAACCCCAACTTTTCCCTGTGTCATACCTCCCTAAGACTTTCATTTCCACCAAATGATCACAACAACCCTAACATCTCTTCACATCATTTACCCTCCAAAAACAGCACAATTTGATCCACTTCCTCATCTCAAGTCAATCAGCAGCCTCCACAATTACAATTTTCAAGGTACTGATCATGATTCTTCCAGCCAGTGTCTCTTCCCTCCCCCCCTCCCCCCAATACCGGTCCTCTAACCCTCCCCTTTCCCCTCTTCTACCCTGCCCTTGCCCTTCAAATGATCAACAGATTTATTTTTTTCTGCTTCAACTGCCAGTGTCCAGTGCTGTTCCATCAGTCTCAGCAGGTGGCTGCTGTGATCTAAGGCTGCTGGCCCTGTTGGTTCTGGTTCTGATCTGCTTCTCCGCTTCATACTGCTGTCTCTGTTGCTGCTGCTTTCGCTTGAACTCGAAATACTCCACGTAGCCATCGCCGTCTTCGTCATTGTCCCCGATGACGACATCCACGATGTTGGCGATCTCTTCATCAGTGAAGATCTTGGGAGGGGCATGCTCCTCTTGTCCTGGGGCTCCTGTCGTGCCCTCTGCAAAGGGGGAGGAGAGTGCAGGTGAGGGTTGGGGGCCATTTTAACCTCTACACCAGAGAGAGAGACAGATGGGATAACCTTAAACTCTACACCCAGCCACATAGTAAGGCATAATGTAAACCTCCACATCAAGAGACAGAGAGGGATGGTTTGCGAGAGTGAGGACTGGCTGAATTTAACCCCCTGACCAGAAGACACAGAGAGGGATGGATAGTGAGGGTGAGGAATGGTTTAATCCATCCCCCCCACATCAGGCGACACACAGAGAGGGATGGATAGTGAGGGTGAGGAATGGCTTAATCCAACCCCCCACATCAGGTGACACAGAGAGGGATGGATAGTGAGGGTGAGGAATGGCTTAATCCAACCCCCCACATCAGATGACATAGAGAGGGATGGATAGTGAGAGTGAGGAATGGCTTAATCCAACCCCCCACATCAGGTGACATAGAGAGGGATGGATAGTGAGAGTGAGGAATGGCTTAATCCAACCCCCCACATCAGGTGACATAGAGAGGGATGGATAGTGAGAGTGAGGAATGGCTTAATCCAACCCCCCACATCAGGTGACATAGAGAGGGATGGATAGTGAGAGTGAGGAATGGCTTGAGTTAACCCACCAGACCAGGAGACATAGAGGGGGATGGATAGTGCGAGTGAGGAAAGGCTTAATTTAAGCCCCTACACCAAGAGACAGACAGTGACTGAGGAATGGGGTGATAACCTCCATACCAACAGACACTGAGTGTAAGGAAGGGGCAATTTAAATCTCCACACGAAGAGACAGAGAGTGAGGGATGGGCTATTTAAATAACCACATCAAGAGACATGGAGAGCGAAGGATGGGCAATTTAAAAGACCACATCAAAAGACATGGGGAGTGAGGGATGGGGCATTTTAAATGACCACATCAAGAGACCGTGAGAGTGAGGGGTGGGCTATTTAAATGACCACATCAAGAGACATGGAGAGTGAGGGATGGGCAATTTAAATGACCACATCAAAAGACAAGGAAAGTGAGGAATGGGGCATTTCAAATGACCAATCAAGACACTGACAGAATGAGGTATAAGGTACTTTCATCTTCATACAAGGGACATTGAGTGAGGGATGAGGTACTTTCATGTCCAAACCAAGGGACATTGAGCGAGGGATGAGGTACTTTCACGTCCAAACCAAAGGACATAGAGAATGAGGGATGAGGTACTTTCACCTCCATACCAAATGACACAGAGACTGACGGATGAGATACTTTCATGTCCAAACCAAAGGACATAGAGAGTGAGGGATGAGGTACTTTCATGTCCAAACCAAAGGACATAGAGAATGAGGGATGAAGTACTTTCACCTCTATACCAAAGGACATAGAGACTGAGGGATGAGGTACTTTCGTCTCCAAACCTAGGAACACACAGAGTGAGCAATAAAGCACTTTCATCTCTATACCTTGGGACATAGAGAGTGAGGGATGAAAGACTTTTATCACTCCACACCAAGGGGAAACAGAGGGTGAAGGATGGGACAAGAGCAATGGGAAAAGATGGGAGTGGCAGACAGAAGGGATTGTAACTGCTGTTTAGCCAATGAGGCAATTAGCCCTCGGATCACTTTGAAGAGGCCTTCGATGCCCAAATTATGTGACCACAGCATCACAAATCCACTGTACAGTCCCAAATTGTGATGCCTAGTAGAAACCAAGAGCCCACAGATTTCAACCAAAATTTCTATTTTACTTTATTATCTTTTTCTTTGGAGGAATGGGGGGGGGGCAGGGGGGGGGGGGGGGGGGGGAGACATAATGTTTGTGATGAAGCAAAAGAAAAAACAAACCCAAACAAGCATGCAAACAAACAAAAAACCTTAACCATGTGTAGAAAAACACCATCATTATCAACAAAGTAAGTCAACAGCTAGTAAGTTAGCTAACGCATTCTACTGCTACAGCACACTATGATGTAGCAAAAGG
Organism: Conus betulinus; assembly: GCA_016801955.1. Taxonomy (NCBI): domain Eukaryota; kingdom Metazoa; phylum Mollusca; class Gastropoda; order Neogastropoda; family Conidae; genus Conus; species Conus betulinus. The sequence goes on from JADBJO010001097.1 coordinate 89,232, forward strand.
CAATGGATTCTACTGTTACAGCACACTATGAAGTAGCAAAAGTGAACGGATTCTACTGTTACAGCACACTATGATGTAGCAAAAGTGAATGGATTATACTGTTACAGCACACTATGATGTAGCAAAAGTGAATGGATTATACTGTTACAGCACACTATGATGTAGCAAAAGTGAATGGATTCTACTGTTACAGCACACTATGATGTAGCAAAAGTGAATGGATTCTACTGTTACAGCACACTATGATGTAGCAAAAGTGAATGGATTCTATTGTTACAGCACACTATGGTGTAACAAAAGTGAATGGATTCTACTGTTACAGCACACTATGGTGTAACAAAAATGAATGGATTCTACTGTAACAGCACACTATGGCGTAACAAAACTGAACGGGAAGTCTCAGTTATTCTGAGGTAATAGATTTCTAGTGTTAAAGTACACAATAATGTAGCCTAACTGAGTGGGTTTCTATGGTCACTATTCATCAGAGACTACAAGAACTGAACAAACTTCTATTCTTATAGCATTTTACAGTATATACAAACTAAAACACATTTGACTCACCCAAAACTGGATGGATTGCTAACATAACACACACACTAGAAAGTATACACAAAGAACATTTTCTATTGTTATCACATATACAGTACGTCAAACCTGTATGGATTTCTGTTGTTATAGCACACCGCAGTGTAGTACAGCTGAATGGGTTTCTATTCCTACAGCACATATGATCTACTAATAACAGAATGGATTTTAGTTACAGTACACTATATTTTCAAAAACTGAATGGACTTTTTACAGTTAGCCTATGATAGCTGTGTGTATGTGCGTGTGCGTGTGTGTGTGTGTGTGTGTGTGTGTGTGTGTGTGTGTATGTGTGTGTATGAGTGTGTTGCATCTCTCCGATCCATGTAGAGACTGTTCTGAACAATCCCTAACTGCTGTCAGCTTTGATGTGACTGACATCAAGAAGTTGAGCAGTCAACTCAGATTACTGGCACTTTTTGACTTTTTTGTGTTTCCTTGATCGACCCCCCCCAAGTAAAGACTCAAGTATTTCCTCCCAGACTGATTGCATTTCCTTTTTTCATCCCTGTTTTCTCTCTCTCCATCCCCCAACCATTTCTTTTTTTTTTTACAGACAAATGTTGTCAAATCATCGTTTTAATGATGGAGAACTTGTTGGCACGCATGTAACATTTCCATTTTTGTATTGATAAGGCAGATTAGTGTGCACTCTGTCTGCATGCAATTCTGTTAAAGAACAACACAGGTGTATCAAATCTGCATGGATCACTACTGCACATGACAGTAACTCAAAAAACTGATCATGCGAATATACATGTATGTCCAAAATGCCACAGAGCTCTTTCCTAAACCATAACAGACTAACAACAAATGGCAGAAACCTACCATATGATGCTGTAAAATGCTGTATACCACACGCACAAAAGATAACTTTTTCTACAGGGAGAAAAATTTGTATTTTGGCACACAAGAGAAAAGCTCAGAAAGGTGGTAAAAAGACTGCAGGGTGAACAGACAAAAATGATGAAAAACGGTGGCGTCTTAAGGGGTGAAAAAAAAAAAAAAAAAAAAAAAAACAAAAGCACAGGGTGTTCTGAGAAAAAGAAAGCATGGTGCTGTCAGACCCAAAATGGGCAAACAAAACTCACCATGCAGATGGAGAGGGGGAAGGGTGGGAGGGGAGGACAGGATTCCTCAATATTTGCTGGAGACAGTGCTCAGTAAAACTTTTAAGCAAAGCTCTTAATCAGTACTGGCCAATCATTGTCAACTTCACGAGCACATAAAAACAGAAATTCAAGTTTACCAGTATATCCTTTCTGTTACATGTGCTATCAAAGAGTTATGTCCCTTTGTAGGCTGAGCAGCCCATGCTGCTAAATTTGTTTTCGAGAAATCTGAAACCGCTATGAATTCTGTGAGTATTCAATTAAGGGCACAAAAAACTTTGACGACTTGGCAGCCTTGTACATGCACTGTAACATGTCGATTATTTTTCACACCAAGATCATTGTGAAACGGTTCTTCCCTGCTCACTTTGTTCTGTGAAATTTATACCCTCCTCTCGCTTGAATCTCACTCTCGTCGGTAACCTGGGTAAACACAGCCACACAGTCTGAAACATACCCCAGCATGCTGGAACCTGGTTGAAAAACAGACATGCGGAAACACCTCCATTGCGTTATCAAAAAATTAGCATACATGGACAGCAGTGACAGCCCCTTCATGCTTCTTTCTTTCACTGTTTATGGTAGTTCTTCTTCACCACTAGCTGATAAATGTAAAGGTCAATAATCAGCCAGTATGAAGAGTTACACTGTCTATAATCAGCCAGTATGATGAGCTATACTGTCAATAATCAGCCAGTGTGAACAGAACAATAGACTGTCAATCATCAGCCAGTATGAACAGCTAGACTGTCAATAATCAGCCAGTATGAAGAAGAGCTAGACTGTCAATAAATCAGCCAGTATGAAGAGCTAGACTGTCAATAATCAGCCAGTATGAACAGCTACACTTTCAATAATCAGCCAGCAATAAAGAAGAGCTAGATTATCAATAATCAGCCAGTATGAACAGCTACACTGTCAATAATCAGCCAGTATGAAGAAGAGCTACACTGTCAATAATCAGCCAGTATGAGAGAGATAAACTGTCAATAATCAGCCAGTATGAAGAGATAAACTGTCAATAATCAGCCAGAAGACTAGCTGTCGATAATCAGCCAGTATGATGAAGAGCTAGACTGTCAATAATCAGCCAGTATGAAGAGCTAGACTGTCAATAATCAGCCAGTATGAAGAGCTAGACTGTCAATAATCAGCCAGTATGAAGAGCTAGACTGTCAATAATCAGCCAGTATAAAGAAGAGCTAGATTGTCAATAATCAGCCAGTATGAACAGCTACACTGTCAATAATCAGCCAGTATGAACAGCTACACTGTCAATAATCAGCCAGTATGAAGAAGAGCTACACTGTCAATAATCAGCCAGTAATGAAGAGCTACACTGTCAATACTCAGCCAGTATGAAGAAGAGCTAGACTGTCAGTAATCAGCCAGTATGAAGAGCTAGACTGTCAATAATCAGCCAGTATGAAGAGCTACACTGTCAATAATCAGCCAGTAATGAGTTACACTGTCAATAATCAGCCAGTAATGAAGAGTGAGACTGTCAATAATCAGCCAGTAATGAAGAGATACATTGTCAGTGATCAGCCAGTATGAAGAAGAGTTACACTGTCAATAATCAGCCAGTAATGAAGAGTGAGACTGTCAATAATCAGCCAGTAATGAAGAGATACATTGTCAGTGATCAGCCAGTATGAAGAAGAGCTACACTGTGAATAATCAGCCAGTAATGAAGAAGATCAAGACTGTCCATCCGGTGGTCTGCTAGTGCTGATGAAGAGCTACGTGGAAATATTTTATCTGGCACTTTCTCCACAAGAATCCTGCCCCCCTCCCCCCTCCTAACCCCACCTCCTCCTCCTCACCTCCTGCAAGTTTATGTTTTTTGGAAAGAGAAAACTTCAAAAAAAGTATGGGGGGAATTTCATGCTGGATGATGAACAAATAATGTTTTTTGTGCACACACACACACACACACACACACACACACACACACACACACACACACACACACACACACACACACAGAAATACTCTCTCTCCCTCTCTCTCTCTTTCAATCCTCTCTGCATATATAGGTTATTCTCAGAGACATTTGCTATTTTTGTGATCTTGTGACCAACAGACTGGAAAAATTCCAAACTTTAATGTTTTTCTTGTTTACATGAAGCAGCAACTCTCTTTCTATGTCAGTAACTTTTGATGAGTACTGGAAAAATTCCAAACTTTAATGTGTTTTTCTTGTTTACATGAAGCAGCAACTCTCTGTCTATGTCAGCAACTTTTGATGAGTACTGGAAAAATTCCAAACTTTAATGTGTGTTTTTCTTGTTTACATGAAGCAGCAACTCTCTTTCTATGTCAGTAACTTTTGATGAGTACTGGAAAAATTCCAAACTTTAATGTGTTTTTTCTTGTTTACATGAAGCAGCAACTCTCTTTCTATGTCAGTAACTTTTGATGAGTACTGGAAAAATTCCAAACTTTAATGTTTTTCTTGTTCACATGAAGCAGCAACTCTCTTTCTACGTCAGTAACTTTTGATGAGTACTGGAAAAATTCCAAACTTTTAATGTGTTTTTCTTGTTCACATGAAGCAGCAAACTCTCTTTCTACGTCAGTAACTTTTAATGAAATGATGAAACGATTCAAGAAAAGCTCCACAGAATGGCACATTAGCCTTGTCTGAAGCAGACATCATTATAAACGCCCAAATGATCTGATGGCAAAAAGTGAAATTCTTAAATATAATCACTGAGAAAAGCAGCATGGAAGTGCATGTGTGACAAAGACTTCCTGGACCAAGGGTTAAATGGCCTGGACCTAAAACTGGGTGTCATAAGCTGTGATTTTATAAACAAGTTCAGGAACTGTGATACATCTGAATGACCCTTCCTAGCATTGTGATATGCTTTCAGCTTCAATGGGTGTGGAAAAAAAAATCCCCCCAAAAGTTGATAATTTGTGTTTGGTGGTCCGTTCAAGGCTGGAACAGTTGCAAAAGTTACTGATTTACAACACCCACGCACATCGTTAACGTTATTATGGAGCTCATATTCTGTTCAGCACAAATGCACCAAAGAAACCATTGCAGATGTTTCATTCTATTTTTGTTCAAATCAACTGCTTTCAAATGTCATTACAATGGCAGGTCTACTGTGAGTGTCTTCATGTCACGAACCCACAATTTCTTTGCTTATTGTTTTTCTTTTGGCATTGATGCTCCATTTATGACAATGACAATGAGAATGGCTAAATCCTTTACACTTTAGTAATTTAATACAAACAACACTTAAAAGTGTCACGGACGACAATTGTGCACTAACTCGGTTTTTTTTTTTTTTTTTTTTTTTTTTAATCCAAGCAATTAACTAAGTGACCCTCACATAACACTCATTTCTGAGAATAACTATACACACTGTCTGTCTCATGTTCACACACACAGAGACAAATTTCACCCTCTCTCTCACACACACACACACACACACACACACACACACACACACACACACACACACACACACTCGCTCTCTCTCTCTCTCCTATATTTACGCACACAAAAGCAAAGGGAGAGGGAGACAGAGACAGACAGACAGACAGAGAGAAACCGAGACAGAGAGAGACAACTAGCCAGGCAGTCAGAGATGAAGAGAGGGGAAACCTACCAGATTAGTTGCGATGGTGGTTAAAGACGACCAGTGAAGAATGGAAATGGATGCAGCACATGAAGACTGATACAATGAATGATGTTTGGGAAAGCAACCACACGTGAGACAGGCACACACGGCTTCAAGCAGCCTTGTCTGGCATTAACAAGGCAAGGCAATTATTTCATTTCATACCCACATGGGGCACAGAAATATAAGACAATACAATCACCGGACTCTGGCGGTTCCAGCTAGTATGTTGTCCCCTCGTTTCACATGGAAGGTGTCTCATACACATCCCCCCCCACCCCCCCCCCACTCCCCTTCTCCCAATGCTCAACGGCACTACTCCTACCCCATTCAATCCAAAGACACATCAAGGTTTCTCCGGTTGCAGCTGACTGGCAGGAATCACTATCAGGTCATCATGAGACACCCCACCAGATGAGACACTGCACTGCTGTAGAGCTGCTTCAGTCATGCTCACCAATACCTGTTCTGATCCAGCATATGCACGACACCGTCTACAACACTTCTCACTACTAACGTGATGGACTTGGTCGTGTGCCTGTGTTTTGCCTGGCCGTTTGACTGTCTGACCTGACTGTGGCGGCCTTCGTCTTCAATGGGAGCTACAGTACCTTGCTTGACATGGCGTGGCTTCATCTAGTACAGCTGCAAAAGTTACTGAATAGTGCTTGGACGTGAAATGTCATCATTAACTTTGAATAGTCAGTCAGCTTTCCTCTGTATGGACCTGTTCAAGAGTTGCCATCTTGAAGCTGTATACTCTTGCCCTAAATGACAGTGAACATTATTTTGACCTGAAGCTGGGGTTGACCCAATAGAACAGATGAACCTATTGGCTTAAAACTGTGTCTGGTCATCCATGGTCAGAGAAAGACTGTGGCTGAATGTGCGAGCCTTCACCCTGCATGTAGTGAAAGTAGTTTGTTCGAAGCTGTACTTTATCTGACATGGTCAGAGAACGGTGTTGTTTGACTGTGAGAGCTTTTACCTCACATGGAAGTAAAAACCCACAGATTTGAAGTCACGTCCCTTATCTTGCATGGTCAGAGGAAGGTACTGGCTTGAATGTGTTGGATTTCAACTTATGTGGTAGTGAAAACAATTAGGTTGAAGCTGTGTACTTTATATGACATGCTGGAGAAAGTGAGAGGTTTGACTGAGTGAGCTTTCACCTCACATGACAGAACAAAAAAAAGTTACAGACTTGAAGTAATGTCCCCTGTCTCGGGTCGTCAGGAAGTAGGTGACTGGCTTGAAAGTGTGAACTCTTATCTTTCATGGCAGTCAAAGTTAGGTGCTAGAAGTGAAGTGACTTACTATGGTCATGGTCAGAAAGATGGTGGCCTGATTTGTGTGTGCGCATGTAGCTCATATAGCAGTCATAGTTACTGACTTGAAGATTTGTGTGGTCTTCTTGCATGCAGTGAGCATGGGTTTCATGGGAACCTGTGTCTAACAAGTCATCATCATCATCATCATCATCATCACCTTAATCATAGCAGAGAAAATTGTTGGCTTGAAATAGCTTGCTCTGACTTACAAAGCAGACAAAGTTAGTGGCTGGAATTTGTGCACTTTGTCTTGACTTGGCATGGAAAGTTGTTGCTTAAAATTACATACTTTATATGATATGAATATGAAAGTTTGGGGCTTGAAGTTGTCTACCTAACAAATTATCTTGGGAGGATTATAGATGTGGATGGTACATAACTACGATAGAAAACACTGACTATTCTAGCTAGCCTATAGTTTTCCAGCTACGTACTAGAAAGACCAACAAACTGACAATAGGCCCTCAATCAAATTAAGAGAAAAAGAATAAGACCAATTATTTTCAAAGAAGATTTGAAGATAACCGCAGTTGGTCATTTTCCTTTGACCATTGACTAGTCATCGTGCCAACTCCCGTAACAAAGAGGTGTCCACCAATTGACTGTTATACTGGCTAGGATAGAAAAAAAAGGAACAAGTTATTTTCAGAAAATATGCAGGCTAGAAGGTGTCCACTTTGTAGCAAGGTCATTTTTTTGAAACTATTCTGTGCTAGAATAGGTGTATACGATAACATAGTCGCTTTCTATGCAACGTGTATGGACAGCTTTACAAAGTGTATGGACAGCTTTACACAAATAAGATTATGACAATTGGCCTCAGTGTTCAGCTTTACATGGCAGAGATAATCATCAGCTTGAAGTTGTGTACCTTCTCTTACATGGCAGCTACGATTATTGGCTTAAAGGTGTGTGCTTTAAGTTACATGACAGAGGACTTCTTGGATTTGAAGTTGAGAGCTTTATCTAGGATGGTAGAGAAAGTTTTCACTTTAAACCTGTCGGCTTCATCCTACATGGCAGAGAAAATAACTTATTTGAAGCTGCATGCTTTACTTTACAAGGCAGCAGCAGAATCACTGAATTTATACTGTGTGCTTTATGTCTGACAGTAGAGATAGTTACTGCCTAAAAATTGTGTGCTTTATGTTAGATAGTAGAAAAACCGACTGGCTTAACATTACATGCTTCATCTTAGATGGTAGAGAAAGTCAATGTTTAACAATTGTTGTACTTTATGCTATATGGCAGAGAGAGTAACTGGCTAGACATTGTGTTTCTATCTCTAATGGCAGACAAAGTTACTGGCCTGAAGTTGCATACCTTTATTTTGATAGCAAAGAATGTTACTGATTTAAGTTGTAAGCTTTTATCATGTGAAAGTTATTTACTTGAGACTGAGAACCTTGATCTTACATTGCAGTGAGTTACTGGCTTTAGATTGTGCGCCTTTATCTTACATAGCAGAGAAAGTTACATGTTTGACCTGATAAGCTTTTATCTTGCATACTAACAGAAAGTTACTGCTTGGTAGTTGTGAGCTATGCTCTGACATGCCCAGAGCAAGATACAGGATGAAGTTACATGCTGTTACCTTAAA
>JADBJO010001097.1:100000-102500 GCA_016801955.1 Conus betulinus
CAGAGAGAGAGAGAGAGAGAGAGAGAGAGAGAGAGAGAGAGAGAGAGAGAGAAACTGTCCTACAAGTGGACTCTTAATCTGATTTCTTTCTTTGTGTAAGATTCTCACTTTTTTTTTTTTTTTTTGGTCTGACATTTCTCCTGCACTATATGCCAAGCTGGTCCACATTCCCTGTCAACACTGTCACAGCAACGACAAGAGGATGTCAGCGCATCACACCACCAGGTCAGTGGATAAGTTGGATTAACTCAAGGCTAGATTAAAGAATCGGGTCTGGCAACAGAAAGAAAAATGCAGCAACTACAAAGTCTACGTTTACAAAAAAAAAAAAATCAAATAAAAGACATTGTGTTAGTAAAGAATGGGTATTGGATTGAAGTATTACTCAGAAGACACTGACTGACATCATAGCAGAGAACCAGGCTGAAACTGTTCACTCAAAAATGATGTACATACACAGATACTTATATCTTGATCATACTGTCATCTGATAACAAAAAGTAGATAGATGCCTGCACGCACATGTACATACAAAGTATGTGCATGCATATGTGCAAACATATAAATGTATACCCTCTTTCAAGGGATGTTACTGTGTTTGTATGTGTATGCACATGTATGAGTGTGTGTGTGTGTGTGTGTGTGTGTGTGTGTGTGTGTGTGCGCGCGCGAGAGAGAGAGGACCGTGAGTGTCTGGACGTAAGACCATGCACTTATGCAAACTCATGTGTGCACCTGTTTACACTTACATGTGTACACATGACTTCTTGGTTTCATCTTGTTTTCTTCATATGGGTGTCTTGATCAAAGGCACTATCACCCCTTAGCGAGCTCAAACCAATGCTGTAAGCAGTTCTCATCTATCCTCTCTTTTTGTGTGTATCATCACTCTTTGTGTGCTACAGTTTCATCCTGGTTCTCCTTTGTCTCTTCCTCTCACCAGAGCTTGCATCCTCTACTTCTACTTCTGCAAAGACAACGACATGCCTTTCAGTTCGAACCATACACCAACAGAAACAAGAGAGAGACACTAAGCATTCTTGGTAGTCTCTCCCCATAATGAAAATAATAGTGACAATGATAATGAGAAAAGAAAGTGTTACGGGAATGATTTCCCTCATAGTCGCAGTCACAGAAAATCCTCATAGTCACAGTCACAGAAAAGTCCCAACTCATACTGAACAATTCAGCAACACAGAAGAAACCTGTTGTACAAAAATCAATACTTCATTCTTTGGTGACTACACAAAATCTATGAATGAGAGGAATAAGAAAAAAAAAAAAAAAAGAAAAGAAAAACAAAAAAAGAAAAAGAAAAATGAGCCCCCCCCCCCCCCCCCCCCCCCCCCCCCCCCCCCAAACACACACACACACTTCGAACTCATGGTACACAAAATCAGAACTTAAGATAATGAAACAAAACGTAGCTATATTGCCTTCTGTAGAACATGAGTCATAAACAAAACAAAACAAAATAAAAACAAGAGAGAGAGAAGTAATGAACTTGCATATCAACTTATACATTTGCTTTTTGTGTGTGTGTGTAGAACTGCGTTTTAGGGGCCCCATATTTCTTAACCTGATTTTTTCACAATCATGACAGCAATTTGTTTCACTCTGCTGTGTAAAGTCAGTCTCTGGAATTTGTGATAATCTGTTTTCAAGATCTGCTTTCTTCTTTGTATCTCACTGCCAATTTCACTGTCCACAAAACGGCTACAATGGCGACCAAGGAAATGCTATCGCCTTGCTCTGCTGACATTCCAGAGGAGTGACACTCTCTTATTCTGAAGCCAGAAAATCACATCATCAACCGAGAAAAACAACACAGCTTGATTTTGGCCAATGCAAGACGGTTTTCCATCATGCACTATGACAGATCAACAAATGACATGAATGCACATAAAGGCTAAGTCAGTCTGTGCGGAGACATCGATTCCTTAAAACTGAACTTGTAGGTGAAGGCACTAAACCACCTTCAACCTCAGTGGCATGTTAAGAGGCTGGCAAGTAAAGTCAGTATTGTTTTCGGCAATGCAGTGTAGTAGGCTCATTTTTTTCCCCCCTGCATAAAACATACACAAATTGTATGGGGGGGGGGGGGGGGGGTGGACAGATCTACAATTAGAGATGGATGTTATATGTAGAGCTGCTTTCTTTTCGACCAAGTTTAAACTCAAAGTATTCCACATAACCATCATCATTTTTGTCATAAGTGCGCAGAAAGCCATCAACAAGGCTCGCTATGGTGTAGTCCGTGAACTCTCTATCGTATGTTGAAGACGCATGATGTAAGCCTTGCACATTCAGGTTTTCCTCCTCCTGGGTTCCTGCAGAGTTTGCAGTCTCCTCCTCCTCCTCATGATGACTGTTGCTGCTGAGTTCTGCCTGCTGATCCCTGACTTCAGGATCACCGGCGTTTTTCTTTTTCTTCTTCTTCTTCTTGACGGATTCCAAATACAGAATTGGCCAGCCATAGTGATAAGATTCTGCGTTAGCC
>JADBJO010001097.1:107500-132500 GCA_016801955.1 Conus betulinus
TGTGGTTTTCCAGGGACAACATTTACACAATAAATCAACTTTTCTTTTCTGTTCTTGTCTACTGCGCCACTTCAGTAGCATTACCCTACACAGCACATTCCAACTCCCTTTCCCAACTACACTGGCCGGGCAATCCACAGGCAGCAGTCAATGCCAAGTCACCATGAGGCAACCAACCCGAGGAGACACAACACTGCTGCTGAGTCACTTCAGTGCTGTTGAATGCAGCCTGTTCTGACCCAACATATGCGGACACCAACACCCAAACCCTCTACTGATGACAATAACTGCTTAGTTGCCAGACAGCGTGAGTGAGCAACCCCCTCTGGAATGCGTAACAACGTGCGTCTGATGACAGTCCTCATGAACTTCCTGATACTACCAACCTCAACGTGAATTCACCGAGGGAACAGGCATGGAGAGGAAATCAAAACTGAAGTCACCAAGAGAGCAGGGCACAATGGACCACAGAATGTGAGATTGTTTTAGGATCATGATGGTGAAGATAATGCTATGAAGTTTCATTCTGGTCCCAAACTGAATGACAATGCTATACCCTACGCTTACTTCCATATACAGGCATCAACCAGGTCCGAGAGTGTCAACTGCAGTGTTGAGTGTATGTTTACATTCATATATCATGTTCAAATCTCTATTTGCTCCTTCCTCTTTGCATCTCTGCCAATCTCTGTCACTTACAGATTCACTGCATTACAAACAGTATGGCTCCCAAGTGACAATTGCAGAAATTGTATGTGGTTGTGGAGTACGCACCCTCCCCACCCTCCCCCCAAATTGTTAAACTCACTTTTCCAATGGTCTATCAAGTGATGTATTGTCACTTGTTTGGCCTGCAATTTTTTTCTTTCTCTCTCTCTTTCTCTTCGTTTTTGCCCCGCTTTTGTCAGTCTTTTGCCCTTGTACAGGAGTTGGGACCAATAATGAGTAAGAGAATGACATGTTGTTTTCAATGGAGCAGACACAACAATGACTGCCCACTCTGGTGAAGGCGACCAGTGTTTAACATCTGTGTCATCTGCTGCCATGACAAAACCATACCCACCTCTTGGCAGATTGCACTGCCACTTTCTGTTTCTCCCCTAAGATTTTTTTTTCCTGACGTATCACTGAAGTGAATGAAGACAAGTGATTGCTCGTTCATTTTCATTTTCCTCAGTGTTTTGTGTCTTGTCTGAAGAAGACCTACGAGGTTGAAACATGTCGTCTTTTATCTTGATTTGTTTGTCTACGTTTATTGGTGGTGTGCTATTAATCACATTTACAAATTTGTTTAGAGTTCCGCCTGCAGTCGCCTCACTTTGCTACCAGATCTAGTTGGATACTAGTTTACAGTCCTCAGCTGAGACAGTGTTGAAAAGGGCACAAAACTCTTTTCAACTTACGTGAAGTTTTGACCATAAACTCTGATCATCATTACTGTAACCAAGTCATATTCCTAACACACACCTCTGCAGTTTAGATTTGATAAACTGCTGTATTATGGTTGTTTTGCCATCACATATGTTAACAATGTTCCTGCGGCTCTTCACAGAACATTCAGGATACAGTTCTTGCCCTCCACTTTCCTTTCACTGACAGCATCAAAAACAAACAAATGGCAGAGAGTTTGATCAGGAAACAAAAGTTTCCCGCAGAAAGTTCCCTTTTGATTGTTAGACTGTCTCATTTTGATTAATTACAAAAAGAAAAGAAAAGTCAAAATCTTGATCAGGTAGATATGAGTATTTTCAGATAAACACATGGATACCAGTTAAAAATTTGAAGGGGAAAAAAAGAAAAAGAAAGATTCAAAATAAAAGTGATTTTTTTGTTATGCTAACCAGTGTTTGTAGCTGACAGACACCAATTATTCCTCGTCCTTTAATTTAGATTAGATTGGGACACTTTATATTCAAAATATTCCACATATCCATCATTATCCCAGTCAAAAATCTTCAATATATAGTCCACATGTTTAGCAAGTCTTTCATCAGTGTAAATCTTTATGTCTTCTCCACCAAAACATGATCAGGATCATTTCCCCCTGAATGAGAAGATGAACCCTGGGCGGAATTCTGGTTATCGGCAGGTGGAGAAGTCGAAGAGGAACTGGAGTCCCCAGTTTCTGGTTTGTTTGCATCATGATCCTCTGAAAGCAGTAACAACGAATTTTTCTGGATACAGTCAGGAATGAAACACTTACTACCTATGTTTTCCCTTGCTTTTAAGGTTTAGCTCTATCATCATGGATCAAACCACCTCAATGGACCTTTTCACTGGCAGGTTCTATATTGTGGAAGAAATCCCAACCAGAAAACATGCCAGTATCAACATCTTCACACAACCAACGAGTAATAAAAAAATAACTTAAATTCTTTAAGCTGATAAAACAACCCAAATTGGAGGATCCAGCTATTTCACTTGATTTATTTTCCCTTGAGACTACACACACACACACACACACACACACACACACATACACACAAAAGTGCATGGTTATGATAAAGCTTTTCAAAGCAATAAGAAAACTGCCCCAAACCCCACATGGCCAAACAGACACTGCAGCACAGACTGACCAGTGTCTAATCTGGGCAATGTGTAAACTCTCACTGCCTTGTTGCCGGACAGCAAAAACGCTGGCATCTCAGTTCAGCTGGTGGATGCTCCGACATATTAAAACTTACTTTAGATCCACGGAGGGAAATTTTGTCATTTATACAAAATTAAATTCTCTAACAGCTTTTAGAAGCAGCTATTCTGGTGTTCCGCAGCTATTCTGGTGTGTTACACAATAAATCAACTTTTCTTTTCTTTTTCTGTCTACTGCGCCACTTCAGTAGCATCCCCCTACGCAGCGCATTCCAACTCCCTTTCCCAACTACACTGGCCAGGCAATCCACAGGCAGCAGTCAATGCCAAGTCACCATGAGGCAACCAACCCGAGGAGACACAACACTGCTGCTGAGTCACTTCAGTGCTGTTGAATGCAGCCTGTTCTGACCCAACACCCGCGGGACACCAACACCCAAACCCTCTACTGATGACAATAACTGCTTAGTTCAGACAGACAGCGTGAGTGAGCAACCCCCTCTGGAATGCGTAACAACGTGCCTCTGATGACAGTCCTCATGAACTTCCTGATACTACCAACCTCAACGTGAATTCACCGAGGGAACAGGCATGGAGAGGAAATCAAAACTGAAGTCACCAAGTGAGCAGGGCACAATGGACCACAGAATGTGAGATTGTTTTAGGATCATGATGGTGAAGATAATGCTATGAAGTTTCATTCTGGTCCCAGACTGAATGACAATGCTATACCCAATACTTACTTCCATATACAGGCATCAACCAGGTCCGAGAGTGTCAACTGCAGTGTTGAGTGTATGTTTACATTCATATATCATGTTCAAATCTCTATTTGCTACTTCCTCTTTGCATCTCTGCCAATCTCTGTCACTTACAGATTCACTGCATTACAAACAGTATGGCTCCCAAGTGACAATTGCAGAAATTGTATGTGGTGGTTGTGGAGTATGCACCTTCCCCACCCTCCTCCCCCAAATTGTTAAACTCACTTTTCCAATGGTCTATCAAGTGATGTATTGTCACTTGTTTGTCCTGGAATTTTTTTCTTCTCTCTCTCTTTTTCTTTTGTCTTTGCCCCGCTTTTGTCAGTCTTTTTCCCTTGTACAGGTGTTGGGACCAATAGTGAGTCAGAGAATGACATGTTGTTTTCAATGGAGCAGACACAATAAATGACTGCCTACTCTGGTGAAGGTGACCAGTGTTTAACATCTGTGTCATCTGCTGCCGTGACAAAACCATACCCACCTCTTGGCAGATTGCACTGTCACTTTCTGTTTCTCCCCTAATTTTTTTTTTTCCTGACGCATTACTGAAGTTAATGAAGATAAGTGATTGCTCGTTCATTTTCGTTTTCCTCAGTGTTTTGTGTCTAGTCTGAAGAAGACCTACGAGGTCGAAACATGTCGTCTTTTATCTTGATTCGTTTGTCTACATTTATTGGCGGTGTGCTATTAATCACATTTACAGTTTGTTTAGAGTTCCACCTGCAGTCGTCTCACTTTGCTACCAGATCTAGTTGGATACTAGTTTACAGTCCTCAGCTGAGACAGTGTTGAAAAGGGCACAAAACTCTCTTTCAACTTACGTGAAGTTTTGACCATAAACTCTGATCATCATTACCATAACTAAGTCATATTCCTAACACACATCTCTGCAGTTTAGATTTGATAAACTGCTGTACTATGGTTGTTTTGCCATCACATATGTTAACAATGTTCCTGCGGCTCTTCGCAGAACATTCAGGATACAGTTCTTGCCCTCCACTTTCCTTTCACTGACAGCATCAAAAACAAACAAACGGCAGAGAGAGTTTGATCAGGAAACAAAAGTTTCCCGCAAAAAGTTCCCTTTTGATTGTTAGACTGTCTCATTTTGATTAATTACAAAAAGAAAAGAAAAGTCAAAATCTTGATCAGGTAGATATGAGTATTTTCAGACAAACACATGGATACCAGTTAAAATTTGAAGGGGAAAAAAAAAGAAAAAAAGAAAAAGAAAGATTCAAAATAAAAAGTGATTTTTTTTTTTGTTATGCTAACCAGTGTTTGTTGCTGACAGACACCAAATTATTCCTCATCCTTTAATTTAGATTGGGACACTTTATATTCAAAATATTCCACATATCCATCATTATCCCAGTCAAAAATGTCCCAATATATAGTCCACATGTTGAGCAAGTCTTTCATCAGTGTAAATCTTTATGTCTTCTCCACCAGAAACATGATCAGGATCATTTCCCCCTGAATGAGAAGATGAACCCTGGGCGGAATTCTGGTTATCGGCAGGTGGAGAAGTCGAAGAGGAACTGGAGTCCCCAGTTTCTGGTTTGTTTTCATCATGATCCTCTGAAAGCAGTAACAACGAGTTTTTCTGGATACAGTCAGGAATGAAACACTTACTACCTATGTTTTCCCTTGGTTTTAAGTTTAGCTCTATCATCATGGATCAGACCACCTCAATGGACCTTTCACTGGCAGGTTCTATACTGCGGAAGAAGTCCCAACCAGAAAACATGCCAGTATCAACATCTTCACATAACCAACGAGTAATAAAAAATAACTTAAATTCTTTAAGCTGATAAAACAACCCAAATTGGAGGATCCAGCTATTTCACTTGATTTATTTTCCCTTGAGACTACACACACACACACACACACACACACACACACACACACACACACAAACAAAAGTGCATGGTTATGATAAAGCATTTCAAAGCAATAAGAAAACTGCCCCAAACCCACATGGCCAAACAGACACTGCAGCACAGACTGACCAGTGTCTAATCTGGGCAATGTGTAAACTCTCACTGCCTTCTTGCCGGACAGCAAAAACGCTGGCATTTCAGTTCAGCTGGTGGATGCTCCGACATATTAAAACTTACTTCAGATCCACGGAGGGAAAATTTTATCATTTATACGAATTAAATTCTCTAACAGCTTTTAGAAGCAGCTATTGTGGTGTTCCAGGGACAACATTTACACAATAAATCAACTTTTCTTTCTTTTCTTTTCTTGTCTACTGTGCCACTTCAGTAGCATCCCCCTACACAGCGCATTCCAACTCCCTTTCCCAACTACACTGGCCGGGCAATCCACAGGCAGCAGTCAATGCCAAGTCATCATGAGGCAACCAACCTGAGGAGACACAACACTGCTGCTGAGTCACTTCAGTGCTGTTGAATGCAGCCTGTTCTGACCCAACATATGCGGACACCAACACCCAAACCCTCTACTGATGACAATAACTGCTTAGTTGCCAGACAGCGTGAGTGAGCAACCCCCTCTGGAATGCGTAACAACGTGCCTCTGATGACAGTCCTCATGAACTTCCTGATACTACCAACCTCAACGTGAATTCACCGAGGGAACAGGCATGGAGAGGAAATCAAAACTGAAGTCACCAAGAGAGCAGGGCACAATGGACCACAGAATGTGAGATTGTTTTAGGATCATGATGGTGAAGATAATGCTATGAAGTTTCATTCTGGTCCCAGACTGAATGACAATGCTATACCCTATACTTACTTCCATATACAGGCATCAACCAGGTCCGAGAGTGTCAACTGCAGTGTTGAGTGTATGTTTACATTCATATATCATGTTCAAATCTCTATTTGCTCCTTCCTCTTTGCATCTCTGCCAATCTCTGTCACTTACAGATTCACTGCATTACAAACAGTATGGCTCCCAAGTGACAATTGCAGAAATTGTATGTGGTTGTGGAGTATGCACCTTCCCCACCCCTCCCCCCAAATTGTTAAACTCACTTTTCCAATGGTCTATCAAGTGATGTATTGTCACTTGTTTGTCCTGGAATTTTTTTTTCTTCTCTCTCTCTCTTTCTTTTTGTCTTTGCCCCGCTTTTGTCAGTCTTTTTCCCTTGTACAGGTGTTGGGACCAATAGTGAGTCAGAGAATGACATGTTGTTTTCAATGGAGCAGACACAATAATGACTGCCTACTCTGGTGAAGGTGACCAGTGTGTTTAACATCTGTGTCATCTGCTGCCGTGACAAAACCATACCCACCTCTTGGCAGATTGCACTGTCACTTTCTGTTTCTCCCCTAAGATTTTTTTTCCTGACGCATTACTGAAGTTAATGAAGATAAGTGATTGCTCGTTCATTTTCATTTTCCTCAGTGTTTTGTGTCTAGTCTGAAGAAGACCTACGAGGTCGAAACATGTCGTCTTTTATCTTGATTCGTTTGTCTACATTTATTGGCGGTGTGCTATTAATCACATTTACAGTTTGTTTAGAGTTCCACCTGCAGTCGTCTCACTTTGCTACCAGATCTAGTTGGATACTAGTTTACAGTCCTCAGCTGAGACAGTGTTGAAAAGGGCACAAAACTCTTTTCAACTTACGTGAAGTTTTGACCATAAACTCTGATCATCATTACCATAACTAAGTCATATTCCTAACACACATCTCTGCAGTTTAGATTTGATAAACTGCTGTACTATGGTTGTTTTGCCATCACATATGTTAACAATGTTCCTGCGGCTTTCTTCGCAGAACATTCAGGATACAGTTCTTGCCCTCCACTTTCCTTTCACTGACAGCATCAAAAACAAACAAACGGCAGAGAGTTTGATCAGGAAACAAAAGTTTCCCGCAAAAAGTTCCCTTTTGATTGTTAGACTGTCTCATTTTGATTAATTACAAAAAGAAAAGAAAAGTCAAAATCTTGATCAGGTAGATATGAGTATTTTCAGACAAACACATGGATACCAGTTAAAAATTTGAAGGGGAAAAAAAAAAGAAAAAGAAAAAGAAAGATTCAAAATAAAAAAGTGATTTTTTTTGTTATGCTAACCAGTGTTTGTTGCTGACAGACACCAAATTATTCCTCATCCTTTAATTTAGATTGGGACACTTTATATTCAAAATATTCCACATATCCATCATTATCCCAGTCAAAAATGTCCAATATATAGTCCACATGTTGAGCAAGTCTTTCATCAGTGTAAATCTTTATGTCTTCTCCACCAGAAACATGATCAGGATCAGGATCATTTCCCCCTGAATGAGAAGATGAACCCTGGGCGGAATTCTGGTTATCGGCAGGTGGAGAAGTCGAAGAGGAACTGGAGTCCCCAGTTTCTGGTTTGTTTTCATCATGATCCTCTGAAAGCAGTAACAACGAGTTTTTTCTGGATACAGTCAGGAATGAAACACTTACTACCTATGTTTTCCCTTGGCTTTAAGGTTTAGCTCTATCATCATGGATCAGACCACCTCAATGGACCTTTTCACTGGCAGGTTCTATACTGCGGAAGAAGTCCCAACCAGAAAACATGCCAGTATCAACATCTTCACATAACCAACGAGTAATAAAAAAATAACTTAAATTCTTTAAGCTGATAAAACAACCCAAATTGGAGGATCCAGCTATTTCACTTGATTTATTTTCCCTTGAGACTACACACACACACACACACACACACACACACACAAAAGTGCATGGTTATGATAAAGCATTTCAAAGCAATAAGAAAAACTGCCCAAACCCCACATGGCTAAACAGACACTGCAGCACAGACTGACCAGTGTCTAATCTGGGCAATGTGTAAACTCTCACTGCCTTCTTGCCGGACAGCAAAAACGCTGGCATTTCAGTTCAGCTGGTGGACGCTCCGACATATTAAAACTTACTTCAGATCCACGGAGGGAAATTTTGCCATTTATACGAATTAAATTCTCTAACAGCTTTTAGAAGCAGCTATTGTGGTTTTCCAGGGACAACATTTACACAATAAATCAACTTTTCTTTTCTGTTCTTGTCTACTGCGCCACTTCAGTAGCATTACCCTACACAGCACATTCCAACTCCCTTTCCCAACTACACTGGCCTGGCAATCCACAGGCAGCAGTCAATGCCAAGTCACCATGAGGCAACCAACCCGAGGAGACACAACACTGCTGCTGAGTCACTTCAGTGCTGTTGAATGCAGCCTGTTCTGACCCAACATATGCGGACACCAACACCCAAACCCTCTACTGATGACAATAACTGCTTAGTTGCCAGACAGTGTGAGTGAGCAACCCCCTCTGGAATGCGTAACAACGTGCGTCTGATGACAGTCCTCATGAACTTCCTGATACTACCAACCTCAACGTGAATTCACTGAGGGAACAGGCATGGAGAGGAAATCAAAACTGAAGTCACCAAGAGAGCAGGGCACAATGGACCACAGAATGTGAGATTGTTTTAGGATCAAGATGGTGAAGATAATGCTATGAAGTTTCATTCTGGTCCCAGACTGAATGACAATGCTATACCCTATGCTTACTTCCATATATAGGCATCAACCAGGCCCGAGAGTGTCAACTGCAGTGTTGAGTGTATGTTTACATTCATGTATCATGTTCAAATCTCTATTTGCTCCTTCCTCTGCATCTCTGCCAATCTCTGTCACTTACAGATTCACTGCATTACAAACAGTATGGCTCCAAGTGACAATTGCAGAAATTGTATGTGGTTGTGGAGTACGCACCTTCCCCACCTACTCCCCCCAAAATTGTTAAAAACTCACTTTACCAATGGTCTATCAAGTGATGTATTGTCACTTGTTTGGCCTGCAATTTTTTTCTTTCTCTCTCTCTTTCTTTTTTCTTTTTTCGTTTTTGCCCCGCTTTTGTCAGTCTTTTGCCCTTGTACAGGTGTTGGGACCAATAGTGAGTCAGAGAATGACATGTTGTTTTCAATGGAGCAGACACAATAATGACTGCCCACTCTGGTGAAGGTGACCAGTGTTTACATCTGTGTCATCTGCTGCCATGACAAAACCATACCCACCTCTTGGCAGATTGCACTGCCACTTTCTGTTTCTCCCCTAAGATTTTTTTTTCCTGACGCATCACTGAAGTGAATGAAGATAAGTGACTGCTCATTCATTTTCATTTACCTCAGTGTTTTGTGTCTTGTTTGAAGAAGACCTACGAGGTCGAAACATGTCGTCTTTTATCTTGATTCGTTTGTCTAGGTTTATTGGTGGTGTGCTATTAATCACATTTACAATTTGTTTAGAGTTCCACCTGCAGTCGCCTCACTTTGCTACCAGATCTAGTTGGATACTAGTTTACAGTCCTCAGCTGAGACAGTGTGTTGAAAAGGGCACAAAAAACTCTTTTCAACTTACATGAAGTTTTGACCATAAACTCTGATCATCATTACCATAACTAAGTCATATTCCTAACACACACACCTCTGCAGTTCAGATTTGATAAACTGCTGTATTATGGTTGTTTTGCCATCACATATGTTAACAATGTTTCTGCGGCTCTTCGCAGAACATTCAGGATACAGTTCTTGCCCTCCACTTTCCTTTCACTGACAGCATCAAAAACAAACAAATGGCAGAGAGTTTGATCAGAAACAAATGTTAACCCCGCAGAAAGTTCCCTTTTGATTGTTTAGACTGTTCATTTTGATTAATTACAAAAAAAAAAAGAAAAGTCAAATCTTGATCAGGTAGGTATGAGTATTCTCAGATAAACACATGGATACCAGTTAAAAATTTGAAGGGGAAAAAAAAAAAAAAAAAAAAAAAAGAAAGATCAAAATAAAAAGTTATTTTTTGTTACGCTAACCAGTATTTGTAGCTGACAGACACCAAATTATTTCTTGTCCTTTAATTTAGATTGGGGCCGCTTTATATTCAAAATATTCCACATATCCATCATTATCCCAGTCAAAAATGTCCAATATATAGTCCACATGTTGAGCAAGTCTTTCATCAGTGTAAATCTTTATGTCTTCTCCACCAGAAACATGATCAGGATCATTTCCCCCTGAATGAGAAGATGAACCCTGGGCGGAATTCTGGTTATCGGCAGGTGGAGAAGTCGAAGAGGAACTGGAGTCCCCAGTTTCTGGTTTGTTTTCATCATGATGCTCTGAAAGCAGTAACACCGGGTTTTCTGGATGCAGTCAGGAATGAAACACTTACTACCTATGTTTTCCCTTGGCTTTAAGGTTTAGCTCTATCATCATGGATCAGACCACCTCAATGGACCTTTTCACTGGCAGGTTCTATACTGCGGAAGAAATCCCAACCAGAAAACATGCCAGTCAACATCTTCACACAACCAACGAGTAATAAAAAATTACTGAAATTCTTTAAGCTGATAAAACAACCCAAACTGGAGGATCCAGCTATTTCACTTGATTTATTTTCCCTTGAGACTACACACACACACACACACACACACACACCCATACACACAAAAGTGCATGGTTATGATAAAGCATTTCAAAGCAATAAGAAAACTGCCCCAAACCCACATGTCCAAACAGACACTGCAGCACAGACTGACCAGTGTCTAATCTGGGCAATGTGTAAACTCTCACTGCCTTGTTGCCGGACAGCAAAAACGCTGGCATTTCAGTTCAGCTGGTGGATGCTCCGACATATTAAAACTTACTTTAGATCCACGGAGGGAATTTTGTCATTTATACAAATTAATTCTCTAACAGCTTTTAGAAGCAGCTATTGTGGTGTTCCAGGGACAACATTTACACACATAAATCAACTTTTCTTTTCTGTTCTTGTGTCTACTGCGCCACTTCAGTAGTATATCGCCCTACACAGCGCATTCCAACTCCCCTTTCCCAACTACACTGGCCGGGCAATCCACAGGCAGCAGTCAATGCCAAGTCATCTTGAGGCAACCAACCCGAGGAGACACAACACTGCTGCTGAGTCACTTCAGTGCTGTTGAATGCAGCCTGTTCTGACCCAACATACGGCGGACACCAACACCCAAACCCTCTACTGATGACAATAACTGCTTAGTTGCCAGACAGCGTGAGTGAGCAACCCCCTCTGGAATGCGTAACAACGTGCCTCTGATGACAGTCCTCATGGACTTCCTGATACTACCAACCTCAACGTGAATTCACCGAGGGAACAGGCATGGAGAGGAAATCAAAACTGAAGTCACCAAGAGAACAGGGCACAATGGGCCACAGAATGTGAGATTGTTTTAGGATCAAGATGGTGAAGATAATGCTATGAAGTTTCATTCTGGTCCCAGACTGAATGACAATGCTATACCCTATGCTTACTCCATATATAGGCATCAACCAGGCCTGAGAGTGTCAACTGCAGTGTTGAGTGTATGTTTACATTCATGTATCATGTTCAAATCTCTATTTGCTCCTTCCTCTTTGCATCTCTGCCAATCTCTGTCACTTACAGATTCACTGCATTACAAACAGTATGGCTCCCAAGTGACAATTGCAGAAATTGTATGTGGTTGTGGAGTACGCACCTTCCCCACCCCCTCCCCCAAAATCGTTAAATTCACTTTTCCAATGGTCTATCAAGTGATGTATTGTCACTTGTTTGGCCTGCAATTTTTTTCTTTCTCTCTTTCTTTCTTTTCGTTTTTGCCCCGCTTTTGTCAGTCTTTTGCCCTTGTACAGGTGTTGGGACCAATAGTGAGTCAAAGAATGACATGTTGTTTTCAATGGAGCAGACACAATAATGACTGCCCACTCTGGTGAAGGGTGACCAGTGTTTAACATCTGTGTCATCTGCTGCCGTGACAAAACCATACCCACCTTGGCAGATTGCACTGTCACTTTTGTCACTTTCTGTTTCTCCCCTAAGATTTTTTTTTCCTGACGTATCACTGAAGTGAATGAAGATAAGTGATTGCTCGTTCATTTTCATTTTCCTCAGTGTTTTGTGTCTTGTTTGAAGAAGACCTACGAGGTCGAAACATGTCGTCTTTTATCTTGATTCGTTTGTCTACGTTTTACTGGCGGTGTGCTATTAATCACATTTACAGTTTGTTTAGAGTTCCACCTGCAGTCGTCTCACTTTGCTACCAGATCTAGTTGGATACTAGTTTACAGTCCTCAGCTGAGACAGTGTTGAAAAGGGCAAAAACTCTTTTCAACTTACATGAAGTTTTGACCATGAACTCTGATCATCATTACCGTAACCTAGTCATATTCCTAACACACACCTCTGCAGTTTAGATTTGATAAACTGCTGTATTATGGTTGTTTTGCCATCACATATGTTAACAATGTTTCTGCGGCTCTTAGCAGAACATTCAGGATGTATATGTTGTGGAAATGTTGATAACCACACACACACATATCCACACACACACAACACACCACACACACCTACAACTAACCACACACACCCATTTCACCATCGCCTTACCTCCGTGATTGTTGCCACGGCAACCCTGCTGTTTAGTTCTTGCCCTCCACTTTCCTTTCACTGACAGCATCAAAAACAAACAAATGGCAGAGAGTTTGATCAGGAAACAAAAGTTTCCTGCAAAAAGTTCTCTTTTGATTGTTAGACTGTCTCATTTTGATTAATTTACAAAAAGAAAAGAAAAGTCAAAATCTTGATCAGGTAGATATGAGTATTTTCAGACAACACACATGGATACCAGTTAAAAATTTGAAAGGGGGGAAAAAAAAAAAAAATAAAAAGAAAGATTCAAAATAAAAAGTGATTTTTTTGTTATGCTAACCAGTGTATGTTGCTGACAGACACCAAATTATTCCTCATCCTTTAATTTAGATTGGGACACTTTATATTCAAAATATTCCACATATCCATCATTATCCCTGTCAAAAATGTCCAATATATAGTCCACATGTTGAGCAAGTCTTTCATCAGTGTAAATCTTTATGTCTTCTCCACCAGAAACATGATCAGGATCATTTCCCCCTGAATGAGAAGATGAACCCTGGGCGGAATTCTGGTTATCGGCAGGTGGAGAAGTCGAAGAGGAACTGGAGTCCCCAGTTTCTGGTTTGTTTTGCATCATGATCCTCTGAAAGCAGTAAAAACGAGTTTTTCTGGATACAGTCAGGAATGAAACACTTACTACCTATGTTTTCCCTCGGGTTTTAAGGTTTAGCTCTATCATCATGGCTCAAACCACCTCAATGGACCTTTTCACTGGCAGGTTCTATACTGCGGAAGAAGTCCCAACCAGAAAACATGCCAGTATCAACATCTTCACATACCCAACGAGTAATAAAAAATAACTTAAATTCTTTAAGCTGATAAAACAACCCAAATTGGAGGATCCAGCTATTTCACTTGATTTATTTTCCCTTGAGACTACACACACACACACACACACACACACACACAAGTGCATGGTTATGATAAAGTATTTCAAAGCAATAAGAAAACTGCCCAAACCCACATGGCCAAACAGACACTGCAGCACAGACTGACCAGTGTCTAATCTGGGCAGTGTGTAAACCCTCACTGCCTTGTTGCCGGACAGCAAAAACGCTGGCATTTCAGTTCAGCTGGTGGATGCTCCGACATATTAAAACTTACTTTAGATCCACGGAGGGAAATTTTGTCATTTATAGAAAATTAAATTCTCTAACAGCTTTTAGAAGCAGCTATTCTGGTGTTCCAGGGACAACATTACACAATAAATCAACTTTTCTTTTCTTTTCTTGTCTACTGTGCCACTTCAGTAGCATCCCCCTACACAGCGCATTCCAACTCCCTTTCCCAACTACACTGGCCTGGCAATCCACAGGCAGCAGTCAATGCCAAGTCATCATGAGGCAAACCAACCCGAGGAGACACAACACTGCTGCTGAGTCACTTCAGTGCTGTTGAATGCGGCCTGTTCTGACCCAACATAGGCCTGTTCTGACCCAACATACGGCGGACACCAACACCCAAACCCTCTACTGATGACAATAACTGCTTAGTTGCCAGACAGCGTGCGTGAGCAACCCCCTCTGGAATGCGTAACAACGTGCCTCTGATGACAGTCCTCATGGACTTCCTGATACTACCAACCTCAACGTGAATTCACCAAGGGAACAGGCATGGAGAGGAAATCAAAACTGAAAGTCACCAAGAGAGCAGGGCACAATGGACCACAGAAATGTGAGATTGTTTTAGGATCATGATGGTGAAGATAATGCTATGAAGTTTCATTCTGGTCCCAGACTGAATGACAATGCTATACTCTATGCTTACTTCCATATATAGGCATCAACCAGGCCCGAGAGTGTCAACTGCAGTGTTGAGTGTATGTTTACATTCATATATCATGTTCAAATCTCTATTTGCTCCTTCCTCTTTGCATCTCTGCCAATCTCTGTCACTTACAGATTCACTGCATTACAACAGTATGGCTCCCAAGTGACAATTGCAGAATTGTGTGTGGTTGTGGAGTACGCACCCTCCCACCCCCCCTCCCCCCAAATTGTTAAACTCACTTTTCCAATGGTCTATCAAGTGATGTATTGTCACTTGTTTGGCCTGCAATTTTTTTCTTCTCTCTCTCTCTCTTTCTTTTCGTTTTTGCCCCGCTTTTGTCAGTCTTTTGCCCTTGTACAGGAGTTGGGACCAATAATGAGTAAGAGAATGACATGTTGTTTTCAATGGAGCAGACACAACAATGACTGCCCACTCTGGTGAAGGCGACCAGTGTTTAACATCTGTGTCATCTGCTGCCATGACAAAACCATACCCACCTCTTGGCAGATTGCACTGCCACTTTCTGTTTCTCCCCTAAGATTTTTTTTCCTGACGTATCACTGAAGTGAATGAAGACAAGTGATTGCTCGTTCATTTTCATTTTCCTCAGTGTTTTGTGTCTTGTCTGAAGAAGACCTACGAGGTTGAAACATGTCGTCTTTTATCTTGATTTGTTTGTGTCGTTTATTGGTGGTGTGCTATTAATCACATTTACAATTTGTTTAGAGTTCCGCCTGCAGTCGCCTCACTTTGCTACCAGATCTAGTTGGATACTAGTTTACAGTCCTCAGCTGAGACAGTGTTGAAAAGGGCACAAAACTCTTTTCAACTTACGTGAAGTTTTGACCATAAACTCTGATCATCATTGTAACCAAGTCATATTCCTAACACACACCTCTGCAGTTTAGATTTGATAAACTGCTGTATTATGGTTGTTTTGCCATCACATATGTTAACAATGTTCCTGCGGCTCTTCGCAGAACATTCAGGATACAGTTCTTGCCCTCCACTTTCCTTTCACTGACAGCATCAAAAACAAACAAATGGCAGAGAGTTTGATCAGGAAACAAAAAAGTTTCCCGCAGAAAGTTCCCTTTTGATTGTTAGACTGTCTCATTTTGATTAATTACAAAAAGAAAAGAAAAGTCAAAATCTTGATCAGGTAGATATGAGTATTTTCAGATAAACACATGGATACCAGTTGAAAATTTGAAGGGGAAAAAAAGAAAAAGAAAGATTCAAAATAAAAGTGATTTTTTTGTTATGCTAACCAGTGTTTGTAGCTGACAGACACCAAATTATTCCTCATCCTTTAATTTAGATTGGGACACTTTATATTCAAAATATTCCACATATCCATCATTATCCCAGTCAAAAATCTTCAATATATAGTCCACATGTTTAGCAAGTCTTTCATCAGTGTAATCTTTATGTCTTCTCCACCAGAAACACGATCAGGATCATTTCCCCCTGAATGAGAAGATGAACCCTGGGCGGAATTCTGGTTATCGGCAGGTGGAGAAGTCGAAGAGGAACTGGAGTCCCCAGTTTCTGGTTTGTTTGCATCATGATCCTCTGAAAAAGCAGTAACAACGAATTTTTCTGGATACAGTCAGAAATGAAACACTTACTACCTATGTTTTCCCTTGGCTTTAAGGTTTAGCTCTATCATCATGGATCAAACCACCTCAATGGACCTTTTCACTGGCAGGTTCTATATTGTGGAAGAAATCCCAACCAGAAAACACATGCCAGTATCAACATCTTCACACAACCAACGAGTAATAAAAAAATAACTTAAATTCTTTAAGCTGATAAAACAACCCAAATTGGAGGATCCAGCTATTTCACTTGATTTATTTTCCCTTGAGACTACACACACACACACACACACACACACACACACACATACACACACAAAAGTGCATGGTTATGATAAAGCTTTTCAAAGCAATAAGAAAACTGCCCAAACCCACATGCCCAAACAGACACTGCAGCACAGACTGACCAGTGTCTAATCTGGGCAGTGTAAACTCTCACTGCCTTGTTGCCGGACAGCAAAAACGCTGGCATTTCAGTTCAGCTGGTGGATGCTCCAACATATTAAAACTTACTTCAGATCCACGGAGGGAAATTTTGCCATTTATACGAATTAAATTCTCTAACAGCTTTTAGAAGCAGCTATTGTGGTTTTCCAGGGACAACATTTACACAATAAATCAACTTTTCTTTTCTGTTCTTGTCTACTGCGCCACTTCAGTAGCATTACCCTACACAGCACATTCCAACTCCCTTTCCCAACTACACTGGCCTGGCAATCCACAGGCAGCAGTCAATGCCAAGTCATCTTGAGGCAACCAACCCGCGGAGACACAACACTGCTGCTGAGTCACTTCAGTGCTGTTGAATGCAGCCTGTTCTGACCCAACATATGCGGACACCAACACCCAAACCCTCTACTGATGACAATAACTGCTTAGTTGCCAGACAGTGTGAGTGAGCAACCCCCTCTGGAATGCGTAACAAATGTGCGTCTGATGACAGTCCTCATGAACTTCCTGATACTACCAACCTCAACGTGAATTCACCGAGGGAGCAGGCATGGAGAGGAAATCAAAACTGAAGTCACCAAGAGAGCAGGGCACAATGGACCACAGAATGTGAGATTGTTTTAGGATCATGATGGTGAAGATAATGCTATGAAGTTTCATTCTGGTCCCAGACTGAATGACAATGCTATACCCTACGCTTACTTCCATATATAGGCATCAACCAGGCCCGAGAGTGTCAACTGCAGTGTTGAGTGTATGTTTACATTCATATATCATGTTCAAATCTCTATTTGCTCCTTCCTCTTTGCATCTCTGCCAATCTCTGTCACTTACAGATTCACTGCATTACAAACAGTATGGCTCCCAAGTGACAATTGCAGAAATTGTATGTGGTTGTGGAGTATGCACCTTCCCCACCCACTCCCCCCAAATTGTTAAACTCACTTTTCCAATGGTCTATCAAGTGATGTATTGTCACTTGTTTGTCCTGGAATTTTTTTTTCTTTCTCTCTCTCTTTTTTTTGTCTTTGCCCCGCTTTTGTCAGTCTTTTTCCCTTGTACAGGTGTTCGGACCAATAGTGAGTAAGAGAATGACATGTTGTTTTCAATGGAGCAGACACAATAATGACTGCCCACTCTGGTGAAGGTGACCAGTGTTTAACATCTGTGTCATCTGCTGCCGTGACAAAACCATACCCACCTCTTGGCAGATTGCACTGTCACTTTCTGTTTCTCCCCCTAAGAGATTTTTTTTTTTTTCCTGACGCATTACTGAAGTTAATGAAAATAAGTGATTGCTCGTTCATTTTCATTTTCCTCAGTGTTTTGTGTCTAGTCTGAAGAAGACCTACGAGGTCGAAACATGTCGTCTTTTATCTTGATTCGTTTGTCTACATTTATTGGCGGTGTGCTATTAATCACATTTACAGTTTGTTTAGAGTTCCACCTGCAGTCGTCTCACTTTGCTACCAGATCTAGTTGGATACTAGTTTACAGTCCTCAGCTGAGACAGTGTTGAAAAGGGCACAAAACTCTTTTCAACTTACGTGAAGTTTTGACCATAAACTCTGATCATCATTACCATAACTAAGTCATATTCCTAACACACATCTCTGCAGTTTAGATTTGATAAACTGCTGTACTATGGTTGTTTTGCCATCACATATGTTAACAATGTTCCTGCGGCTCTTCGCAGAACATTCAGGATACAGTTCTTGCCCTCCACTTTCCTTTCACTGACAGCATCAAAAACAAAACAAACGGCAGAGAGTTTGATCAGGAAACAAAAGTTTCCCGCAAAAAGTTCCCTTTTGATTGTTAGACTGTCTCATTTTGATTAATTACAAAAAGAAAAGAAAAGTCAAAATCTTGATCAGGTAGATATGAGTATTTTCAGACAAACACATGGATACCAGTTAAAAATTTGAAGGGGAAAAAAAAGAAAAAGAAAAAGAAAGATTCAAAATAAAAAGTGATTTTTTTTGTTATGCTAACCAGTGTTTGTTGCTGACAGACACCAAATTATTCCTCATCCTTTAATTTAGATTGGGGACACTTTATATTCAAAATATTCCACATATCCATCATTATCCCTGTCAAAAATGTCCAATATATAGTCCACATGTTGAGCAAGTCTTTCATCAGTGTAAATCTTTATGTCTTCTCCACCAGAAACATGATCAGGATCATTTCCCCCTGAATGAGAAGATGAACCCTGGGCGGAATTCTGGTTATCGGCAGGTGGAGAAGTCGAAGAGGAACTGGAGTCCCCAGTTTCTGGTTTGTTTTCATCATGATCCTCTGAAAGCAGTAACAACGAGTTTTTCTGGATACAGTCAGGAATGAAACACTTACTACCTATGTTTTCCCTTGGCTTTAAGGTTTAGCTCTATCATCATGGATCAGACCACCTCAATGGACCTTTTCACTGGCAGGTTCTATACTGCGGAAGAAGTCCCAACCAGAAAACATGCCAGTATCAACATCTTCACATAACCAACGAGTAATAAAAAATAACTTAAATTCTTTAAGCTGATAAAACAACCCAAATTGGAGGATCCAGCTATTTCACTTGATTTATTTTCCCTTGAGACTACACACACACACACACACACACACACACACACACAAAAGTGCATGGTTATGATAAAGCATTTCAAAGCAATAGAAAAACTGCCCCCAAACCCACATGGCCAAACAGACACTGCAGCACAGACTGACCAGTGTCTACTCTGGGCAATGTGTAAACTCTCACTGCCTTGTTTGCCGACAGCAAAAACGCTGGCATTTCAGTTCAGCTGGTGGATGCTCCGACATATTAAAACTTACTTTAGATCCACGGAGGGAAATTTTGTCATTTATACGAATTAAATTCTCTAACAGCTTTTAGAAGCAGCTATTGTGGTGTTCCAGGGACAACATTTACACAATAAATCAACTTTTCTTTTCTGTTCTTGTCTACTGCGCCACTTCAGTAGTATCGCCCCCTACACAGCACATTCCAACTCCCTTTCCCAACTACACTGGCTGGGCAATCCACAGGCAGCAGTCAATGCCAAGTCATCATGAGGCAACCAACCTGAGGAGACACAACACTGCTGCTGAGTCACTTCAGTGCTGTTGAATGCAGCCTGTTCTGACCCAACATACGGCGGACACCAACACCCAAACCCTACTGCTTAGTTGCCAGACAGCGTGAGTGAGCAACCCCCTCTGGAATGCGTAACAACGTGCGTCTGATGACAGTCCTCATGAACTTCCTGATACTACCAACCTCAACGTGAATTCACCGAGGGAGCAGGTATGGAGAGGAAATCAAAACTGAAGTCACCAAGAGAGCAGGGCACAATGGACCACAAAATGTGAGATTGTTTTAGGATCATGATGGTGAAGATAATGCTATGAAGTTTCATTCTGGTCCCAGACTGAATGACAATACTATACCCTATATTTACTAAAATATACAGGCATCAACCAGGTTCGAGAGTGTCAACTGCAGTGTGGAGTGTATGTGTACATTCATATATCATGTTCAAATTTCTATTTGCTCCTTCCTCTTTGCATCTCTGCCAATCTCTGTCACTTACAGATTCACTGCATTACAAACAGTATGGCTCCCAAGTGACAATTGCAGAAATTGTATGTGGTTGTGGAGTACGCACCCTCCCCACCCCCTCCCCAAAAATTGTTAAACTCACTTTTCCAATGGTCTATCAAGTGATGTATTGTCACTTGTTTGGCCTGGATTTTTTTTTCTTTCTCTCTCTCTCTTTCTTTTTCGTTTTTTTGCCCCGCTTTTGTCAGTCTTTTGCCCTTGTACAGGTGTTGGGACCAATAGTGAGTCACAGAATGACATGTTGTTTTCAATGGAGCAGACTCAATAATGACTGCCCACTCTGGTGAAGGCGACCAGTGTTTAACATCTGTGTCATTTGCTGCCATGACAAAACCATACCCACCTCTTGGCAGATTGCACTGTCACTTTCTGTTTCTCCCCTAAGATTTTTTTTCCTGACGCATTACTGAAGTTAATGAAGATAAGTGATTGCTCGTTCATTTTCATTTTCCTCAGTGTTTTGTGTCTTGTCTGAAGAAGACCTATGAGGTCGAAACATGTCGTCTTTTATCTTGATTTGTTTGTCTACATTTATTGGCGGTGTGCTATTAATCACATTTACAATTTGTTTAGAGTTCCGCCTGCAGTCGCCTCACTTTGCTACCAGATCTAGTTGGATACTAGTTTACAGTCCTCAGCTGAGACAGTGTTGAAAAGGGCACAAACTCTTTTCAACTTACGTGAAGTTTTGACCATAAACTCTGATCATCATTACCATAACTAAGTCATATTCCTAACACACACCTCTGCAGTTTAGATGTGATGAACTGCTGTATTATGGTTGTTTTGCCATCAGATATGTTGATAGTGTTCCTGCGGCTCTTCGCAGAACATTCAGGATACAGTTCTTGCCCTCCACTTTCCTTTCACTGACAGCATCAAAACAAACAAATGGCAGAGAATTTGACCAGGAAACAAATGTTAACCCACAGAAAGTTCCCTTTGATTGTTAGACTGTCTCTGAGTATTTAAAAAAAAAACATGTGTATACCAGTTAAATTTAAAGAGAAAAAAAGGAGAAAAAAGAAACAGAAAGATAAAAGAAAAGAGTGATTTTTTGTTATGCTAACCAGAGTTTGTAGCCGACAGATACCACACTATTCCTTGCCCCTTCCTTTATACTGACCCACTTTTATTTCAAAAATTCAACATATCCATCATTATCCCAATCAAAATGCTCCAACACATGGTCCACATATTCAGCAAGTCTTTCATCAGTGAAAACCTTTCCATCTTTTCCACCAGAAACATGATCAGGATCATTTCCCCCTGAGTGAGAAGACGAACCCTGGGCGGAATTCTGGTTATCGGCAGGTGGAGAAGTCGAAGAGGAACTGGAGTCCCCAGTTTCTGTTTTGTTTTCATCATGATGCTCTGAAAGCAGTAACACTGGGTTTTTCTGGATACAGTCAGGAATGAAACACTACCTATGGTTTCCCTCGGTTTAAGGTTTAGCTCTATCATCATGGATCAGACCACCTCAATGGACCTTTTCACTAGCAGGTTCTATATTGCTGAAGAAGTCCCAACCTGAAAACATGCCAGTATCAACATCTTCACATATCCAATAAGAGAGCTAAATAACTGAAATACTTTAAGCTGATAAAACAACCCAAAGTTGGAGGTACCAGCTATTTCACTTGATTTATTCCCCTTTGAGATTACACACACACACACACACACACACACACACACACACACACACACACACACACACACACAAGTACGGTTATGATAAAGCATTTCAAAGCAATAAGAAAACTGCCCCAAAAACCCGCACACCCCCAAACAGACACTGCAACACAGACTGACCAGTGTCTAATCTGGGCAGTGTAAACTCTCACTGCCTTTTGCCGGACAGCAAAAACGCTGGCATTTCAGTTCAGCTGGTGGATGCTCTGACATATTAAAACTTACCTTAGATCCACAGAGGGAAATCTTGTCATTTACACAAATTAAATTCTCTGACAGCTTTCCCAAGCTAAATGCCAGTGTTTGAACAGGTAGCTATTCTGATGTTCCTGGGAGAACAGTTAAGCGATAAATCAACTTTTTTTTTCTTGTCTACTACGCCACTTCAGTAGCATTACCCTACACAGCGCATTCCAACTCCCTTTCCCAACTACACTGGCCTGGCAATCCACACGCAGCAGTCAATGCCAAGTCACCATGAGGCAACCAACCTGAGGAGACATAGCATTGCTGCCGAGTCCCTTCAGTGCTGTTGAATGCGGCCTGTTCTGACCCAACATACAGCGGCCACCAACACCCAACTGTTAAAAAATAACTGCTCAGTTACCAAGTCAGCGTGAGTGAGCTTCCCCTTCTGGAATGTGCACGATGTCCATCCAATGACAGTCCTCATGAACTTCCTGATACTACCAACCCCAAAGTGAATTCACCGAGGGAACAGACATGGAGAGGATATCCAAACTGAAGTCACCAAATGGTAATCCGTAGCATCATCTCATCATCCTCATCATCGATCAGCATAAAAAAGTCTCAAATTCTGTGGCCCTTCATGCCCTGCTCTCATGGTGAGCTCAGTTCTGATGTCCTCTCCACGTCTGTGGCCTTGGTTTGGTTCCGTCAGGGTCAACGGTATCGGCGAGTCCATGGGGGCTGTTGCTGGATGGATGTGGTGGTGCCCTCGAGAGGGAGAGCTCACTCACCGGCTCCACAACTAAGCAATTACTGTCGTTAGTAGGGGGCTTAGTAGGTGGTGTCCTGCATAGGTTGGATCAGAACAGGTGCCACTGAACACCACCAAAGTGACTCAGCAGCAGTGCAGTGTTTCCTCTGGTGGGTTGCCTCTTGACGACTTGACACTGACGCTCCCTGTGGATTGCCAGTGCCGGGGCTGCGGCAGGACCAACCGGGCTGTTGTTGTGGATGAGTGTCGGAATGAGGGGCATGGATGCACTGCCACACTGAGGTGGCACAGAAGATGGGACAGAAAAACAAAAAAAACAACAACCTGAAGTCACTAAGAGGGCAGGGCATGATGGATCACAGAATCTGAGATTGTTTTTAATGCTGATGGATAAGGATTAGATGTGAAGCTAATGCTATGAAGTTTCCTATTGGTCTGATACTGAATTATAATGCTTTACTCTATGCTTTCTTCTATCTAGAGGCATCAACCATGCCCAAGAGATACATACACTTGCAGTGTTGGTCAAGGAAGTTGAGTGACACACTCAGAGAAGCGTCCATTAAGTGGATGTCACTCAACTGTCGTGTTCCAGTCTTCTCAATGGAACCCCCACTTCAAATTCACCTCTCAGCATGAGGTGGTAAAGATATCTCTGCAGGTTTGATCTTTGACAGAATAACAAATGGATTCTGTGCTGGAATGGTCACTTTCATTGATAAAAGCTTAAGATTTTTCTTTGGCAGTTGTGTAAAAACTTTATCATACAAGAATATTATTAGCTTACATTTTTTTTTTTTTCGCATCTTTGACTAAATGCTTTTCTTACAACTGATGATGTGAACAGGTATTTTAGTCCTAAACACCTCCCTCTCTCTCTCTCTCTCTCTCTCTCTCTCTCTGTCCTGTCCCCCCCCCCCCCCCCCCCCCCCCCCCCCACTCCTCCCCCTTTTGTTTTCTTCATTTGCTGTACACATATTTTTCAACTGATCAAAAAAAAAAACAAAAAAACCCCTATATTCTGCATACCACAGACTCAAAAACGAATGAAAAAAAAAAATGAAAATCCATAACCACAGAGTATCCTTCTGAAACACTGAATTTGTACAATGTGAACACCAAAGCATGATTTCAGTGGAGACAGAAGAAACATAGTGGCTGAATTCAGAAGGACTGGCACCCGACAAGCAAGCCTTACAGGGAGAAGAAAGCCCAGAAGCAAAGGACTGATCAAGAAACATGAAAGGACAAACCAGCAGACATGCAAAGGTCAAACCAACAAACACACAAGGTCAGACCCTCAAACATCCCAGAAAGCAGCAAGGCCATGCCAAATACATGCTGACGTCAAACCAACACACAGGCATGGTCTGACCCCACTGAAGCACACGCGTCCATTCAAGCAGGAGAAAACCAAGAGAACACCCAATAAGCTGGATATTGAGATGTGGGAAAGAAAAATGATACTATTGACAAAGCGAAACATCTTCAAAAGAACCTTGAGAATGACATAAAAATGCAGTCATTACAGACAGGAAAGGGGGGACCGACTGGCATTTACAGGAAGGGGGACCGACTGGCAGTTCATAATACTCTGAAAATACATCAATCTTATCATAAGCAAAGAGCTGTGTACTGACCAGTGAAAAGCTGTTCAAGTGTTCTGATATTTTCTCTACATTTTCCCAGAATTTCTTTGAGCCTATATACTGTATGTGCCTCCTATGAATGATTCTCAGGCTTTTGCTGTAAAAGCTTTGATTGTTCAGGACATTTTGACCAGATTTTTTTTTTTTTTGTGAACGTCCCTCGTTCCACCAAAGAGCTTTTTGTAACCTGCTCTTCAAAAACAGTCAGTCGGATTTTAAAGACCTTTCAAAATAGTTTTTGTGTGTGTGTGTGTGTGTGTTTCGGGGGGGGGGGAGGGGTCAAAATGGCTTTCTCACTATTCCATACTCACTGCACTGTTTGAGTGTTTGCTATCAAACAGCTGCTTTGTACATCATATAATTAAATACATATGTCAAGGGGCAAGAGGAACAGACAGAAAGACAGATGGACAGATGGGGGTGGGGGGTGGAGGGGAGGA
>JADBJO010001097.1:135000-195000 GCA_016801955.1 Conus betulinus
TCCTGGCAGTCAAGCCCCCTATCCCCAATCCCACACCAACCGACCCCTCCCCTCCCTCTCCCCAACTTTCCTTTCCGGCTTAACGACGTTTTCCGACACGTTTAGTTCGTTCGGCGTGACATCACATTCCCATTACGCGATCCGTAACATCCAGCCTTCTGGAGCAGCAGCCTGACCCACTTTGTAATTCAATCTTTAAATGAGTTCCCCCACAGCAAGGGTGGTAACTCTATTGATCCCCACTTTTTATTGTCTGCCCATTAGCAACTTGACGGGAATAAGAAAATGGTCCTGGCATTGACAATGATTAAAGCAAACACTTTCTTGGACAAGTTTAAAAAAAGTGTTAAAACTAGAAAGGGGAAGAACCAAAAGAACAAGCAGACGACAAAGAGAGAAGGAAAAAGAAAGGAGAGCAGAGGGAAAAGAGATAAGAGAATGACTTGGGGGCTTAAACTTCTTGAGAAAAAAAAAAATCAAAAGACAGACTGAAAAAGATATAAACAATGCTTTAAAGTATGGAATGAGATTTTAAACTTCTAAAGCCATAAGAATGAAACATTTGCATCACTGCCTTTGTAACTTTTGTATATGGCTGTATGCAAAAAATACAGGGAGACACCGACTTTTACAGCAGCAGTTTGTTTCAATTTCTTCCCGTCCTAAAATTCTTCAATCTCATTCATTTCTCTACCCTAGTTTACAGTTCATCATTGTAGTCCAGACGACCCATATAGGGTCTTTGCAGGCCTAACAAACGCTTACAGGAGGATGGGGGGGGGGGGGGGGGGGAGGGGGGCAGGGGACTGGGGAGGGAGGGGGGCATAAAGTCGCATCCTAGAAATTGGTCACATTCTGGTAAAAGCTATCCTGAAAATGCAATGAACAATAACAACAACAATGTATGTATGATACGCAGGTGCTGACATTTTGAAAAGGGATAGGACTAGGCTGTGGTGAGAACGCCAGTCATTGCGCTGGATATCTAAAATCCAGATTTCATAAATTTAAGAAATTAATTGAAGATATCTTAATGTTGCCCCCTCCCCAACAATGATAATAATAACACTAATATATAATAATAATAATAATAACGGCAAATGCGACACAACAAATCAGGCAGCTAGTGTTCATACTGGACGGTGTGCACGATTTTTCAATACCTAGTCGCCAGATGACAACACAAAAAGCTGGGCATGTCATAGACTGTGGCAACAAACAAAAAAAAAAGTCTGAAAATGCTTTCCAGATCAAAGGCTGTAAGACAGTAAGGAAAGGGGAAAAAAGTAAAGGAGGATGTTGCTACTGCCGAACTTCGAGAGAAAAGGAGAGCTGCTTGTACTGGAAGAGCTCCAGGTATGCCTACATGGACATTCTCCACCAATGTATGGGCATGAGGAAGAAGAAATCAACGTAACTAAATCTTTCACTGACAGCAGACATACTGGACTCAATGAATTTTGCATTGTGAACAGAACAGCTTGTAGCCGTTGAGTCAACTATCACCAACTTATGTCATGTTTATGAGGCTTACAGTTTACCACTTATAATACCCTCTTCTTTGTTGTTATATCATTCAAGTTTTCATCATTCTTTTCTCTCCCCCCCCCCCTGCTGTTTCCTAGTTTCAAAAAGTCTGTGCATAAAAAACATATATGCTCTGGCACATATCACCAAATCTATTTTATATGCTGCATGTTTCAAATGCCAGCAGAGACAAAAAATGAGTGTGACAGTAATAATATGATTATCAGAGAAAGAATGTGAGAGAAAGAGAGTGAGAGACAGAGAGAAAGAGAGGGAGGGGGGGGGGGGGGGGGGGGGGGGGACAGTAGGGAGGAAGAGAGAAAGGTGATAAGCGAGAAGGGATATTTGCCCGACTGGGTTGACACTATGCTGTCTAACAATGTCTCATCCACTGAAAAGCAAATAATCACATAATCAGACATATTTGAACCTTTTAATATGTGTAATGAAGCAACAAAACCCAGCAAAATGTAATCAATTACCCTCAAAGTTTCATGGGTGCAAGCTCAAGGTGAGTGTAATGGAATGATAAAATACATGGGAATGCTA
The DNA here is from genome assembly GCA_016801955.1 of Conus betulinus. NCBI lineage: Eukaryota > Metazoa > Mollusca > Gastropoda > Neogastropoda > Conidae > Conus > Conus betulinus. Next base: position 137,077 of record JADBJO010001097.1, read on the forward strand.
TAAATTACACTCCAATGGGTCAAAACCTAATGGTTACAAGCTGTGAGCTGTTGTGCAATAGTAATAGAGAAATAAAATCCCATGGAATGACATAAATTGTTTTAAGAATTAAAACTTCTCAACAATTTCAAGAAAGAGAAGAGAGAGAGAGAGAGAGCTGAGAGAGAGAGAAGAGAGAGAGAGAGAGAGAGAGAGAGACAGACAGACAGACAGACAGACAGACAGACAGACAGACAGGGAAAGAGAGAACCCAGCAGAATGCCAGAAATTATGCTCAAAGTCTCTTTTAATGGTAAGCTCTGAGTGAGTATAATAGAGTAATAAAAACCAGCAGAATGCAGAAATCACATTCAAAGTTTAATGATTGAAAGCTCAGCAGGAGAAGGAAAAGATACACCCAAAAGGTGCAGGTCAGAAGTACCGTCATCAACTGCCGAACAAAGGAGCTGGGAGCCTTGGAAGCCTGCGGTGTGTTCACATAGTGTGCAGACATGCACAAGGCATTCCATTATGATGTCAAGGGACATAACTGCTCCCTGGCAGATGTCAAATGTGTAGCGGCCACTGGATGTGATACAACAGAACTTCTCTTTCTTTAATATAAAAAAAACATTGTATTAAGGTAACACTGATTACTGACACTCGAAACACAATTTACTGAGAGCAAATTCTTGTGTTGTACTGAAATTGTAACGTCCGAGACACTGCCACTTGGTTGCCCTTTTTTTTTTTCTTTTTTTTTTTCTTAATACAATCGAATTATTAAACAGTCAAAAACCAAAATGAAATAAAATACAGAGTCTGAAATTATAAGAATTGATATCTAAAAAATGGGTTTTTTTTTTAAGTTTCCTTGCCTTCCTTTAAACAAAGTCATCTGATATAATGGTCAGACAAAATCACTCCTTGAATTATCTGTTAGTTACTGAAGAACACCCCACATGGCTGCAGTTATTTCACACTTTCTTTCCTCAAATTAGTCAAAATGTTCAGGCTGTGAAACACTATGATTTCAGCTTTTTCAATGCTTCAAAAAAAAAAAATCTTCCTTAATCCGCAGCTGTATCATCAAACTGGTACAGCTTTTCACCAACTTTGAAAGCCAGCAACTGACCAAGATTTTCAACTCAACCGAATCAACCGCACTGATGTCAATCTTCATATGTTTTTCCCGCAAAAATAAGTTCATTTCTGCACATACCTTATCACAAATCACTATATTCATCACTATTTTCTTTATGTCAATCTTCATATGTTTTTCTTGGAAAATAAATTCATTTCACATACCTCATCAAAATCACCAATTTCATCACTAACGATATTGTCCTTTCTTAGCCATTTGGCAAATTAAGACTTTCCAAGCTATACATCACTGTTGTAGATCCTTCTTCTGTGGTACATTCTTTGCCATGGTAAAAAAAAAAAATGTACAAAGATTTGGGGCAGTGAACAAAATCAAAGTTGAAACCTTCTACAAAGATATGTAATTTTTAAACACTTGTAAAAACTTTGAAACAAAGGCATGTCACGTTTTACAAGTTTCAAACTTGCCAACTCTGCATACTGTTACTATGTAAATCTTATCTGCAAAGTCATGACTGAGGGAGATAATAAAAAGAGGGATGGGGTAGGGAGTGGGAGAATTACAGAAACTCACACAAAAAAGGCCAAATAATTCATCTCTCCATGTTGAACCCAGACCAGCATGACACATGAATATTTCTTGTGCCTACCTTTTAACCTTAGTTACACCTGTGTAAAATGTCCACATAACTTGTATGTTTTTTTTTTTTTTTTTTTTTTTTTTTAATACACCATGAGATTTCTACCTTTTCTTCTTCCATACCTTCCCTGTGCTTGGATTTGAATGTTAATGACAAAGTAACAAGCGCAGAAACACAAATGTGTGAGTCAATAAGCATGTGTTCTTTACATGTAAGTGTATGTATGAATGTACACATGCATCAAATGTGTGTTTTGTGTGTACATATGTGTGTATGGGGGGGGGTGGGGGGAGGGGGGAGTAAGTAAGTGTGTGTGTGTGTGTGTGTGTGTGTGTGTGTGTGTGTGCGCGCGTGCGTGCGTGTGTGTGTTTTGTACCGAAAATCAATATCCACTTAAGTCTACAGGAAGAAAAATCCAACACATTACTCCGACACAGTAAAGCAAGGAGAACCTTGCCTAGGCTCAGACCAGTTGTGCATTTCATAGAAAAGCAAGGTGGCAAGAATTCTCGTTTGCTTGACAAGTGTGAGCGTTTCATATTACACCCTTGTGGCCAGCAGTGCTAGGGAGGTTCTTGTGTGGCAGTTCTGTCTTCCCTCAATGCTCTGAGGTACTTAATATGTCCTGTTCCCATGGAGGTAGAGTAAAGTAAAATAACGTAATGTTGCTTATAGCCCAGCCAACACAAAAGGCCACATCAGGGCTGTCACCACATTAAAATCAACTCACAGAGGTCCAGAAAAGAAGACATTAAAAAAGACAAGAATGAGCACTTACTGTGGATTTTGCCTGACATGTTAGATTTACCCTCAATGAGCTGGAAATCTGGGGCACTAAGCTCAGTTTAGATGAAAACAAAAGCACCTTGTACTGTTTGACCCCAAGTGATTCAAGACAGCTTTTTTTTTTTTTTTTTTTTTAATATGACAAAGAAAAAAAAATCCTGATCAACTGTGCAAACTGTTCAAGGGTAACAACACCTGTATCCTCACCAGTTTGCTGAAACAGTTGTGTCCCTTTGGAGAGAGACCAAAAAAACCAACACCCCTAACCCCCACCCACCCCACCCCTAAAAAAAGAAAAAAAGAAAAAAAAAAAAAAAAAAAAAAAAAAAAAAAAAAAAAAGAACACCACCACCCTTGTAATCTTTCATCTGAGTGTTCAACAAATTCTTGATGTAACAGGAAACATCCCTTCTCCTTCCTCCCTTCCCTTTTAAAACACACGTATACAAAATGTTTTAACCAAATAAAATATATTTGTCACCTGGGGAAAAGCTGGATGAATTAAAAAAAAAAAAAACAAAAAAAACAGAAAAAAAAGGCCAGGGTTGTTTATTCAGTCACAGTGAGTGACAGGATCAAGGCCTTCTCAAATAAAGGCAACTGAGCCAACTTTGAATCTGAAAGACCAAAAACTCAGATTGTTTCTGATAGATCCCTTGACTGACTCACTCAGTACAGTATGTTCTCTCCCTTGAACCTGATAAATCCCTTGACTTGTTCAGCACAGTATGTTCTCTCCCTTGAACCTGATAAATCCCTTGACTCACTCAGCGCAGTATGTTCTCTCCCTTGCACCTGATAAATCCCTTGACTCACTCAGCACAGTAGTCTCTCCCTTGATTGTCAGCACATCATCAGTCATTTTAAACCGAACCCCCAGTAAACCCCATCAAAAAAAAATCTCATCTTCCCCCCCTCTCCAAAAAAAGTCACACAAACTGACAACAAAAAAAAACACCAAAACATTTGAACAGGAAGGATCTAAAGGGCAAACGTGACCAGACTGTTGCTGTGCAAGTGAAAACCTTGTATTTTTGTAGCCTTTATGGTGAATAAAATGTAGAAGAGCCGGCAAGTTCTGTACAGTCTGCTCTATTTCAGCTGCTTACTGCCACGGTTATGAGGAAATGACGTTGTTCTGCTTGGACTAGAATGCCTGTTGACTAAGCAAACATTCCACTTTCATATGTGAGATTAGTTGTGATGAAGGTTGACACTGATGACGAAATGGGACATTAAAATTTAAATATCCTTTGCCACTAAATTTGACAAGTGAAAAATGTTTACCTCATTTGATGCTGAAACTTCTAAGAAATAAAAAGATCAATGGCTGCATTGAAGGCCAAGTTTTAAAATCTGAGAAAGGCACAGAGACAGGCCAAGAAAGAGACAGGGGGGGGGGGGGGGGGGGGAGAGACAGACAGACAGACAGACAGAAAAAGACAGACAGAGACAGAGAGAGAAAGAGACCGACAGACTGGCAGACAGACAGAGAGACAGACAGACAGACAGACGGACAGACATGCATATAGTCAGAGACAGACAGACAGTCTGACAGACAGACAGAGAAGCAAGCATCCTTATGACACTGACTGGGCTGTCACATAATATAAAAAGGGCTAACAGATTTCACACAACTGATAGCCCAAATGATAACTGGGGTCTTTCCCCTGTTCCAAATTACGACTGCACATGAGTTTCTATTAAAACTGAGAGCCCATACATTCACCTGATGAAGAGTAAAATTTCTGTTGTTCAAGGCTTTTTTTTTAAAAAAAAGATATTTACAAAGCACTGGAAGCCATCAATTCAGTTCTAAACAAGAATGATATGCACCAAATTTGGTGAAAAAATCAAAATCCCATACAGATGAACATCACGGAAATCGTTCCTGATCTGTGGTCTTAACGGACGAAAGGTCAAAGATTTCACTGGAAACATACACCATGCCATCAGAGGTGCCACTCCATAAAATGACAGCTTCCCTAGTTCCAAGTTTGGTACATTTGAATCAAAGCTCTGTAACCTGAATATTATTGATCTGGATTATTCTGAGAGCTACACTGTTGATAAGTTCTCCGTACCATACAGTTCAATGTTCTTGAGGAGTTCCTATTTTGGCAGTTGGTAGAGTTCCTCTTTTTCTCACCAGTTTTGAAACACAGCATTTCCTTCCAAATTCCTGTCGAGGAATATTTAACCCACGATCTGTGACTGTGAGTCTGTGCAGCATTCTATTTTGTGTCATTAACACTATGATTCTGGAAACTGATCTTTTTCAGCTGAACGTTGTGAATCCAGTATGCACACAGGACAGAAAGGCTTCTACCTTCCAATCAACGAACAACAATGCCTCTCACACCACAAGCAATAAGGAGTCAATGCTGAATATCTCTCTCTTCCACAGTGGTTTTCTGAGCATGATCTTTGAAACTTGTCCAATGTTGTACTATATAAAGAAAGGCTTCTGGAATTCTGATGTTTATGTTTTGACATGAACTTTCTGTTTCTCCATCCACCATTTTTTGGTAAAGAGCTGTCTGCATCAGAATCGAGGCTAAAAGTAAACGTTCATTTTCTGCATGCTCACAGTGCTTACAGACGATTAAAAACTTGACTGTGAACATTACAGCAGTCACAACAATTTCCATCTGTTGTCACAACAGACTTTTGAAAACAACAAGTCTATGTTTAGTATATAATAAGCATACATGCATATATCCAGGTGTTTCTTTCTCCTAAAAGACAGTTTTTTCTCTACTAAAGACTAAGGTCAGGTTAGGGAATTCACAATCAAATCAGAGAATGCTTTAGGGAAAGAGTAAATAGTAAAAACAGAACATTTTTACCCTATACAACTATGCACCTGACAGACCCATCTCAGAGTCAGATGTTGGAAACCTGACCTGCTGGTCTTGAAAATGACCAAACTGTTTTTGATTGAATATCAGTACCTTGTCATAACAATTTCTGGCAAGTCAGACACGACCATCAATGTTTATGACCAAGCTGCCTCCATTATCTGCTTTTAAGCACTGTAAAAAAAACGTCCTAAATGACTACAAGCCAGAATTTCAAGCAGCTTGTCACTCATTCACGATGTTCACTTTGGCTTTATGAAAACTTCTTCCTGCTGAGGGAGTCTGTGTACCAAACACGCTCATCAGAACACAAGTTCAACAGTACAAGGAGGAGAGACCCACACAGTCCACGCTCTCATGCAGTATGCATAGCGGCCCCTCCACCCAAACATACAGGCCATGCTTAAGTCATTGAGACAAAAGATACTTACCGTCGTGGAAGTGGGTGAGGGCCTTGCCGATCTCCACCCCGTCCAGTTTGTTGTGTGTTGTCGTAGTCGTGCATCTTGAAGTAGTGGAACTCCAGTTCCTCTTCTGACATCTGGTCTTTGGGTTGGTCTTGATCACGTTCTGCAGATGCTCAATGATGTGGCTGGAAAGGACAGGTGTGGAATGAGACTGCGCCATACTTTGATCACAACTGGACAGTGTTCGACACTAGATACATGCATTATGTGAACGATGGTGAATACAGAATACTTGTGTGTGTGCATGCACGCACATGCAAAAGCACACACATGCCCCCACACAAAAGCCTGTGAGCATAGTATAATGCAAACATGAACAATAGTCTGTCCAAGTTTACCACAGATTAGAGTTATAAATAAATGTTTTGTAGAGCTCAACAGATTTTACAAATCGTTCTTTTTCCTCAAAATATTGTTCATGTGAATGTCAAAGTGCACAATGTACACTCTTTTAATCTAATATGTACACTTCATGCCCACAGGAACACAATCTGTCTGGTTATTTTATTTCATATTTTAATTGTCTGTGATTATTCAATTTTACAGTTTAACTGTCGGTCTTTTTTTCCAGCATTATACATGAATTATTCTTTCCCTCCAGTTCATGTATATGTGTGATTGATTATTTCAAATATACAATAAAATGTATATCATAAAAAAGAAACCCGTTTGTGGTATTTCAGTAGCAGCAGCTTCAGCAGAGTGTTTTTGAATGAAGAACACAGAACTCTACAGCATAATTTGTGTGTGTGTGCATGTGAGTTGTGTGTGTATGCATGTGTGTGTGTGCGTGTAATTGTGTGTGTGTGTGTGTGTGTGTTTGGGGTGTGTGTGTGTGTGTGTGTGTGTGTGGGTGTGGGTGTGTGTGTGTGTGTGTGTGTGTGTGTGTGTGTGTGTGTGTGTGGGTGTGTGTGTGTGTGTGTGTGTGTGTGTGTGTGTGTGTGTGTGTGTGTGTGTGTGTGTGTGTGTGAGAGAGAGAGAGAGAGAGAGAGAGAGAGAGAGAGAGAGGAGAGAGAGAGAGAGAGAGAGAGAGAGAGAATTTCTCTGTGACAAATTTTCCTGGTTTGTGCTGTTGTTTCTTTCTCCTAATCAGCAACTCCTTATCCACCCTACCCTACCTCCAGTCTCCCCCCTGACCCCCTTGCCTGCTTTTAGACTTAGAAGCAAATCTTGATCATGTTTCATAACATAAGTCAGCACACATGCTCTCCATTTCTGTCTCCAAAGCCCTCTCACTGTAAGAGAGCAGATATCATCTAGAAGATTTACATAAAATAAATAATAAAAATCACAGCCGCCAAAGACATTAACAAATCAATCCAGAGATAATGTATACTTCTCCACAAAATACAATACACAGCTGCAAAAGACATTAACGAATCAATCCCGTGATAAAGTACACTTCTAACAGACAGATGCAGGGCGTGATGTATCTGCTCAGTGAAACTGCCTCAGGTCCAGCTGCAGACTGGGCCTGTGACTTGTACCTGATATAGTGAATGACAAGCGCCACCTGTGGCCAATGGAGCAAACTGGCTACGATGAAAAATCAATAGTCCTTCTGGCAACATCTGGCATGGAAAAGATCATTTAGTCTCCAGCATTCATAGTCAGACTTTCATATGTTCACTTTCAAGAAGGCTGCTTTGTAGTGTTAGTTTGTGTATAAAAAGGCCGGTTTTGTTTGTTTGTATACATACTGGGTCATTTGAATATACGGATTTCAACCCATTAAAACTAAACGTATCATGAATGGTCTTTTTTGATTCTCTGTATGTGTATATATCTATACTGTAAATCAAACCATAAAAAAATTATGATAATTCATTGATTCTACAGTAATAACTGCAAGTGGTATTACAAGAATGAATTATTCAGAGTATGCTAGTGGGTGCTTTGTAATAAGTCTAATGAAAATATGATACCCATGCATATGTCCAAACATCCAATCACCAGGTTTTCACTATCCCATCACTCACCCTCTCTCATACATGCAGACAGATCAGGTTTCCTATGAACTGTGACCATTCAACAAAACATTTTTCCATATACTGAATTTGCGAATTAACTAATTACCTTCTCAGATATTTGGTGCTCATTTTTGTTCAAAATCAGGCAATCAAAGTTTAATGATCATAAAATGAAAATTGTGCTAAAATATGTCAAGTCATATATCAAAACACAGGTAAAAAATCTTTAGATTTTATATTTGAGGTTAAATCTGTCGAGTATGACCCCAACAAATGTTAACGATGTCTGCAAGCAAGTTTGATCAATCTTTTTTTTAACAGTTTCTGAATGATTAGGATTTAAATCTGAAAAAAGTCAGATTTCTGGTGAAAACAGCTGGAAGAAAGTTTCATAACATAAAGATAGGGGTCAAGAGACTGTCTATAGAGTCGAGATGAGACAGACAACGATCATCTTGTTTCTTTTGAATTCATCACTGATTTTTCTGTAAAGCACATGCATTTCCCACAAATGTAAAAAAAACTCTTCATCAATTGATTTATTACCTGTTTTTAAGTGAGCGAAAGGCTGCTGAAAACAAATAAACAAACAAAACCTGCTCTCCCTTCACAAAGACAGTTTACCATAATTTCCTGACTCCAGCTACTACAAGGCAATACCCCCCTCTACCCCCCCCTCTCCCCCAGCACACACACACACACACACACACACACACACACACAGTTTTTTTTTTTTTTGTCTAGATTTGTTCTGGTTAAATTTTGACTTGGGTATCTGACATTCTGAGGCACTTTACACATAGCCAAATCAGTTGTGGCACTCATCTGTGTTTGCCAATTCATGAAAGTAACCTCCCTTTCAAAGCTTCCTACTTCTTGCTGTGTTCAGTACCAAAGACTCCTTGCAAAGTCATGCTCGCCTGACAATGAAAGTGTACATGATGGTGAAGCAAGTGAAACTTTCTGCATTTTATTTTCAATAAAAAAAAGTACTTATTTCAAATAAATCCATACTCCTAAAAATCCTTTCTGGAGATACGATTATACCTTAGATTTCATCAAAGCATATAAATTCACCTTGCTCTGAGATGGATCTAAAACACAGCTCACCTAACTGAAAGACACCACATATGCAACACACACACACACACACACACACACACACACAACTCTTCACAGATCTGAACAACACTCACTCGGCATTATGAATTTCAGACTGAAATTTCAGCTTGCTCCCAGCATGCCCATGCCCTTCTTGGACATTCATCTGCTGCTGGTCAAACTGCTGTTGCCCTTGCTGTTGATGGGGAGGAACCCCTGGCGGGCTGTGCGCATTGGTGGAAGCAATCACCAGCAGTGTCAGGGTCACGCTCAACAGCAGCATCATGGATGGAGATGTAGGTGGAAAACTGACTGCAAAATACCTGCCAAAAAAACACAAATCTGAATGCTGACTGACAAACAAAATGTCTTTTTTTTCTCTATTATGCCACGAACAGCCTTTTAAATCAATACAACTACTGAACCAGTGTACCAGTCACTTCTACTGCTTTGCTTCTAGTGTGCTTTTTAGCAAGTGTTCTCAAGGTTTACCTAGTTCTTCCTCCCCTCTACCCCTCTCCAACCCACCTACATCCTTGTACCCCTGTCCCATCCTCTAAACATATCCACTACCCTTTCCTCTTGTCCAATTATGAAAAGGAGCATAACAATTAGTGTATACTTCCCATCGAACAGTCAACTTCATTCCTCTGACCAGTCAAGAACAGGCACAAAACAATGGATATTTTAATATTTCACAAAAATATGCATTCCAAGTTTCAACAGTCAAAATGTTTTTTTTTTAAAACACTAATTTCAAATATTCAAACACTGTACAAACATGGTGAGTAGCCAAAGGACCCAAAATGGTTTTTTCCAACACACTATGCACACAGTTATGTTCTTTCTATCAAATTCAATAAACTGTTCAACAACTCAAGCTAATTAAGCACAAACAGTTTTTGAGTTTGGCGGATTTTGGATTACAAAAATATCAAACAGAAAGTTTGGCTATAAAACGTTTGTAATTTTTGCACAGTTCATGATTTCCAGAACTTGCCCATTGTCCTTTGAAAGCTTTTCCCTCAGTAATAAGATGAAAACTGACATGATGGATGCGCTGTTCTGCACAAATTTTCAAAGTTAGAACTCGACATATGTTGCAATATGCCAGGGCTTCTGATAACGCAAAAAAAAATGCATACAGTGCGCATTAAAACGGGGCGAGGACCCATTGTATGCGTGTCAAATGCATTCCTGGGGACCCCTTGACATTTTGGGGAAGAACAGATAAGAACAAGGGAAACGACAGCATCCAACATCGTAGCCTCTGACTGTTGTCGTCTGCTACAATGCAAGAGTAGCTTCCCTTGCTGTTCTTTCCCACAACCCAATTCACTCTCACCGAAACAGACCCTTTGGCTGATTCCAAAATGTCCTTGACTGCGTGGTTAAAATCATCGTCAGAAAAAAAAACAAACAAAAAAAAAACCCTGGGGGGGGGGGGGGGGGGGGGGGGGGGGGGGGGGGGGGGGGGGGGGAAGCAGAGGAGCAAGATAATGAAAAATCGTGAACCCACACCATCGAGTACATCTACATATGATGACAACACTCCCAAAAAAAAAAAAGTTAGAGCCTGTAATTCTGGGCGGGGTTTTCCTGGCTTGAGTTTGACTAATTGTCTCAGGGAATGAAGTGTTCATTGTGTGTGAAGACTGGTCAGAAAAAAATACTTTCGTCAGTGGTTGCACAAACTTTCAAAGAAATGCTCTAGTAAGACACAAGTTGACTGCCGACCACAAAGCTGCCAGTGCAGCTAATAAAAGGCAAGCTGACATGACCCAATATGTTAGAAAGGCCTATGAGAAGACTTCTCACGTGCTGTTTGCTCAGATGGGAGCAGCTCTGATCCTTTCAACAGATGACTTGCCTGATTTTTTAACATGGAGTAGGGACCCCTTGAAGTAAGCCTGGGACCCTTGGAAATCTGAAAAAAGGGTCCCTGGGACCCCCCAAATTTTATCTTAGCAGAAGCCCTGATATGCTATACAGCTTTAGTTCTTATAAAAAAACTGCTGACTACCTAAGAGGTGAAAGAAGACAGAGAGGTCTTGACTCTCCTAAAACTTGTTAAGCTGACAAGTGCACTGTATGAAGTTCTGAATACTGATAGACAGAGTTGCTTTGAAGGTAGAGAGACACGCTTTGATGATGAATGGAACAAAACTGCACTCTGTAAAGGATGTCGTCCGAGCAGGCACTTCTCCTGTCTGTGGCCATGATACATGAAGTACAGCCTCAGTCCTCTCTTCTATTCTTTTCATTACTGACCTATCTGACCATCTTCATTTCAAAGTCCTATTTTTGCATCATTTACAGGCAGCAAATTGGCAAAAGCAGCACACTGCAGTTTCAGAGCAACTTCAAATTTTGTCACAAAGGGGTGCAGAGTTTCATCTCACAAAGTGTTGCGTGTGAGCACCTGCTGTAGATAGGTCAACCAGGGCTGGACAAATTCAGTTGCCTGGTCACCCACGTCGACTGCAAATATACCTAGGCGAGTAAATTTCAGAACTGTCTGGCCCAAAAGACAACTCAAAAGGAATGACATTTTGAGATTTTATGAAAACCTAGAGTTTAAATTTGAATTTGAAGTTATCTCTCTCTCTCTCTCTCTCTCTGCACACACAGCTGCTGACACAGTAAGAATAATCCAGTGGCTCCAGATACTTTTTAAGTCTCATGAACTTGCTTTGTGTTCTCTTTTGATGCTAGGTATCCATTAAAAAAATCTTTCAGTTTCAGCGCTAGCTACTCATTGGGAAAAAAAATTAGCGTATATTTCAAATCTCCAGCTCTGCCAGCCTATGTCCTCTGGATGTGCACCATCACAAATGCCACATTACACATGACAGCATTCCAGTTTATTTCATCTTGCTGACTAGAAACTACCACTAACTTAAACCGAAGAAGACTTAAGTTGTACTGATGATCTTCTTCTTCTTTTTTCCTTCACAGCGACCACAATCAACTTGATGATTATTCTGTCACTTGTGCAAGGGGTCAGAGCAGAAGAGAGAGAGTGAGAGAGAGAAAAAAAAAAACACCTGAGCATGGCTTTTAATGGAAATTGGAGGCCCTTGACACAAAAGTGTCGATGGTCTTGGCCTCTACAATGTCCTGGGGCAGCTTGTTCCAGTCCTTAATGGTACGAGGAAGGAATGCTGCTGTCTGTACTGCATTCTGCACTGCGGAATGGCAAACTGCTGATCGTTTACCGCGGCGTCGGCACGGAGGTGCAGGGCGCAGGCTGGCTTTGATGCCTTCTGTGCTGACCAGATCATTATGTATCTTGTACAGCATGGATAGGCATGCTGTACGTCGTCTGTCCTGGAGGCTGGGCCACTTCAGTTCTTCAAGCATGGTGGAGGGGCTGGAGGTGTTGTGGTAGCGCCTCATCACGAAAGGGGCTGCCCTGCGCTGCACTGCTTCGAGCTTACTGATGTTCTGCTCTGTGTGTGGATCCCAGATGCTGCTGGCGTACTCCAGGATGGGTCGCACAAAGGACTGTAGGCCATTTCCTTGATCTTCCTGGAGCTAACTTTGATGTTATGACGCAGAAAGCCTAGGGTCTTGTTGGCTTTGTTGCACAGGTGGTTGATGTGCATGTCCCAGCTGAGATCGCTGCAGATGGTGATGCCTATATACTTGGCGCTGGTGACGGTCTCCAGGATATGGCCATGCAGACAGTAATCAAAGCGGAGGGGGTTCCTGCTGCGGGTCACAGGCAGAGTGGTGCACTTTCCCAAGATGAAAGGCCATGTCCCATCTCTCTCTTCTCCCATGCAGCAAGCTGGTTGAGGTCTTGTTGTAGATGGGCCTGGGCTGTTGGAGAAGTGACCATATTGTAAACCGCTGTGTCATCCGCAAGCAGGCATGACCTCGCAGTCAGGGCATCGGGGAGATCATTTATATAGATCAAGAACAGACAAGGCCCCAAAACTGAGCCTTGTGGGACTCCGGACCTGACTGACTGAGACGAAGTCAGAACGCTCTCCGCTGATGACCACCGCCTGCTTTCTGTCCCTCAGGAAGTCGGCTACCCAGGTGTAGATCTCTCCTCGAACACCGTAGTAGTTGAGCTTGTGAGTCAGGAGGCTATGGTTGACCTTATCGAAGGCCTTGGCAAAGTCCCAACACCAAGATGTCGGTCTGCTTCCCGCTCTCCATGTTCTCAAACAGCTCGTTGGTGAAGTCAAGGAGTTGGGTCTCGCAAGATCTTCTCATGCGGAAGCCATGCTGTTGATTACAGAGGATGCTGTTGATTACAGAGGATGCCGTGATGTTCGAGATGGTTCATGATGGTGCTGGTCAAGATGTGCTCCAGCACTTTACAGCATGCTCTCCTTTCTTGAACACTGGACCAAAGCCAGCGGTATGGTAGTATTACTACATATGCTCAAGAGGAATCTGAAGATCACCAGTTGAAAGAAAGAGAAGACATCTATACATATTCCAGCCTGGTTACACCTAATTGTCAAATTCTGATGACCACTTAGGACTCTTTCTCACTGTTCAAATCCACTGAGAAACTGTAGGAAAAGAAAAGAAAAGAAAGAAAAGGTCTATATGTTACTGTTCATTTTGATAATATACTAATACAGACCACAGCAGATATGACACCAACAGCCATGCTACAGATCTGAACTGAAATATGGGAATCAGGCAGGCTAATGTCGGCCGATGTTATTTACATTGGGATTTATGATCAGATCAGCATGTGCAGCTCTATTAGTTTCACTGCAGCTTGTCAACTATTCCTAACACACCTTCAACAAAAGCCATTCAAATAATGCTCATGTGCTGACTTCTATAAATGCCGGCAGGGGAAAAAAAAAAAAACCCTTGTTTTATCCACACATGTTCCCTTCCTGCTTCTACCAATGAAGTTTTCCACATCCTACTTTTCTGTTTGGGCATCACGTAATTGCTCTAGCAGAATCGTTGACGGTATCTGAGATGTAATGTAATCAGCTTATGACAAATCGGAGATCCAAGCGAGAATGCATGGAAGTTTACTTCCCTTCTTTTCTTTTGCTTGGCTTGTTTGGTTGAAGCCCATCGATTTAAAAGAAATATCACGTGTAATCTTACGTCTAAAATGACTGAACGTGGAAACTGCGGAACACTATGAATATTCACACCGCACGACCACTAAGTTACCGAAGAACTTGCCAAAGTTGGTGCCATATGTTTTGATGGTAGTATCAAAAGAATCTAATAATTTACCTAAAAAATTTTACGTTCCCTCAAAAACGATCATTTGTAAGCAAAGAACACTCCTTGAAAATATGCAAAAATGTGAAATAAGACGGTAACAGTCAACTTACAAACTTAGCAGACGACACAAGACAAGCGCGTTAAATGCCGAACAGCCGTGCAGACGAACTTATGATGAGGTGTCCTAAGCAGACTGCACGCTGTGCTAACCGGAAATCACTTTAATGCGCGAAGGGAGAGAAAGGAAATGTGCTTGAACGCGTAACTTCCGGTTTTGTTCCCATGCAGTTTACAAACATGTCATTTCGGCACGTGTGTTACGATGCTAAATGCGACATTCTCAAATGTCATATGATAGCGAGTGAACTGTAAATTTATGCTGTACAAGACACAGTAACTAATCTAAAACAAATTCGTGTACCTTGTTTCATTTAGCTTGGAACCTCCATGGACTCGCTGGAGAAAAATCAACGCATCGAATGTTTGGTAAGCTCGATCAGCCGACAGTCCAAAACTACTAAAGTCCGTTTAAATAGCACTCGATTTCTTCATCATCATCATCTTCATCCAGTAAAGAGTCGCGATAACCATACTGAACATTGTCGTATTCGGGGAGATTGCCGAAGATTTGCGCTGTTCTTAGGATTTTTTGGGGAAAAAAAAAAAAAAAAAAAAAAAACAGGGGGGAGGGGGGATTTTAGGGAATAGTGGTCAGGAGGAGGGTAAGGGGGAGGGGGAGTGTTGGGGGTGGCGGGGAAGGGGGGGGGGGGGGGGGGGGGGGGGGGGGGATGTTGTTTCAGGTTCTACAGATGGGAGGCCAGCCTGGACTTGAAACAGTCCAGTGACTCAGCTGTCACAACCTCCTGAGGCAACTTGTTCCATTCTGGTATGGTTCTTCGGAAAGAACGTCATCTGCCTGTACCGCGTCGTGCATGTGGGAATGTTGTTGTAGCTCAGGTCGTTGTTGATCCTAGAGCTCAGCCTGCTATCAGATGGTTTGGGCAGGTACATGGAGTTAATGGAGATGAGTCCGTGATGGAATTTATAAAACATCTCCAAGCGGGCTTTCTTACGACGCTGTTGTAGGGAAGGCCAATTAAGAGAGTCAAGGATGGAGTCGACGCATGATGTTTGGCGGTGGCGATTTGACACCCATCTTGCTGCTCTTCGTTGATCTTCTCGAGGGCCTCAATCTCGTTTGCAGTGTAGGGATCCCAAACGGTGGCTGCGTACTCAAGAAGCGGGCGAACAAGGACTTTATACGCAGTTTTCTTTGTTTTCTTGTTGCCGATCTTGAGGTTGCGCCGGACAAAGCCTAGGGTCTTGCTCGCTTTCTTCGTGATGGAATCAATGTGAGATTCCCACTGCATGTTGTCCTGGATGTTGACCAAGGTATTTAGTGGTGTTGACATTTTCGATATTCTGTCCATGTAGCTCATACACAGGGGCAGTCTTGTTCCGCTTCCGAGAAACTCTCAGCGTTGAGCACTTCTGTGGATGGAACTCCATAGACCACTTTTCCTCCCAGATGGTAAGGGAGTGTAGGTCTTCTTGCAGCACTCGCTCATCTTTTTTATTCGTGATGGTCTTGCTGCACATGGTATCATCGGCAAATAGGCGGACTTTCGACTTGATGCCATCAGGAAGGTCGTTTATATACAGAAGAAAAAGACTCGGCCCTAGGACTGAGCCTTGAGGGACTCCGGATTCTACAGGTAGAAAGTCAGATCTTTCTTTTTTTTTTTTTTTTTTTTTTTTTTTTTTGCTGATCGATGACAATGAGGATGATGATGATTAAGATGATGCTACGGATTTCCATTTCGGTCTGAGACTACATGACAGGGCTGTACTCTACGCTTCCTTTCATAATATATCCCGGTGTCAACCAGGCCCGAGAGATACAGACACCTGCAGTGTTGGTCAGGAAACTTGAGCAACACTCTCAGAAACGCATCCATTAAGTGGATGAAACTCGACTGTGTGGTCCCAGTCTTCCCAACTGAGTCCGCAGCAAACTCAACTCTGGGTAGGAGCCGGTCGGGGCAGAAAAACCCACATGACTCTGATGGGATTCGAACCCACGACCTCCCAGCCGGGAGTCCGCGACGCTAACCACTTCGCCATGGCGGCTGGTGAGAAAGTCAGATCTTGTTCCCTCCACCACCACAGCCTGCTGTCTGTCCGCAAGGAAGTCCTTGATCCAGGCATTGGTGCGGCTTACGATGCCATAACGACGTAGTTTGTGGACCAGTAGGGTATGGCTACCTTTGTCGAAGGCCTTTGAGAAGTCAAGGACGATAGTGTCCTCCTGGTTTCCCTTTCTCTCGATCTCTCTGGTCGCTTCGTCCACATACCCTAGGAGTTGAATCTCACATGACCATCCGCATCGAAAGCCGTGCTGCTCTGGACAGAGAAATCTCGTTGTTCTCAAAATGGGACATGATGTGGCTGGTGATGATGTGTTCCATCAGCTTGCAGGCTATGCAGGTGAGGGAGATGGGACAGTAGTTGGCTGCGTTATATCTTTCTCCCTTCTTGAAGACGGGTGTGTGATGTGGCATGTGTTTCCAGTCCTGTGGCAAGGTACCGGAAAGAGTATGAAATGCGGTAGAGCAGGGTGAGGGAGGGAGTGATCTCCTCTGCAACCATCTTCAAAAGTCGGGGGGTAATGCTATCTGGGGCCACAGGCTTTATTTGGGTCAAGGTTGAGTAGGAGTTTCTTTACGCCGTCTTCGATAATGTTGATGTCGTCGCATGCTGGGTAGTCTGGAAGTTTTGGTCCAGGGGGGGGCACCGCTGTTCAAACTCTTCAGTGGTGGTGTCTTTGGGGCTGAATATAGAGTGGAACTGGGTGTTCAGGATCTGTGCTTGCTCCTTGGGGTCAGAGACAAGTTTCCCAGCTTCTTTAAGAGAGAGACCCATTCCTTCTGTCCTCTCTCGCTTTAATGAAGCTCCAGAACTTCTTCATGGGGGTGGTCTGGCATTCTCCTTCATCAGAGATCAGGCCTTCTACGTGTCTCCAATAGGCACGACGTAGGCGTTTCTGGATAAGACGCTTGAGTGCCTTGAATTCCTGTCGGAGGGACTCATCTCCATTTTTCTTCATGCGCTTGTGGATCCTGTCTCGTCAACGTATGAGTTTCTTAGTCTCATAGTCAACCCAGGGGAGGCTTCGTTTGGGTCTGGTTAGCTTATGGGAACATGATCTGAGAGGGCTTGGCTCAGGCCAATACGGATTTCAGACCATACTTCCTCAACATTGCTCTTCTCGTCAAATTTGATCATGATGTGATCGCTCATCTTCTGTGCTGCCTCTTTAAGTGGCTCCTTACATTCCTCAGTGTAGATGGGAATGAGTTGCTGGGGTTGGCATTTTTTGGGTGATGGATCTGCAGTTCCATGTACACTGTGTCATGGTCAGCAATACCAGGGAGGAGTGTTTCAGTTCGTGGAACAAGGTTGGGGTGGTTTGTGAGGAACAAGTCCAGGGTATTATTTCCTCTTGTTGGCTCCATTACCATCTCTTGAACCTGAACACCCCCCCCCCCCCTTTCCCCCACTACCCCCAACCCTCCCTCCTTACCCTCCTCCTGACCACTATCCCTAAACCCCCCCCCCCTCCCCCTCCCCCTGCCATCCTTCCCAGTCACTTTTCTACTCCTGTCCCCCCTCCCCCCTCCTCCCCCTACTACTTATTCCACCATCACCCCATCTCCCCTCACACTTATTTTCTGGATCTGGATGCATACGTCACTGACATTTTTTTTTTTTTTCTCCAAATCCTCACAACAGCGCAATCTTCAGCAAACTACGACAAAACCATCAGCAAAATGATGTTGGTCGTGTAAAGGAAGAAGAAACTTAGAAAGAAGAAGAGCCATAAATAGGATTAGGAAACAAAAAAAAAACAAAGACAGTGACAGTTAGTTGTGTTAGCCTGCATTGGTAGGGGTGTGTGTGTGGTGTGTTGTGTGTGTGTGTGTGTGTGTGTGTGTGTGTGTGTGTGTGTGTGTGTGTGTTTGTGAACACATGTCAATGCGAGTATTAGAGTATGTGTTGAGCGCAATGAGTTGATCCCAAGAATTGCGCCATATAAAATCTGAGTTCAGTACAAGGAAGTGCCGACAACAGTCAGTTCTTCAGGGCAAAGTGCTAAGAGTAAAACTTAGCCTGCTAATAAAACCCTGATGGAGTAAGAGTAAGACATCTTTGTTTTGACTTTAGTAGGTCTTTTTCTTTCTTGATTAAGTTTTTTTTTTCCCCTACTTAACCAATGAAGCAGCAGAATTATTAGCAGTTTGACTGTGTTCATCAAGAGGATGAAGCGGATGAAGATGAACACACACACACGCACGCAGGCACACACACACACATGCAGGCACGCACGCATGCACATACACACACTATGTGTGCACACACACACATACATACATGCATACACACAAACACATCTTTAACTACCACAACAATTTATGTTTGCTGCTAATTACTTCACTTTTTCTTTTTTGTTTTCCTTTTTTTTTTTTTTTTTCAGTTATCTTTCAGTAGATGACGTCACATAGAACTTTATAATAAAGTGTGGAATGATGATGGCATGAAAAACATGACCATTTTTGTTAAATAAGGGAAATTTGTCACAAATTTGCTGATTTTTTTTTATTTTCAGAAAGATGTTTTCACACTGATTCACCCTGACCTGGAGATTAAAAGATGTCTACAGGCAAAGAGGGACAATGAAGACAGGCAGCTCCGAGTGCAAACATGGCTGAATAGCATTGTGGAATCCACATCGCAAGATGGTTGGTGTCACTACAGTGGTTCTTTTTTCTTTTTTTTTCTTTTTTACAGTGAGGATTTGTGTTTGCCAGTAATAACTGGTTCTCTACTAGTTCAAGTATTATAATACCAAAAACAATATTGGCCAGTGGTATTGTGTACAGTTTTAATTTTTATTTGGTGAGATTTTTTTTTCTTCTGATGTCGTTGATGGAAAGGTGGATCGTTTCATTTGTAAACTGGACTTCTACTGATTGTTCTCTCCAGGCTACTAGTGATTTTTTACCAGCTTGTCTTCACTGCATTTGCTGAACGGGGTTTTACTGGCAAAGTCACAGGACAGTTTGCCATGGTGCTACAACATACGTTTCTTTTATTTGCAGATTGTTGTCTGAACAGATTTCTGTTGAAAAACAAAAGGTTTGTCTTAAACTAGTGAGTCTCGGTATAACTTAGAACTTAAGTTTCTGAAGATTCACACCATTTTACTTGTACTTGAGGGGAATGTGATCAGACTTAGAGTGTTTTTCTGTGGAGCTGTTGGTCACAAATATGAATTCTAGTGTTTTTTTTTTTTGTTGTTGTTTTTTGGGGGGGGGGGGGGGGGGGGGGGGGGTCTTTAACATGTCTTGAAACATGTGTCCTCTCAGCTATGTTTGGATATATATATATATATATATATATATATATATATATATATATATATATATATATATATATATATATATCTGTGTCCTGATTCAATCAGGGAAAATGAAGGCAGCAGGAGAGGATTGGGCTTCTGCCTTCCGTAATGCAGTGCCCTGGACACAATGAATCTCAAAGTAGATCACTGCTGGAACATCCATAATGTTGTGGTGCTTTAATCTTTAACTCATCCTGTCATATATTTTTTCTTATACCTGGTGTATAATTTCATTGTGTGATATATTATTTGTCCTTTTCAGCAGTGGATTCACTGGTAGTGGGGAAAAGGGGAGGAGGGTTCTTGATTTCCCAATCTCCCCCCCCCCTCCCCCCCCCTCAAGATTGCCTCCCATTTTTTGAATAGGGACATATTTTTCAAACATCCATATTTAGTGAATGAACACTTTGTTATACCCCAGGAGAGGCCTGTATCTAAAAAGTGTGTGTATTTCCCTTGACAGACAAAACCCCCAATGACTATGACATTGTCCCAGGACTCATGGTTCAGTTTGGATCCCCTTTTCAGTTAGTACTTGACCCACCAGTGCAGTACTACAGAATTTAAGAACTTGGCATACATTATCACTAGTATTATGGATTCATTGTAAACTGAAATCAGATTAGTCCTGGTTTGACCTGTGTCCATCTTGTCTGCTTGTTGTGAGTGAATGGGTGCTGTAAACAATTGTTTAAAGAGAGGGAGAGAGAGAGTGTGTCACTATTTCCATGCATCACCTTGTGTCAGTAACTCTACTAAAGTCTGTAAATGCATTCTTTCTATGTGAGATCCTTTATCAACTAAAAAAAAAATACAGGTTGTGGAGTTTAACCAGCATGTTGTGTTTGTGTTTATTTGTGGTGGCAGAAAACCCCTGGAGGGGGCAGGACAAAGGCCGGGGGAGCGTGCTGAACTTGTTGCCACAGTTCATGCAGCTGCTGCGGGAGTGTATTCTGATGCACCAGTGGGCCCAGGTCTCTGCCATGCTGAAGCAGATCTCCCGCATCCCTTATGGGGCCGACTGGGCCACCTGGAAGGTACTGCGAGGTGTATGTGTTTTTGTGTACATGTGAGTGTGTGTATATGTGTGTGTGTGTGTGTGTGTGTGTGTGTGTGTGTGTGTGTGTGTGTGTGTGTGTGTGTGTGTGTGTGTGTGTGTGTGCCTGTGTGTGTGTGTGTGTGTGTGTGTGTGTGTGTGTGTGTGTGTGTGTGTGTGTGTGTACATGTGCGTGCGAGAGTGTGTGTGTGTGTGTGTGTGTGTGTTTGTGTACATGTGCGTGCGAGACTGTGTGTGTGTGTGTGTGTGTGTCTGTGTGTGTGTGTGTGTGGGGGTGTGTGTGTGTGTGTGTGTGTGTGTGTGTGTGTGTGTGTGTGTGTGTGTGTGTGTGTGTGTGTGTGTAAGAAAGATCTGTGTGTATTGTAATGGTGTGTGTTAGTGTGTGTTGTTGTGCTTTTGTGCATGTTTAGTGTGTGTGTGTGTGTGTGTGTGTGTGTGTGTGTGTGTGTGTGTGTTCATATGTTAAAAACCAGATCTGTGTACAGAAAATTTTTCTTTCATCTATTTCCTTTGTGTGCATTTTAAGTGTATAATTTTCTCTTGTATATGCATTATAAGGTAAATGATACAGTCCTTGTATTTCTTACCAAAAAAAAGCCAAATATGTTTATTTCAGGCCACCTTGACTGCCTTATACACAGAGCCTGAGAGTAATGTCAGCTTCGTTCAGGAATTTTTCAGGTAAGACAGTAGCACGGAGAGCACTTTCAATTGTTTTTCTGCACAACAGCTTTGCTGATTCATAAGACGGCGTACAGGTTTCAAAGTGCATAGTTATGATTTGGTTGAGAGGATTCTGTAGATATTTCAGTTTGTGTAACAAGAACTGTCAGTTAGCTGTAACTATACTAGTATTGAAGCATATTTGACAGGATGAATGTCTTGCATATGATGTGATAGGATTCAGATAGAGGGTGAAGGGGGATGGTGGTGGACTTCAGATCTAGAACCAAACCCTTGTGTTCTGATATTTCTAATTCTTGCTTGCTGGCTGCATGGTAGAGCACCATGTTGGCATGCAGAGGTTGTTGAGTTTGAATCCCAATGGCATCTGACATGAAGATAGCCATCCGACCTGTATTAAGATGCTGTCATTCTGGTGGTGTCCCCTTCTCTGTTTCCTGGGACAGTTATCACCTGTCTATCATGTCTTCTTGGGTAGGCGTAAACAGTGCATTTGAGTGTAATCAGTTGGTTCCAAAATTTCTACACCAAAAATTTCTCCTAGTTTGTTGGTATCTTTCTATCCTCCAGTTGCTTCGCCTGAATTGTTTTTCACAATGTTTGTTGTCGGCATGTTGAGAATTTTTCCCCGACTGTCCTACTCAGACTGATAGGAAATGTGAGTATGTGCTAGGTAATAGGTACTAGCTGCCTGTTCTACTGGGCACAGTGAAACCTGCCTTTATAGACCTTCCCATTGTAGATGTCCCCCCCCACTTCCACTCAGTAAATAAACAAACAAAGATGTTTTTGTCTTCCCTATATTAGACATACAGATTTCCTTCCTCTAAAGAGCTAATTTAAAAACATTTTGGCAGTGGATATTTGAGAGTTGCCATTGAATAGCTATTAGTTTGTGGATTCTCTTTGTTTTTCTCTTCTGGATCTCTCTGTATCAGTGTCTGTCTCTATCTGTCTGTCAGTTTGTCTCTCATCTGACAAATGCATTGCTTTCTTTCTTTGGGTTTTGCTTATTCTGTAAGGGTCTCCCTTTTTCCACCCTTACCCTCATCCACCCCCCCCCCCCCCCCCCCCCCCCCCCCCCCCCCCCCAACCCCCACCATTCCTTCTTATTTGGCAGTAGAATCCCTCCTATTTACTTTTTATATGTCTGCCTCCCACGTAAGACTCCTTCCTATGTAAGATCCATTTTTTAATTTCTGGACCGTGTTTTTGACTCGTTTCACTGTCTTTTTGTTGTTTATGCTTGATGCAGGGCCCTCACCCCATTCTGATGTCAGCAGGTCAGTTTTTTTGTGTTGCAGGCATTGCTACTTGCTGAAAGAGTGCAACGTATATGACATGGCCTTAGAGTTTGTGCAGTACCTGATTAGTCAGGGCCTCACACAGGAAGCTTCCCAGGCAATTCAGGTACAGAGAGAGAGAGAGAGAGAGAGAGAGAGAGAGAGAGAGAGAGAGAGAGAGACTAGGAACTAGGGAAAGGGATATGGAGAGAGAGACTGGAAAGGGGGAGAATAATACAGTCTGTAGTATCAAAAGAAATTTTTTTTAACGGGTAATTTGCCCTGCTGCCGTAAATTGTTATAAAACCAGTGTTGAAAATGAAACATTTTCTTTGATTTTGATACTCATACGATCGTACATGGGTGATGATGACCTAAACTTCGTTTACACAGGCTTAGCTAGAGGTTTTCATGCTCTGTGCTAAAACTGTGTAGGAAATTGTGTTCCTGGGTGGCCTTATATGTGGTCATCTCTCCCTCTGCAGTTTGCAGATTTTCCATGTTTTCTTATCTCTGTCCAGACTGCCCGCAAATCCCGGCCGGGAGGGAAGAGCGAGTACCAGAGAGATCTGACCCAGCACACACTGACACTGCTGGATGGCTACCAGGGCCTGATTTTCTATGTGGACTGGAAGGCAGCCCTCAACAAGCAGCTGGAATCATCCCAGAATACCTTGTCTCAGTCGTTTTATGGTAAGTCAGCTTTGTCTAGGAATCGTGTGCCAGAATAGGAATTAGAGTGTGTCAAGTTTTTTTTTGTTTGTTGTTGTTGTCAGGATAGGAATTAGAAATTGCAGAGACAATCAGCTTTTCCCTGTCATCAGAGTAGGAATGGGAGAGACGATTAGCTTTTTCTTGAGATCATAGTAGGAATTAGAGAGAGTCAGCTTTTTTTTTTTTTTTTTTTTTTTCCGTTAGGACAGGAATTGCAGAGACTGTCAGCTTTTTCCTGTCATCAGAATAGGAATGGGAGAGACTGTCAGATGGATGTGTGTGAGAGAGAGTGTGTGTGTTTGTGATTGTATGTATGTTTTGTGTGTATGTATGTGTGTGTGTGTGTGTGTGTGTGTGTGTGTGTGTGTGTGTGAGACCATTTATCATTGTGGGTGGACCGAGCTCATTCCTGTGTGTAATCCAACATAATTTTTTTTCCCCCAGATCTGACATCTTCACAAGGGCCTAGCGATGAAGCCATTCAGAATATTGCCAGACGGGCAACTCTAGGTCTGGATGTCCTTGTGCGGAAGTCTGGAGTATGGGACATCTTCCTGACCAAATCTGTCGAGGTGAAACTGCTGCATATACATTTATTGTCATGTTTGTGTTTCATCAAAGAGGTTTTGCATCAAAATGGTGTTGTAAACTGTTCTTGTCATAGGTGGTTAGATTTAGCTTTTGCATTGATTGCAGTGTTAATAAACAGTGAACAGGCTGATCAATTTCTATGTTTTAGATTTCACCAAGGACAGCAACTCCCAGAGGTCCATTAACAAGAAGAGCTGGGTGGATTTACTATATGTCATGACATTTACACTCAAGGACAGTAACATAGTGGATTAAATTTTATTCATTCAGTGCATCACCTACATGCCTGAAGAACAGATTTTAAACAATCAAGAACAGATTTCAAACAACCAAAAGAGACAAGCTGAAAAGAGACACAAACTTGCTACTTGACTGGCTTGAGTAGAACTGTGGCATCACTTCTCAAAGTACTTTGCTCAAGAAAGCAGGCCATGACAATAGCATTTCTGCCGTTGCTAAAGGGATGAAAATGTTGTGAACAGAAGTTCTCACATGGAAAAGGTAGATGAAGACGATCAGTGCAGCGTTTCTAGTCAGAAAAGTGCAGGTGGGATGAACTGAACGTCAAACACTGGTGAAAGGGTGAGGGGCATGGGGCATGAAGGTGATGCACCGAGTGAAGAGAATTTAACCCACCTATGTTATTTCAACCAAGGGCGGATTTTGATGGTGCTGATGTGTTCTTCCAGTGTGTGGGATATTGGCCTGTCCCGTGCTGAGTGGTCTTCATTTAGACTTTATCAGCACACAGGATGCATGCTATGCATACATGTATATACACACACATATTATACATATAACATACGTTTAACATGTGCACAAGATGTTACGCATGCATTCACACACGGAACCTTGGTTTGTAGTCTCATTTGAAAAACTTCAAGGGAATGGAATCAGAAACAGTGTTGACTCGCAGGGAACAGTCCCATTTGTACCAAAACATCCTGAGGCAGAGATTAAACCCCAGCGACTGGAGATGCAAGATTGCAGGCAGCATTAATGGCAGGCAGTAGCTAGCACAGTTCACACGTTGGATGGTCACAGCTCAGTTGGCTGTTCAGTATGGGCTGTGGGGATAGGGGGAACATGGGGTGGGGGTGGTAGTATCAGAGGTGGGTCACAAAGATTTGAATGGGGAAAGTTGATGGGAAAAGGAAGGAGGGAGGGGGATAGGGAGGACTAGAAAAATGAGGTGGAGAGGGAGGATAGAGGCTGAGGTGGGGTCCCACCTGAAAAAAAAGTATCTGTCCCTGCCCTGGCTGTCCATATTTTTTGTTAATTCTAAGAGAGATGAAATAAGCGGAATGGCTTGTGTTCTCAGGTTGACCTAGTCCTGTCTACCTTTTAGGATGTCAGTAAATGAGTCCATGTCATTTATTGTGATTGTGCTATAGGCTTCTTTTTTCATTTTTCGTTTCTTCCTTGATAGGTCCCTGTGTCCTGGCTAAACATTGAAAGTGAATTTTTTGATACAACTGAAGCTTGAAAGTGAATTTTGGAAAGAACTAGCCGTTGTATCTAATTTGAGAATATGTTGTTAACTTACTTTCCCGACCAGTGATTGCTATCAGGTATTTGTTTCCCATATCCTGACTCTGCATACACCTTTTTTTTTTTTTTCTTTTTTTTTTTAACCTTTTTTTTTTTTTTAGGTATTTTCAATATTTTCATAATGACATGGAGTCAGTTCCCACACAGCCTCTGACTGCATGGTTCTGTTTGATATTCACTGTGACATGCATATGTAGTGCATACATTTACACAGATACAAAAGTATCAGAATGTTCAGTACTGTTTATACAGAAAAGTTTTGCAAACAACTTCACGTCAAAAGGTTGCACACACAGACCTGCAGTTAAGTACGTGTAATCTTCTGTGTCACACACCCTTGGCTGCTGTGGATGATATTCACGCTAACACAGGTCCCTTGACAGAATGCCATAGGCGCAGGAAGCCTGTTAACAGACTCCTACAAGATTACATAGTCCAGCACTGCACTTCTTTCTTGTTCATGAGGGATTTAGCCTACACACTCATGCATGTGCTGTGATGAGTTAGTCACTTTATAAGAACTGGAGTGACAGAACGGAGAGAGAGAGGAAGGTGGCTGAAAGTAAAAGCTTTGAAGTATTGGATCGTAGTGAGGAGATGAGGGGAGGGGAGGGGATAGACAATCTGTGGGTGTGGTAATGAGACACCTGATTCACCTGCTGTTGCTGCTTTGTTGTGGGATGCAAGAGAGTGGAGGACACAGCGGTGACAAGAAAGAGGGAGTGATGCTATAAGAAGGGTTGAAATGCTAGTTACACATATGCATGTAGATGCCTGTCTGCATATTCTCTTCCTTTCTGCTATCCTCACCGTATCAAATGCATTTTTTTACTATTGATCTACTTTCAGCCCTGTACATTTCTTTTCATGTAATGTCTGCAGCTGATCGAGTAGGAACAACTGGTCTTGTTTTTCTTCTTGTTTACAGGTGCAGTGCATTCTGTTACTTGAACCACATGCATCACACAACACCTTCGGAGACTGTCCAACAAACCATTCTCAGAATAAAGAGAGTCTGCTTTACCTGGCTTTTCTTCTTTTTGTCTTTTTCTCCCAGATTCATGAGTATTATGGAGAGCTGGACAAGGCCAAGGATCTTCTGTCTTGTACCGTGACAGAAACCCCCAGACAACCCGAATGCACATCGGTTTATTTATGAATACTTCACCAGGAATTCTGATCATCATGAAGAGGCGTTTGCAAATAAGGAGTTGATCAGTGCCTTGAAGGTGAGTTGTGTCTGTGTTATTCACTCAGCAACTTGAAGATGAGTGGTATCCACTATTGGCTCTGCTGCTTGAAGGTGAGTTGTATGTGTCATTCACTCAGCAACTTGAAGATTGGTATGCGCAATTGGAGCTGCTGCTTGAAGGTGAGTGGTATGCATTTTAATTCAACTCCTTGAAGGTCACATGCGGGCATCATTTACACAAATGTTTCCAGGTGAGTTGTATCATGTGTTATTGAATCAGCTGCCTGGGGTCAAGATGTGTGCTTCACTGACACAGATGTTAAAGGTGAGCAGATTTTGGTATGTAAATTCAGCTGTTTGAAGGCAAGTTGTATACATTATTCATGCATTGTTTTGAATTTGAGTTGTTTGCATAGTTCTCTCAGTTACTTAACTCATACTAGTGTGTTCCCTTCTTCTCAAAGGTTTACATTTGATGCCATGTCCAAAAAATTTTTCTGATGTCACTGTTTCAACAAACAGAAACATTTTTGTGGTCAGATTTTTAGGATTTCTTTACAAATTTCAAGTCAGCGACAAATGTCTTAATTTTGATGCATGACATTTTATGTTTGGTTTTCATTTAAGGCCAGTAAATGGTCATAAATGAATTCTGTTAAAAATTAACACCAAAGTGCCTGAACAGATGAAAGTTAAAGGTGGTTACAGACAGTATCATAAGCAAAGGCTTTATATTTATTTGAAGCATGTTACATTGTTAAATACGTGTACTTTTATCACATCAGATTATTAATTACTTCACTCTGGGCACAAGGAGTGAGCTCTGAAGAACATATTTGTTGTGCATTAAACAACGAATTACATGTTTGATTTTACTTCCTGTTGTCATGGAGGATAATTTAGTGTCTGCTTCCATTTGTTATTTAGGAACACCTTCATGTATTGTTGTCATTGTTTTGTTTTGCCCTTGACTGCTTATTTTGAGTGAATTCTGTATTCAACGTCTTTCGGGGCTGGCAAAACTGGATCCAGCAAATCCTCTCGTCCTCACCCTTTGGCAGAAATTGACAGGTATGTCTGCCACATCTGGATATTCTTTAACTCTTGCTCCTGTGATGAGATGATTACAAGCTGATAACTCCAAACGATCACTGCTTGCACCCAAATGACCTCATAGAAATGCTAACACAGAGCACACAGAACAAATGAAGAGACATACTCAAAAAAAAAAAACAAAAATGTTCCAAGCTTCATCATATACCCAGTACTTCACATATATACACAGCAACTGGTGAAATAAACAGGCACAAATGAACATTCATCCAAGACTGGCACAGCCTTTTTGATCATTAATACTTTGCAGATGAGCGCGGCAGAGCAACGTCGCTTCCCTGCATGCGCGTGCACCGCCAGTGCTTACAACTGTTGCAGATGCGCGATTTTCGCACTTTTAAAATTTTATTTTATTTTATGTCTCCTAATGTAAACCTAACAAGCAATTGTTATATATCAACGGAAAGGGTAAAGCGCGAACTTTGTAATGACCATAGAATTAAAATACATATTGGGTAAAATAGCAACGGTTTTGTTAAAGAAACAACATAAGTAAAATGTAGGAGAACACAATCTTGTTACGTTTGTTTGGTTAGTATGACAACAGCAAATGAGGAAGAAAAGGGGCATAAAACTTCGCTCTTACTTTGAACAGATGCAGAGAAAGCCTGAGGTATTCAGTATGTGTAATCCAAGTGGAATCTTTTTTTTTTTTTTTTTTAAGGCATTTAAATTATTGCACACAGTACACACTTTTCACTGTTTTTGCTTCAGATGATAAGACTTATAAAACTATTAAATACACAGAGCAAATAAAAATCAAAGCTCAGATTCTTTTTCATAACTTGTATACCTTTACCCCCTCATTTTCTGAACTACTTTACTGAACCAGTTCTAAAACCACATGTCATTCTCCTGCCCGATATATTGGTGAAGCAGGAAATTCCATACGTGCCTTCCAGTGCCAGATGGGGGTCTCTTTGTTCGGACTACTCTGAGGTCACAAAGGTCATCGCTAGTGCATGTAAACTTCCCTTCCAGTGGCTAGAACCTTGTTCTGAATATTTATGGCAGCTGCATCCCCTAGATGGTAGACAAGAGAACATGGGAATTTTTTATAGTTGTGCCATCACCGAGGCACGGCACGTCCAGACAGTACAGCAGTGCTGCCGTCACCAGGGCACGGCTCGTCGTGAACAGGTCGACAGAGCTGCCGTCACTATCGCACGGCGCGTCGCAAAAAGGTTAATATAGCCAACCAAGCGCAGCTCCCTGCACTTACAGGACGGTCAGCTTGCTCCATACAGGCCATGAATCTCATCATGACTCCCTTTCTGTGACCATCCTACTCACACTGTGGAGGATGGATGACTCTGGGGCTGATGGAAAAGTGCTGGGTGGATAACACAGAGGGCTGGTCTGATTACAGCGCCTGTGCTCTGTGGCACGAGACCATTGACTGTCCAAGTGTCTCTCGATACATCCTAGTGTCTACAGTCATGCCACGGTGACGATGACTATGCCGATGCCACCGCTGATGATAACAATGACAATGATGATGAAATAGAAGAAGAAGAAGAAGAAGAAGCAGAAGAAGAAGAAGAAAAAGAAGAAGATGTTGATGAAGATTAAGACAAAGAAGAAGATGATGATGATGATGATGATGATGATGATGATGATGATGATGATGATGATTGTTTGTCTGTGAACAGATGGTGGAGAAGTAGATCAGGCACTGTGCTATGTGTTTGACTTGCTGGATTATGAGATATGGGGTGAGAAGGTGGAAGGTTGGCACTGCCTTGTCAGGTCTCTGGGCACAGGCCTTTCAAAGTGAGTGTGTTATAGTGTGTGTGTGTGTGTGTGTGTGTGTGTGTGTGTGTGTGTGTGTGTGTGTGTGAAGTCACATGTGGCTTTAAGCATTACAACAAAGTAATTTATGCTTGTTTCATGTACACTATAAAACAACATCAAAAAGAAGAAAATGAAGTAGTCTGCCACCTTAATTAAAGCTTACATGATTTCAGTGTTTAAATTTTCATGTCACAGTCATCATCTACCTGTTGAGTCTGGGCAAGCTAAGATTATTCTTTGTGAATGCTGTATTTATGGAAACACTTAAAAAAAAAAAAAAGACATTCCACTTTTTTGAAGTTTAATTTTATTATTTAATGAAGTGTCCCAATATTCTGATATCTATAGAAGTACATTAGCCACATGGTTATGTGCATTCAAGACCTGTTTTTACATTTTTTTTTTTTTTTTTGTATTGTATTGAGACGTAAGAAATTTATGGCGTTTTTACACAGTTCAAAGAAGTTACTTTGGTACGCTTGTATTTAATCAAATAAAGTCGTCTACAGTTTTGTCTGAAAACATACATGCCCCAGCAGGGCTCTCAGTTCAGTAAATTTTGAAGTGTTAGACTTTTTTATATGTGCCAAAAAAGTGGGAGAAAACAAAAAAGGCTACAAAACATACAGATGGGCATGAACTTTGCACTGTGCCATACAAGAATGTTACAGGAGGGTATTTGATGCTAAACACATCTTTTTGAATTCTTTTGTTTATTGAGAAACATTATGTTCAATGACCCCAAAGGTGGACACACAAACATGTGTATTTGCATCATGTCCTTTTGTTATCTTGCTGTTCATTCACTATGTTTGTTTTCAGCTGCCTTTGGAAAGAAGCTACAGGTGGTAAACGTTGTCCTCAAAATTTTCTTTCTGAATCACAGGGCGAGGGGTCAGGAGGAGAGGGACAGTTTCGTCACGGTCCTTACGACTTGCTGGTCGAGCCGTAAAGAGTGGTGCCCCAGTACCACTTCAGGAGTAGTGCTTTGAGGGACGTTGACCAGTCATCATCAGACCAACTGCTGGCATCAAAGATCATTGCTGCGGAAGTCCTGATAGGCCAAGGTTTGTGTAGATTGGCTTATACATGTGTCTGTTTCTCCTTTCATTAGTGATCTGTTTTGTTTGCACCTGTGGTTGACAGCCCTGATATGGCTTTTGCGGTCGGCTGGGCTTTAAGCAACAGTATCTCTCGTATCTCACTCCTGTGGTTCTTTTTAAATAATTACATTGTCATGTTTGTAATGGTGTGTGTATGTGTGACTCAGGCTCAGACTTTTAAGTGTCACACGGATGTTTGAGTCTGTGGAGAGCATGATAATAACCAGTATTATGACAAATCATAATTAATGTATAGACCACAATTTATCTGTGCCTGTATTGGGAGTCATTATTGTCTTTTCTTTTCATTTTTTATGCAATGATGAACATATTTTGCGTTTCGGATTTGTGGCTCGTAACTGCTAAGTATTACAGTTTGCATAGTTTGTACAAGTCTGGCTGTGATACATCTTTTGATAGATGTTCTGTATACTTCAGTCTTAACAGCTAGTATACAGAGCAGCTGTCCAGAAAATAAGTTTCATCTTCATTCATACCACATTCTTAGCATTTTCTGTCTTCTCTTAAAGTGTTCAGTTTGTGTACCTGTATCTGTTTTGTTTCTATTTGTGTGAGAGAGAGAGAGTTGTTTGCTGTCCTTTTTTAAAAAATTTTTGTTTGTTTGTTGTTTTTTGCTGCTGCAAGGGTTTGAGAAATGGAATTAGGGGTGGTGATCATTGTTTTGAAGTTCCTAGTCAACCGTACCTCTTTTTGTAACCTGTTCACAAACAAGAGGCAGGTTTTCAATGTTAGGAAGAGTTTTTCTCAGAACAGATTTAGTGATAATGACTGTTTATTATTATAATACTAATGAACAAATAATATGAAGTAGAAGTTAATCAGCTTCAGATCAACAAAAATTATTGCATGTTGGACTTCAGTGCAGAGGAGAACAGATGCGCTAGATATAAAGCAAAAAGGTACAGAGTAATGTGGGCAGATAAAGGGAAACAATCGTAACTATCCCAGTAACAAACCTAAGAAACATCACAGATGATGTGTAAACAAAGAATGGAATATGGAATTTTTTAAAAAATGAATGTTTGTGTATTTTTTTATTTCTTGTCTGTCTTAGGCTTCTCTGTCTGTCTGTCTACAAATTTGGAATGACTGGCTTTTTTTTTTTTTTTTTTTTTTCCTTTTTTTTTTTCAGACTGCCATTTCAACACGGAAGCCAGGAAAGCATTGAACGTCTCTTCACGCCAGCTCCTGGATAACACATTGTCTGATCTTGACCTAACCACGATAGCTAAATTCACAGAAAAGGCTGCAGACTGTGTCACACACTGTCCAGAGCTGCGGAAGAGGCAGAGCAGGAGGCCTCCTGCTGTTCCATCATCACATCTGAGCACCGACAATGCAGTCACACCCGTGTCCTCTTCATCCTCTGGCAGGAGACGGCACAGGAGAGTCAACAAGGGCAGCAACTCTGTCTCCAGGACTGAGGTGGTGAATGCAGATTCTTTTGAAGCAAACAACAGTTCGGTCACAGGATTAGGCAACTCCTCAGCTGTTGATCTGAAGTGTGTTTTGCCTTCAGATGATGTTGTGCCACAATACGAGGCCCAGTCTTCAGACAGCCTCCGTCCACCGCTGCTGTCATCAGGTTCTTCAGCCAGCGTAGATCTTTCATCATCCAATCTCAGCAGTCCGGAAGCAGACTCAGGAGACAAACAACACACTTCCAGACCCAATCGCAGACTCGTCTTTTCCAAAACGAAAAAGAAAAGTGTGGATTCAGGGAGATCAGAAGGTACAAGTTTAGAGAAGTCTGGCTTGTCAGACATGCCAAAGTTAGAAACTTTGGAGAGTGCTGCTGACACATCCACACAAAGGAAAAAGCGGGAACGAAGATCAGATGATGTTGAGGATGTAGACTTTAGACCGTGGAAACAACGGAGGACAAACAACTGAATCTTATTGGTATATGTATATAATCTGACTTTGCTACCATTAAAAAAATGTTGTCTTCTTTGTCAATACTTTCCTTATTGACCTACACGTGGAAACAAAGTGAGTGGGTAAATGGTCTGTTTCGCATATATATGCACACGCACACGCGTATGTGTGTGTGTGTGTGTGTGTGTGTGTGTGTGTGTGTGTGTGTGTGTGTGTGCATGTGCATGCATGTGTGTTTGTTTTCCTTATAAATGTCAGCATTGCCATTTTCTCAGCATTTCTTGGCAGAATGATAAACTATGTGCACATCTCTCCAGCCATCCATGCATGCAGATGTCGCTGAATGGCTATGGCTATAAATCTGTGATTAACATTTTGATCAGTATTGTCAGTTTTACAGAACTGACATTTTCTGAAAAATCATAACTTTCAATTGCTGCACTGTAAACTAATAAAAGACGTTGAATTATACACAAGTAATATAGCAAGCATTGAGTCAACATATGAAATTGTATTACAAACAAATGCACAAAACATGATGTCATAATCGAAATAAGGTCTGAGAGATAGAATAGAACGAAATATGATGATGAAATCATGGCAGATGCATGCTCTCTCTCTCTCTCTCTCTCTCTCTCTCTCTCTCTCTCTCTCTCTAAGTCACACACACTTAGAGGCCTGCGCGCACACACACACACACACACACACACACACACACACACACACACACACACAAAATGAAACACCTAGATGTCCTGGAAAACATCTTTACAGAGATTGGTTTCTGAAAAGATTCAGAACTTGCATGGCGAAAGAAATGTGGAGGGACCCAGTGACAGGACCCAGACATTACACAGCATGTAGTCCCTGTAATTCCTTGTCATGGTGTGGCGAAACAAGGACGCTCCATGGGCAGGTAGTGGAACAGAACATTATCATATGACTTCTTCCTCTTCTTTGTTCACTCAGACAGGAACCCCAGAGGAACTGATGAAGGATGCTGTAAGGCGTAGGCCCTCTAGAGCAAGGGTGACCACCCCAAACTAGGCGGGTCCCTGGGTGGCGGATAGGGGGAATGCCTCCAGATATGAGGTTTAGTGTGAAATTGATCAGTGTCTGACCATGCAGAATCAAATATCTGTAGTCTGTCGCTCATCTTTTTTAGAGCTGTTACCATTGATCAGTGTCTGACCATGCAGAATCAAATATCTGTAGTCTGTCGCTCATCTTTTTTAGAGCGGAGACGTATTGCTTCCATCCGACGCTTTATATCCAGGAAGTAGCTGTCAGGCTAGTCTGTGCCACGGTGATGTCAAGACTGGACTACTGCAACTTATGCTGGGCTTCCCGCAGAACAGATTGCTCGGCTGCAGAGAGTCCAAAATAGCGCTGCACGACTTTTTGAAGAGAGGGAGGTGTGAGCACATCACTCCCATGCTGATGGAACTGCACTGGCTTCCCATACAGTATCGGTGGCAATTTAAACTGGCAGTTCTTGCTTTCCGCCACTTCAATGAATCTCTTCCTCACTATCTCTCTTCTTCTCTCTGCACTTACCAAAGCTCTTGTACCCTTTGCTCTTCTTCACAAAAACTTATGAAAATCCCTAAGCGTTCTCTGAAATCTGTTGGCGAAAAAGCCTTCAGTTTTAGAGCACCTTCTATTTGGAACTCCCTCCCTGAAGACCTTCGTAATCAGCCTACTCTTTCTTCTTTTAAATCTGAGCTCAAAACTTATCTCTTCAAAAAAGCGTATTCTCTTCTGTAGATGACTAGGTCTTTCCTAAATTCCTCCACAACTAGTCCAGTGAGGCAGTTTATGCATGTAAGTGCGTTTGCCATTGTGTATTTTCTTTTTGCTGTGTGCATGAATATTGTATGAATAAGTGCAAATGGTGGATGTAAGCGCATTGAGTTGTATAACAAGAAATGCGCTATATAAGTATTATACATTATCATTATTATTATTAAATAAATCAGACTTGCTTGGTTGAATAAGCAGTCCTGGACCACATGGCGATGTTCCTTGCAGGATGGGGGCTGATAATAGGTGGCACTGTTATCTCCACTGAAATACCCCATATATCCAATGACAGGTGGCACTGTGATCTCCACTGAAATACCCCATATATCCAATGACAGGAGGCACTGTGATCTCCACTGAAATGCCCCATATATCCAATGACATGTGGCACTGTGATCTCCACTGAAATACCCCATATATCCAATGACAAGTGGCATTGTTATCTCCACTGAAATACCCCATATATCCAATGACAGGTGGCACTGTGATCTCCACTGAAATGCCCCATATATCCAATGACAGGTGGCACTGTGATCTCCACTGAAATGCCCCATATATCCAATGACAGGTGGCACTGTGATCTCCACTGAAATGCCCCATATATCCAATGACAGGTGGCACTGTGATCTCCACTGAAATGCCCCATATATCCAATGACATGTGGCACTGTGATCTCCACTGAAATGCCCCATATATCCAATGACAGGTGGCACTGTGATCTCCACTGAAATGCCCCATATATCCAATGACAGGTGGCACTGTGATCTCCACTGAAATACTCCATATATCCAATGACAGGTGGCACTGTGATCTCCACTGAAATACCCCATATATCCAATGACAGGAGCATCATGCGATCAAGAGCCGTGCTATAAGCTCTTAGTCCTGGGGAAGGACATCCCAGTGACCAAATCGTCTCCAGCTATGGACATATAGCCGAGTAGACTGGACTCTTCGGCCCAGTAAAGCGACCAGTCTGAACCAGCGTTCACTTGTCAGGGGCATAATGGCAGCACAACACATCTCCACTCACATTATATGACTGATCATGTTGAGACTAACACACAGGTCACAGTCCAGAACAAAAAATTAAAAAAAAAAAACTAGTTATTATTACCTTGGTAGTATTTTTGGACTGGGAAAGCTGAGCATGAATAATAGCCATCAACAACACAATAATAAGCCTTGGCATCACTCTATAAAGACATCTGCAAGGTGAGGTTGATTCTTACTGAGCTTTTCAAGCAGCAGATGTGAACAACAGGCTATATTACACTGCCAAAAGAGATGATATCCACTGAAGTATTATCAATTTGGGGAAGACCAGGGGCCGTCACGAACCAGTTCCCTGCTTCAGTTCACGAGTGACATGTTTGTGAAGACTTACGTAAAATGAAACTGATTTATTCTAGAGCTTTGTATTGGCAACACACATGACTGAACATGTATGCCGATGAAGATCATAGCCATTGAAGCTCCAGACTTCCCTGCTTTATTGTATGCTGACTGCATGCACGCGTGCATGTGTGCAAATTTTCACCTCATAGAGGTTTTGCTCGGGTGTGTAATAAATCACAAGTATGCATATATTTCAAACAAAATGTGGGGTTGCAGATTATTTTCTGATGATAAGAAGGGTTTAAATTTGGCTGGCTTTATCTAACACCTGTAAGTTTTACATTCACTCTCTGTTCAGTTTGCAGTTCAGCCATTGTGGTTTTTAAACAAACTGCACTTCACTTACCGCTACATACACTATGTATTTGTGCACATTTTTTTGGTTGGTTCCTCAATTTTTTCAGTTTACGTCCTCCTTTCCCCCCCCCAAGTGGTGACAAGACAGATAAATCTGTGAATCTGTGCGTGTGCGTGTGTGTGTGTGTGTGTGTGTGTGTGTGTGTGCGTGTGTGTGTGCATGCGTGCATGCGTGTGCGCGCCTGCTGGCTCATCTCTCTCTCTCTGTATGCATGCACATCACTGTGTGTATGCACACATGTGCTAGAACAGGTGCGCGTGTATTTACCCTGCACACGTGTAAGAAGTGATCAATACACATGCATGCCCCCCTTGTATATCTATGTCATATGGATGCAGACTGATAAAAGAGAGGGGTAGGCTGTGTCAACACATATAAGAAAAAAAATAGTCCTGAACACAGCTACTACAGATCTGTCTGCAAGTTACTTACAATCTGTAACATAATAGCTTAACTGCTGACATCCTCAAGGCAGGTAACTCTGCGGCATGCGGAAGGCACCAACCTCTCTGCTTAATTTATCACTCCCAGACTGAGAAACAAAAACAAAAACAAAAACAAAACAAAACAAAACAAACCTGATACGACATTTATGTAAATTATAGGAGTGCCACTAAAACAAAAACAAAAATCGCATAAAAACACTATATAGGCTTAAATAGGCTCTGCAGAATGGACATCTTTTATTCTGTGTGGACAAACAGTTTATATTAACACAAAAAGTACTACATATCAGTTTCATTACAGTTAAAATCTCAAGGACACACACACACACACACACACACACACACACACACACGGCCACTGCCATACACGCCCACAAAAGGCAGACATAACAGAACGGTGACTTGTACCTTTATCTAAAAATCTTTTCTGCCTCATCAGCGGCATTGCCCCTGACACTGTTCATTCCGGCTGCCCATTCTCAGCCCCACCCTGGCTTGCCCTGCCACCATCCTGCCACCAGCAGTCCACAGGGAGAAGTCAATGTCCAGTTTTCAGGAGGTAACCCAGCAGAGGTGATGCTGCACTGCTGCTGAGTCACTTCAGTGGGTGCCTGTTCTGGTCCAACACACAGAGAAAACGTCTATTAAGACCCTCCCCCTCCCTCCTCCCCCCCCTCCTCCTGCTGACAACAATTGCTTAGTCGCAGAGCCATTGTGAGCGTACCCCTTCCACAGAGTGCCATCAGGACCACATAGCTAGACCAAAGTCCTTAACTTTTCATTGTGAACGATGGTCCGTGAATTCACTGTCCCCCCCCCCCCCCCCCCCCCCCCCCCCCCCCCCCCCCACACACACACACACTTTTTTTTTCAACCTGCTTCTGAAAATTCACAGGGTACCTATCCAGTCTCTGGTGACTGGAGCTGACTCGACTCTCTCTCTGTGGGGAGAACAACAGTACAGATTATGGGAATGAAGAGATGAGAACAAACTGCTGCTGCACAGTTCGCTTTTAACAACATACTGGGATCAGTGCATTATTTCCTTGGTTGAGATATGTGTTCATGTGATGCTGTAACCCATCTTCACATACGGTGATTTTTCTTCATGAAGCCCACTATATGAGAAGTATTATTTTCCTATGTCTGGCGGAGTTCTCCTACACTTCCAGTATCAAATCTAACTTCTTTTTTTTTTTTTTTTTTTTTTTTTTCGTGCTGCCCGTCTTCTCATTCCAACGGCATTATTTACCCGCCGCTCATTCCAGCTTCCATTGTACTCAACCACACCCCCAGAGCGAAGTCCTGTCTCAGCCCTGGCTCTGCCGTCCACATGGAAACATCCATAACGGATCGTAACTAGGAAACTCACCAGAGAAGGCACGTCACTGCTGCCGAGTCATTTCAGACAATCAACTAGATTGGATTTATCTCCCTTATGTTCTGGATTCTGCGGTAACGATGCGTGTGGATCCTAGCCGCTGGATGCCAACCCAGCCTGGCTCCCTGCAGACTGGAATAAGCATCCATTTTACATTCATGATCGATTTTGAGAGTTCGTATCTGAAGAATGCCCATCACATTACGTATTGCCAGAACTGAGATTAAAACATGATCAACAATACAGACAGTTCAGAATGCAGACGGTAGTCCTAATGGTCCACAACAAAGACATGTGCCGAAGCTGTCTCCCCCCCCTACTAATTCTACCCTGCTGTTATCTATCGACGTCAGTGGATGGAAATTATGATAAAACCTGAAAAAAGAAATTCCAGGGACCTTGGGGTGATGCTGTTTGAGTTGTTTTGGGGAACATGCACTAACATATCTTCTTCTTCTTCTTCTTCTTCTCTCTCTCATCAATAACTTCCAGGATTTTGTATTGGCAGTGTGATAATTAGAGACTTGAAAGTATTAGCTATAAAATGTATAAATGTCTAAATCGAAAACAATACTTGCTAAGGACATACATAGACTATCTCCCATCTGTAAATCTAAAAGTGTTGTATATGCAGCTATACCAACTTCAGAGGCTATGGCCTTACAGAAAGTTCTAAATTCTCTCTCTCTCTCTCTCTCTTTCAGTAAACACACATACACACACACTCACCACACACGCGCACGCACGCACGCGTGCGCGCGCGCGCTCGCGCACACACACACACACACGGAGAGTAACTCAGGTAGGCTAACTTAAAGCATTTATTGAATGTTTACTGTACACGCCACTCTTGGGGAACACGTATTATGTAAATATGACAATTAATGTATGTGTGGCACCGAACTACAAATCGTTCCTAGAAAAACAAGGAAAAAAGAAAAGAACAGAAAAAAAGAAGAAGAAAGAAAAATAGAAAAAAAGGGATCCAAGTTTTAATCAAATATCGTGCCTAGTACACGTCGAAATGTCATTAAAGTGACGTCTTTTCCGATAAGATTGTTCTCGGCTATCAAACAATATCGTGGCGTCATTGATATGGAAAATACCTATATGACGTCATCATTGTTGCTACAGAAAATCATACCAAGTATGTTTTGCAAACTCAGCGCTGATAATCGACTGACAGGGAAGGCATTGAATCTTTTCTTCCCCTAGACACAGAGATAGCTGCAACAGACTAGAAATCTTGACTCTGGATATTTGTTGACAAGAATGTAAACAAAACTGATGGCTTCGGGCTGGTTGAAACACCTATCTGCTAAAGGAGAGCAGGAAAAGATCCCTGTAAACAACTAGATCAACAACAACAGCAGCAACAGTTTCAACAGCCATGGCAGATACGAAACCGAAGAAGAAAGGGCTGGCGGGCAGCACTGCTCGAAAACCCGAGAACTTTGAAGAACTGGAAAAAGAATTCGAAACCGTTCTCAACGAGCTTCTGAACGACGAAAGCTTGGATCATTTCCGGAAAGAATATGAGAAGCTGCACACAGCTCTGGTGAACTCGCACGAGAGCGAGAGGCAGCTGATGGAAAAAGTGCGGGAACTGAACAACGAGATCTCTGTCAATGCCGACAAGGTGTCCACCGCCCTCCGTCTGTCCAAGGAAGATGAAGCCCGCATCATGAGTCTTCGAGAAGAACTGGAGAAGGCCTGGAAACATGTGGAGCTTTTGAAAGTAAGAACAGCGGCCATTTTCTGGGGTTTAGTGTATCAAACTCGGAGCAAGCCCGGAGTTCAGTTAGAGTGTAATCCTGGAGTAAGTGTACGCCCAGATGCACAGGCATACATGCATACACATGCCCACATTACCCCACAGATTACATATGCACACACCCATACACATTCACGCGCGCGCGTATATGCACAAGTGCGCACAAACGCCGTGTACACTGGCGTGAGCGCGCCACACACACACACACACACACACACACACACACACACACACACACACACACACGCGCGCGCGCGCGCGCGCGCGCACATTCACATACACTCATAGGCTATACATCCACGTGCAAACAAAGACAAACCCACACAATTATAATAGTGACACAGACATGAATAGGTAGTTATCCAAGGTCTGACCAACGCGTTTGGGGAACAGGAACATCAAGTATCTGCTGAGTCATTATCCGTGAGACCCTTGCCTAAATCCTTTCATCTTAGTTATTCATTCATTCATCCATCCTTCAGCTGTAAATCCTGCGCATTATAGTCTCGTAGCTTAGCAGTTGTGCTGTAGCATAATAATCATATGGACTAATCTGCACGCAGCGACACCTTGATGAAACTAAAAAAAAAAAACCTTAAAGTTAAGGGATCCCTGAAGTATTATTCGAACAAATTAGATAAATTCCCCCATGTTTCCCTCAAATATTAAGGCCATACTGGGTTTCATGTGTCGACAAGCGTG
Source organism: Conus betulinus (assembly GCA_016801955.1). NCBI lineage: Eukaryota > Metazoa > Mollusca > Gastropoda > Neogastropoda > Conidae > Conus > Conus betulinus. The sequence continues at coordinate 177,510 of JADBJO010001097.1, forward strand.
TTTATGTGGTAGGAGTACAGCATTTAGAATGGACTTTGACGGAGAGGAGAATTGAGGAAACGTCAGAAAGTATGGGCTAAACTGTGATTGACCATTTATGGGAGATATGCCAATGCTGGCCACATTTTCCCTCGAGCAACAAGTTGCTATGTAATGATCGGAATGTAAGACAAACGTTTTCAGGCGGTTTTACACACTGACAAACTTATAAGAAACGTTTTCACAAATCACTGATTTGCATAAAATGCGTTTCTTCTATTGAAAAAAAAAAAAAAAAAAAAAAAAAAAAAAGGCCCAATGTTGGAAGACTTCCAGAACTGGGCCATACCCCCGCTAATACTGGGCACCGCGAACCTAACAGATCTGTTACTGTGTACACCGTCATTATAACCAGCTGCTTTTTTTTCTTCACGAGCAACAACAACAACAACAACAACAACAACAACAAGAAAAGTGGCAATGCATGACGTGACAACAGATCCGCACAATCATAGGTAAACGCAGAATCGAGCTGCCGAAATTATCATTGCAGAAATGTTGGTTTGCTCGTATCACAGAAAGATGACACGACTTAAAAAGCTTTAATCAATGTAAAATATAAGAATGACACAAGTTGCAGAAATGCCTGTTTCTATGGGCTCCATGAAATACCCCCCTCCCCCCTCCCAAGAAACAAAGACAACACAACAACAACAACCACACACACACATACACACACGCGCGCGCGCGCGCGCACGCACGCACGCACGCACGCACGCACACACACACACACACACACACACACACACACACACACACACACACATCTCGGCCGATAGAAATCACCTAAAGTCATTTGACTGGAAAAAAAAAAAGAAATTTTTGTGTTTGAAGGAGCAGAGAATGTTCGCGTCCATTGTCTCAATCTTTAATTTGTGATCAAAAACAAATCAGGAGACAAAACAAACAGGGAGGTTGTTATCCACAGTTGGTTTCAGTTTTCGCTAAATCGATCATGATGTGTTGAAATGTCGGTAATGTAGGAAGTAATTCCTACACTGGGTCTGCCCTTGCTCTACCAGTAAGTGGCCCGCCATGCCCATTACAGGAATATTCTGATGTCTCAATATAAACAAGAAGCAGGTGTCTGCAGTAAACAAGCACCGTTTGTAAACAACTGAACAGGAACTCGTGAAGCTACCTTTTAGACACAAGGAGAGGGCTGTCTTTTAGGCCTGAAACAGACAAATAAAACACAGTCCTTCCTTTTCCTCACAGAGGATTTACATCATTGGTCAGACCAAAAAAGCGAAGTTACCAAAGCAAGGAAGGAAATATTTTAACACAGCATTGTAACAGTCAGCAGTTGGAATGGTAACAAGTAAGCAAAAGACAAACCGGTGTTGGTTAGACGTGGTGCTCCACCCCCCCCCCCCACCCCCCCCAGAAAACCTGTCAGCTGGGGAGGCTCAGCGTTGGAAGAGGCCTAATATTGGCACATTCTTAACACTCACCTACTTTTAACGCTCACTCGCCGCCACACATGTTGTTTTTCTTTCCAACAGAAGGCACAGTCAATTTTCTACAGACGTCAATAAATACACAGATTTGCGTATTTCTAATTCATGATTTCGGCTGTAATATGATCACGGAAAGAGCCTCACTTTCAAAGACGAATGATAAAGTATAGCCTTGAATAAGGGGGCTTCTCAACTAGGATTGACAAATTCGGTCGTATCGACACCATCCTCCAATCACTCATTCTCAATGAATGGTGTAAAGGCTTGAAAACTGCTCTTTGCATTCGCTGTTAGGCCGTGTGACTGCCTACAATTGTTTACTGACGGTGCACCACGCTTATTATGTTGGATTAACTTCGGATATAGAATTTATCTGAGAGCAACAGCCTTAATTCCTATTGTTTGTCTTGTTGACTTTGAAAACAAGTGTGGACGTTTCTAATGCGAAAATGATGAGGGATTATCATAACCTTGTTAATAGAAAAAAAAGAGTGCACATGCTTCATTTAGTTTTGACAAAACTAATGCCTATTCAGCTTCACAGAATGATTATCCAGTGTGGACAGACTGAGATTTAGAAATCGTAACATAGCAATACTCACATCTCTACAGTTGATTCCGATATTTAAGCCTGTCTCCGTGGGAGTGCTTGGGGCGGTATAAAATGCATCCCGACGTCTTGGACATTTTGCATTTGTAATTTCCCCTTTTCTTTGACTCTCTTTGACGCTGCCTATTACATTTTACCTTTCTTTACTTTTGTCCACGGTGTCTACACGTATGGCCGCCAATTCTCGTGTTTTCATTCTGGAAAGATTTTTCCCATGGAGAACTTTTTTTTCCTCCTGTAAGCTCCGTAGAGAGGGTATGGGGTGACACGCATCCACTTGCTTGTTTGTCAGTAAAACTACGCAGAAAGTACACACACACACACACACACACACACACACACACACACACACACACACACACACACACACACACACACAAATCGAAAAAAGCTAGAAAAAAAGGTAGTCCGATGACGAACTCATTCATTTCTGGTGCGTATGCGTAATGCGGATCCGGATTCGACAGCGGATGCAGGATTGTTCAGCAAGAAATACTTCCAACGTCATTTCCCCAAAGCTGCTATGCTGGAGCAATCTGTAACAAAACTAGCAGGAACGGCGGAATGTGTTTTAAACTAAGACAAACCCAGGAAGCTGTGGCACAGGTCTGTGATGTTGATCCAGATATGAGAGTGGATGCACTGAACATGAATAGTGTGAACTGACTATAACGAACAGATAACCTAGTTAAACGAAAAATGACTATGCTGCTGAACGAAAGAACAAACACATGTCTTGTCGTTTGTTTGTTTGTTTGTGTTGTTTTTCTTTCGTTCAGTGGCATAGTAATTTTTCCTTCAAGTTGGTTTCAGTTTCCGCCTACATTCACCCCACTTTGAAACTAGAACAGGTAACTTAACTTCGAAGTAAATCCATTTTCATGGAATGGTCACACATTCTAGGGATATGAATATTGACGTTTCATGTTCTGCATGTCCTTGAAAGAAAAAAGTTCAGTGGCTCCCAAAATGAAAAGAAGCAACTTCCTGCATGTGCAGCAAAGAGAACTGGTGTCGACCGAGACGATCAGCAGCCTGCATAGTGAGATCGACAGCCTGAACCGCCTTGTCCAGAAAGGAGCTGACCTCGCCTTACAGTTCCACACCTCCGAGCCTAGCGGGTAAGAGCACCATAGACCATCTTCGACAACACCAGCAAATCTGACACAGAACTGTTTTTCGTCTGGTTTCAGACAGTCTGTAACTGTATGCCAAATAATGTTTTTTCAATCTGTTGTAAGCTTTTTAAAATAAGCATGAGGCAGATTTTCGTCTGGCTTTTAGACAGTTTGTAACTGAATGACAAATAATGTTTTCAATCTGTTGTAAGCTTTTTAAAAACAGATTCTTCCCTTGGCTTAAAAAAGATAATCGTTTAAAGCTGCTATGAAATTGTTTCAAACGGACTTTTAACTTGTCTGAATCTGTCGTCCAACTTTTTCAAGCTGATTCCCAAATATTTCAAACAGTTTTCAAACTCTTTTTCAGTCTGTTTCAAACTTGATTGTTTCACATTGCTCTCAAACTGTTTTTAACTTCCTTGAAACTGTTTTATGACGATTTAGTATCGTTGTTATTGGTTGTTGAAGAATCACTCAGTGCGATAGCTTTTGTTCTCTGTTAAGACAAAAGGACATAACTTCACATAGCCTTCTAGCAGCCCATTAGTTGCCCCGGCTAGAAAATCATGAATGTTTGCTTTCGCTCATAAACTGTTTTCAAACGGTTCGAAATTGTTTCCAAATTGTTCTTGAACCATTTCCAGAAACTTTTTCCAAATTCAAAGGAATTCTTGCAGTTACTGTATACCGTTCCTTGCCACCTGTATGATTTCCATTCATACTATTCAGAGATAACTGATTTTTTTTTGTGTCTGTTCCACTGTGCGCTCTGTCCTAAATGTTTAGGATCCAAAGGCATTGCCAGTCTTGAATAAACGTTGATTTGCGCGTGTTCATTTCTTCACTTGTTGCTGTGTGCAAGTGTCAGGGGTATATGGGCAAGCTTGGAACATCCTTTTTTTTTTCTTTAGGGATTTCTGCATGTTTGTCCTGCGCGTTTTGCATATTCATTTGTATTAGGCGATGTGGTTCTACTAGCAGCATTTGTTTGGAGTTATGGGCATGTGAATATCTCACTTTGGGAGTAAAAGTCGCTTTTCTGGTTTGGTTTTGACTGTTTCCTAATTGCGTACTCCAACCGTTTACGAACCGTTATGTCTTTTTTTTTTTCTTCTTGTTCTGCTTGAAAGCAATTTCCAAACCGTTCCCAAACTGTTGTTCAACATGTGTTCTGACTCGGTTTTTCCCCTTCAAATATATTGTTAGCTACAAGGTGCTGTCCAGTAGCAACCAGCTGAGCAGCTCCTCACAGAGCGCTGCCAAGTCCAAGGGCATAACGTCCTCGGCGACCCCGCGGTCCGAGGCGAGGCGGTGGAGAAAGAGGCGGACAAGGACTTGGTGGGGGCCTGAAGAAGAGGGTGCAGGAACTGGAGGCCGAGGAGAACAAGCTGCAGGCGCTGCTGGACACCACGATGAAGGAGGCCCGCAACAAGACCATGGAACTGCAACGGGAGAGAAGCAGAAGGAACAACGCGGAGGTGGGGGAACAGGAGCGGGACGGAGAAAGGGGACAGGTGGGTGGGGTGGGGTAGGGTGAAAATGGGGGAGGAGATGTCAGGGGAGGAAGATAAGTGAGGGGTGGGGGATTGGGACAAAGGAGGGTGCTGGGGAAGTGGAGATAGAGAAGTGAAAGAGGGAGAGAGAGCTCTAGACAAGGCCAAACCGTTTTTGTTAGTATTGTGATGGGCGTTACAGTCTCGACTCTCTTGGAAGATGGCCCATACGAAACGTACCAAGGAAGCAAACAAAACACACCAACCAACCAAGCAACGAACAAAAACTCAACAATAAACAAACGAGAAATGTGCAAACGTGATTCACACACAAAACCGCCTCCTTCTCCTCCCCCGTCCGCCCCTTCTCCCTTTCCCCCTCCGCATCTCCTACTTTCATCTTTGATGCCACCTTTATATATACAGCATTTGTAAGACCGGATTCTTGAGAAACTTTTAGCTGTAGGGGCCGTTCCAGTCTTAAAAAGTATGTATAATAACTCTGTCAAACAACACGGACAAACGAATCACAAGACAAAACACGACGCGTTTTGACCTCGTAGGTCTTCTCCAGGCAAGATAAACAACACTCAGGATAACGAAGCTGAAGAGGGAGCTCGCGCGTATCTTGTGGAATTCGGCGCAAGATGGGCCATTGTTATCCATTATCAGCTTCTTGTCTGTGGCCTTAAGCATGTGACGTAGGCGGTATGGTGACAGGAAACGTATACCTATACTTTCAGTCTGTCGTCACATGATATACAACTGACATTGTCTGTTCACTAAGAGCATTTAAGAAACATAGCAAAGGTCAAAATGTGAATAAACATACAAAACAGAATGCAGAGCAATGCTTGTGTAAATACACAACATAAAACAGACAAGTGAAGTTTCCAAAATGTCTGTATTAGACGTCACAAACAAACAGAATGGAAAGAGCTGAAAACAGTACTCCCCAGATCACTGCAGTCATACAATCGACAATATTGAATTTCTCTGCAACTAAGCTACTGTTGTCGCCAGTAAGGCGGTCAGTAGGTGGTATCCTGAGTATAGTAGATCAGGACAGGCTTCACTGAATACCACCAAACAGACACGGCAGCACTGCAATGTCTCCCCAGATGACGACTTGACACTGATTTCATGCCGGTACTGATGCCGTGGTGAGGCAAGTCTGGGTGTGAGCGTTCACGAGGAGTCCGAATGAACGGCGTGGGTGCAATGCCAGTGGGACAGCATGGAAGTTAGGCATAGAAACAAACAATAAAATGGAGAAAGAAAAAATCAAAGTAAATTTAGTTAAATCAAGTAGCCTAATTTGGAAATGATGATCAAACAAAACCAGGTCTTTATTTTCGAATGGATCATAAACATGATATAAAACCCAGTGTAACACGCTTTTTTTTGGGGGGGGGGGGGGGGGGGGGGGGGGGGGGGGGGGAGGGGGGGGGGGATGGTGGGAGGGGGGTCTGAACAAACAAACAAAAGAACATACGAACAAGAACAACAGCACCAAAACAACTGTAACTTACTACTTAAAAGTGCATATGGAAAGGAAAGAGATTGTACAAAGGCACAAAATCATACAAAAAAAAGCATATCGAATTCTTAACAACAACAACAACAACAACAACATCCCTTATACCCATATCAGCTTCTTGTGCACAATGCATAAATGATAAAAACAATGATGCAACAACGTATGCTTGATTACTGATGCATTGTTTCAGGCGTGCATTTAGGTGTCTCGTTTCGTTCCTAATTCACGTTTGCGTGAAATTCAACGATTATTTGTTTTAATCGGCATTTCTTTTTCCTTAAGTTGATTAAAAAAAGTTTAAAAAAAAAAAAAAGAAAAGAAAAGAAAACAGACAAACAAGAAATGAACCTTGGTATCTTAAAAAAAAAAAAAAAGACAAAAAATCTCGAGCAATCATGTGACTTGTTGCCTCTCCCTCCCTCCCCGCAGGCGGATATCCAGGACAAGGCGAAGACCATCGAGGATCAGACGCATCACATTGCCGAGCTGACCCGGCAGTCCAACCGTCTGAGGCAGGAGGTGGACTCGCAAGACGGCGCCATCCGCGAGCTGAGGGTCAGCTACGAGATGAGCACCAAGGAGGGTCGAAATGCTGACCAGTCGCCTGCAGAAGACCCAGGCCGAGATGGAGAAACAGAGCAGCTTGCTGGACAGTCTGCAATTGGTGGGTGTGCTGGCATGGATGGGTGGGTGGGGGAGGGTGGGGGGTGGGGGGGGTGGGGGTGGGGGGCTTTTTGTCGTGGTTGGGGGAGAGGGACGAGAGTGAGGGAGGGAGGGGATTGGTGAGTAAAGATAGTCCCAATCAGTTCAGACTTCAGGACAAAAGAACATACATAGTACAATACTACACATGCACTTTTTTTCAGGTCGTTGAAAACTAACCCTTCACCTATCACCTATCTCGAAGTCTTGAAAACTATTGGGCCGCCACAGAAGGCTTCGCAACCAGTTTCCCCCGGTTCTCAGACCCACTTAGGCAGTTGCTGATTGTGAGGCCAGTCCATGCACTGATGTCCTCCTCCCTTCTCTGTTTGGAAGGAAAAAAAAAAAACAACTAAGCTTTACAGGGGCCCTAATTTCTACTGGGATCTACTGTGTGATATATGACATGCACGAACAGGCGTTTTATGTGGCAAATATTTTTGTAAGTCGCATGGTACCCCCGCTTGGCTTACATTTACCGTGATCATCGTAATTTTATTTGTGTTTACTGTAGAAGTGAATGCCCAGGTTATTGTGTGTGTGAACGTTAGGCCTCATGTTTAACATACTTATTTACTATAATCATCGTATTTCTGTATCTAAGAAATCAATGGATTTGTTTTGTTGTACGCATTAGATCTGAGATTGCGTGTGTGTGTGTATGTGTGTGTGGGGGGGGGGGGGGGGGGGGGGGGGGGGGGGGGGGGGGGCTGAAATTTTAACGAAATTTTTGTGTGTGTATTTTTAGGTGTATTTAATGTGTTGTGTGGATGACTTTTTTTTTCTTTTCTTTTCTTTTTTGTTTGTTTTTGTATTGACTTGAGAGTTGACTTTTGCGTGGTGACATCCTTCCTCGTCCTCCGTTGTCGGCTGGACTATAAGCAACAATATCGCTCTCACTGTCTCCGCATACGTGATCACTTAATGTTACTACAACAAATTCTACCTATTCAACAAATTTCTAACCTATTTGTCTGTCTCAGTTTCTGGCGTACTGTTAGCGAATACATTAGGGATCTGAGGCCTCCTCGGGGATGTAGCTTCCCTGTGTACAGTTGTCCAGGACAACTGTACACAACTTTCCCATAATTACACAGTTGTACTGTGACCGCGCGCCGCGTCAGATTGGGTGGCGGTGCTGGTCTTATGCTTTAGGTGGTGATTTAAAGTGTGGTTGAGGGGGTGGTTGCGCTGCTTTTGTGTTCTAACTGAGGTGTGGTTGCGGTTGAATGGTGTGCTGCTTTTGTATTTAAATTGGGGCGTGGTTGGTGTTGCGTTGCGTTGCTTTTGTGTTGTGATTGGGGTGTGGTGAGGATTGTGTGATTGCTGTTTTTGTGTAGTTATTTGGATGTGATAAAGGTTGTGTTATGTTGCTTTTTCTTGTTGTTGTTGTAACTGGGGCGTGATAAGCGTTGTGTTCTGTTGCTTTTGTGCTGTAGTTGGGGCGTGGTTAGGGGCTGTTATGTTACTTTCGCGTTGAAACTGGGGGGTGGTTAGGGTTGTCTTGTGTTGCTTTTGTGTCTTGTTAAGGTCTTGTTACGTTGCTTTTCTGTTGTAACAGGAATGTTTTGTAACTTTCGTGTTGTAACTGAGCTGTGATTAGGATTGTGTTACGTTGCTTTTGTGTTGTAACTGGGGTGTTGTTAGAGTTGCGATACTTTCCCTTTTGTGTTGTAATTGGGGGTGTGATAGGGATTGTATCATGTTGCTTTTAGGATGTAAATGGGATGTCATTAGGGTTGTGTTATCTTTTTTTTTTTTTTCATTTTTTTTTTTTTTTTTTTTGTAATTAGGGTGTGTGAAAAAGGTTGTGTTACATTGCTTTGTATTTTAATTGGGGTGTGTGATGAGAGTTGTGTTATGTTGCTTGTTTTTTTGTGTTGAATTGGGGTGCGGTAAGTGTTGTTTTATGTTCCTATTGTGTTGTAATTGGAGGGTTATGTTGGTTTTTTTTAAAATTGTAATTGGGGTGTGGTTAGGATTGTGATACGTTGCTTTTGTGTTGTAATTGGGGCAGGATAAGGACTGTGTTGTGTTGCAAATGGGTTGTGATAGTATTGTGCAGCTTTTGTGTTGTAATTGGGGTGTGGCGAGGGTTGTGTTGTGTTGCCTTTGTGATGCAATTAGAGTGTGATTAGATTAGTATTATGTTGCTTTTGTGTTGTAATTGGGATGTAGTTAGGGTTGTGTGTTGTGTTGCTTTTGTGCTGCAATCGGAGTGTGATTAGATTAGTGTTATGTTGCTTTTGTGTTGTAATTGGGATACGGTTAGAGTTTTGTTGTGTTGCTTTCGTGCTGTGACTGGGGTGTGATACGGCTTGAGTTATATCGCTTTTGCGTTTCACATGCTTGTGATGGTGTTGTGTTTGGCTTGTGGTGTTGTTATGTGCAGTAACATTGGCGTGCTAATGTTTAGGTTGTGATGGTGTTGTCTTGTATTTAGTTATCGTGGTGTCCTTTTTGTAAGTTGTTATTGTTGTGTTGTGTTTTGGAATGGTGGAGCAACTGTCATTGGGTTGTGGCTGTGCTGCATCTTGGAACTGTAGTCGGTTTGTCTTTGGGTTGACGTTGTGTGTTGTTCTTATGTCGGGATTGTGTTCAGATTGGACTGTTGTGCTGTGTGTTGTACTATTGTAAGTTGTCGTTTGGTGTTTTTTTTTGTTGTAACTGTCGTGGAATTATCTTTTTTGGTTGTGGTTTGTGTTGTTGGTGGGGGTAAGGGTGTTGTGCTGTACGTTGTTATTTTTTGGATTGTGCTGCTTTTTTTTGTTTGTTTGTTTTTGTAATTGAGGAGCGGTTGTCTTTGAGTTGTGGTGTCATTGTTGTGTTGTTGTATGTTCTGATTTGGGTGGGACTGCATTTGGGTTTGGGCGTTGTGTTGAGTTATGGCTGCTGTGGTGTTGGGTGCTGTGATTGTGGTGGGGATGTATTTAGGTCCTAGTGTTGCTGTTGTTGTGAGATGTGATTGGGATGGGGGGCTGTTTGAGCTGTGGTGGGGTGGGGTTGAGTCGTCGTGTTGCCAGTGGGGTTGCCTTTGGGCCATGGATGATGTTTTATCTCGTGTTTAAGTGAAGCTGGCTTAGATTGTACTCTTGTTGTGTAGTGTGTTGTTACTGTGGTAGCGTTATCCTTAGGTTGTGCTTTATTGTGTTTGTACTGTTACTGTGGTGTGATTGTGTTGTGTGTGTTGTTGTGTAAATTTGTGATAGTCAGAGAGTATGCTATGTTGTGCTGTATTTGCGGTTGTACTGGAGTGTACTGTTGTTGTGTTGTATTTGTGGTTGTACTGGAGTGTACTGTTGTTGTGTTGTATTTGTGGTCGTGTTGGAGTTTCCTGATGTTTTGTCACAATTGTGGTTGTGTTGAAGTGTGCTGTTGTTGTGTTGGATTTGTGGGTGTGTCAGAGTGTGTACTTTTTGTGTTGGAGTTGTGATTGTATTGTTGTATTGTTTTGTGTTGTAAATGTGGCACTGGTCGGTCAGATTTTTAAAGACATTTGTTCTGGTAATTGATAAAAAAGAATACTAGTATGTAAGGGGTATAGTATATTATATTTATTATATATTGTTTCTTCAATAGTCACTAGCCATGACGCAGTTTGAATTATTTGAAAGTAGTCTGAGCTGTTTAAAAGTGAATAAATATTTCAATGACATTGGACAAAACGAACGCAGAAACGCTACACGAAAAGTGGGAAATGGCATCACTCATTTAGCTGTGGAGGATTACAATAGCGTCTGCATTAATTCATTAACTGATTATTGCCAAATCCATTAAGGTCTTACATTGTATGCTTTACTGGAAGTTTAAAAGAGTATTTGGTCATACACAGAAATGTTATTAACTTCTGCTTCCAGTGATGTGTGCAGTTCGTTTTCCTCGGTCTTACAACAACCAGTAACGTTCTACCTGTCAATATTCCAAGGCTTTGAGATGTTCTAAAGACTATGTAAAATTAAACGTTGTTCAATGAAATCTGAAATGGTTTTTCTCTTATATCTTCAATTATATGGGTTTTTTTTGTGTTTTTTTAAAGATGTATGGAGAAAAAGAACCGACTGTACTCTTCTGGACACGTCCAAATTTTCTTAAATCTCATGATTTGTTCCTAAACAAAAAACAACACAAAATTCGATAAAAGTCATTCTTATAATCAAATACCTTAAAAAGAATAGTCTGAAGTAACTTTTTTTTTCACGATTTATAAGACACGCTCACTAATTTCGTGTTGATTGGAAAGTCTATATCAAGAATGAATTTTGCATACGTTTTTTCTTCGTGGATAGTTTGTGAATGTTTCAAAATATCGTGATCTCTTAAACGCATTTGCATACCTAATTTTGCAAACGCCCCATAGCATTGTGGTTGTAGTAGCTGAAAGATGAATGAGCTGTGGTCTTGCTGCAGGAAGTGACTGACATGACCAACACACTGCGCGTGAAGGACGACAAGCTGAATCGTCTGAACGACAGCGTGAAGAAGTTGACCAAAGCCAAAGAGACGGCCTTCAGGAAGGTGAGCTGTCTTACGTCTGTCTGTCCAACTGTATTTTTCTCTTACGCCCTCATCTCTGCCTCTCCCTGTCTCTGTCTACCCGTTTTCTCTCTCTCTCAAAAAATTCTCTCTCTCTCTCTCTCTCTCTCTCTCTCTCTCTCTCTCTCTCTCTCTCTCTCTCTCTCTCTCTCTCTCCTCGGCAAATGTAATTACCCTGATAATTATGCAGTGTTCTGTTCTTGAAATGCACACGTTACTCACAGGGCTTTGTATGCTTGCGTACCTTTTCTGTTTAATGGTGTGTCTTTAGTGAGTGTACGTGTGCGTGCGCATGTGACTACATGAAGGTTCTGACCGAGGCACAAAATACTGATTCTGTCCATTCTTCATCTGTGACCAGATCAAGGTGCTGACAGAGGCACAAAATACTGATCCAGTCCATTCTTAATCTCGGACCGCATCAAGGTGCTGACAGGCATGCTTGGCGCGGATCCTGTGCATTCTTCATCTCTGACAAGATCTAGGTGCTGACAGAGGCACGCTCGGCGCGGATCCTGTCCATTCTTCCTCTCTGACCAGATCAAGGTGCTGACAGAGGCACCGGGTACTGATCCTGGGGTGATCCTGCACATTTTTCGTCTGTGACCAGATCAAGGTGCTGACAGAGGCACGCGCTCGGCGCGGATCCTGTCCATTCTTCCTCTTTGACCAGATCAAGGTGCTGACAGAGGCACAGGGTACTGATCCTGTACATTTTTCGTCTGTGACCAGATAAGGTGCTGACAGAGGCACGCTCGGCGCTGATCCTGTCCATTCTTCCTCTTTGACCAGATCAAGGTGTTGACAGAGGCACAAATTATTGATCCTGTCCATTCTTCCTCTCTGACCAGATCAAGGTGCTGACAGAGGCACAAATTATTGATCCTGTCCATTCTTCCTCTCTGACCAGATCAAGGTGCAGACAGAGGCACAAATTATTGATTCTGTCCATTCTTCCTCTCTGACCAGATCAAGGTGCTGACAGAGGCACAAAATTATTGATCCTGTCCATTCTTCCTCTCTGACCAGATCAAGGTGCAGACAGAGGCACAAATTATTGATCCTGTCATTCTTCATCTTTGACCAGATCAAGGTGTTGACAGAGGCACAAATTACTGATCCTGTCCATTCTTCCTCTCTGACTAGATCAAGGTGCTGACAGAGGCACAAAATACTGATCCTGGCCATTCTTCATCTGTGACCAGATCAAGATGCTGACAGAGGCACAAGATACTGATCCTGTCCATTCTTCCTCTCTGACCAGGTCAAGGTGCAGACAGAGGCACAAGACACTGATCCTGTCCATTCTTCCTCTCTGACCCAGGTCAAGGTGCTGACAGAGGCACAAGACACTGATCCTGTCTATTCTTCATCTGTGACCAGGTCAAGGTGCTGACAGAGGCACGCATGACGCTGCGCAAAGAGAAGGATCAGCTGCAGGGCCAGCTGGTCAGCGCGCGGGAGAAGACCATCGACAACAATAAGAAGACCAAGGAGATGGACGAGAAGCGCCTTTCCAGCCTCCAGCATGAGAAAGACGTTCTGCACAAGAATGTCTTGAAACAGGTCGGTAGGTTAGATTGCTGCTGTGATGGTCGTTTGTGTGTGTGTGTGTGTGTGTGTGTGTGTGTGTGTGTGTGTGTGTGTGTGTGTGTGTGTGTGTGTGTGTGTGTGTGTGTGTGTGTGTGTGTCCAACCTTCGTTCCATTTTTACTGCATGCTATCCTCCCCGATTCATCAGGTTAGAGCTACAGAGAAACAGACGAACCTGGTGAGCCTACACGAGCAGACCAACCGAAAACATGGGCCACGAGATCATGGGCTTCCGGCGGGAATCTGAGAAGCAGCGGCGCCTGATTCAGCAGCTGGAGAGAGAGAGGGACCGCTACATCAATGAGAGAACGGCGACCCTCACCCTGAAGATGAGGAAGGTTAGTGCCGTGTGATGATGGTAGGGGATGACGACGAGCTGGTGTGTGTGTGTGGACCTTACATCAGTTGAGAACGGCGACCTCACCCTGTGTAAAAATCAATTTTTTTTTTTTTCATTATGAAAACAGATTCATTAATAGTCGGAGGAGAAAAGAAGAACGATGGCGAAACTGTACTGATGACTCTACAGAAATGAGAAATCGGCGCTGATTGATGAGTCAAGATATGAACGAAAAACATTTCCCGTCGAAATAGTCGAAGGTTATGAAAACATGACGACGAGCTAGCTTGATCGTTTACCACCAAAATTTTTTTTTTCACGATGGTTAACAAGAAAAGAAGAACGATGGCGAAACTGTACTGATGACTCTACAGAAATGAGAAATCAATTAAGATATGGAAAACATTTCCCGTCGAAATAGTCGTTTTCCTGATAAAGTGATCACTCGTTACCACCAAAAGAATTATTTTTGGTTAAGACATCAGTAATGGATCAAAGAAAATAAAGATCTGTATGCTTCTTCTTCTTCTTCTTCTTCTTCTTCTTCTTCTTCTTGTTACTGGTGATGATGGTAATGGTGTTATGAGTATTTAAACAGCGCCTGTCCTCGGTCAGAAGTCAGTCTCTCAGTGATTTACAATTCACGCAATTATAAACACACCAGACTGCTGACCGGGGTAGAGCCGACTGAAGAGCAGCCTGTTATAGCTACCGTCACTCGTTTTCCAGTGTCATTCAGTCAATCTCAGTAGCTCAGCCTTTTTTTCCCTTCATTCTTTCGATTGCCCTGCATTTCTGACGCGTCATGAGGAGTGAAAACAGCTGACTATGGCGGTTAGTTCCCTCACCCCCCATTCTCCACCTTTGAAAAGCAGTTCTGTAAAGGCCCACTATCCATACCATGGTACTAATGATGCCACACTGCATATACACGAGTCATGGTTGCCAAACCGGGCTTTCATGAGTCAAGAAAACGATGCACCCGAAGGTGCGGATAGGAACAAGAAAAATACTGTCCTCAACCGCCGAACCAACCAGCTGGGGGCAATCCTGCGCCACCTTTGGAAGCCTGCGCTGTGTTTATATAGGGTGCAGGCACGCACAGGACACTCCATTAACACGGGAAGGGACATAATTGTTCCATGACAGATGCCATTGTATGATGGCCACCGGATGTGACACGACAGAACCTCCGCGGGAGCGTTTCCATGGGTGTACCAGCCCATATTTCATGACTGCAGAGCCCACCGGCAAAAACAACAACAACAACAACAACAACAACAAAAAACGAAAAAAACAAAACAAACAAACAAAAAAAAAAAAAAAAAAAACCGCCACCGTCAAGCAACTGCCATGTGCATGTCGTAGCCTCGCTTGTTGCTGTTCCGCTGACAGGTGATGACAGTATAACTCCAGACACGGCCTAGCTTCCGCCATGAGGTCTTACGTGGTCTCTGAAGAGAATCCCAGGTCACAGTCTTTCCCGTTGTCAACAGGACTTTCCCTGCGGTCAGCGAGTCTTTCCCCACAGTCACTGGATCTTTCCCCTGCCGGGTTTTCATGAGTCACAGTTACTGTTTCCATGAGTCACAAGGCAATCTGTTTTTTGTGCTGGCCACGTTGGAGTTCCATACCATGTAAAGGAGTCATCGTAATAAAAAACAAACAAACAAAAAAACACCAGCATATGTCATGATGACTGTTTTAGCTGAGCGTTGCTATCACCAGTGTATTGTTGCAGCACCTTTCCGGTTTCATGAAGAAAATGGTTCTGATGAGGGTTCGAAGCTACTAACCTCCCTTAGAAGGTTATGGGCGATCAATGTTGCTTCAGCTGCTGCTGATGCAGGTCTAAGTGGTGGCGGGCGTTAAAGGGCGTGCGCGCGCGCGCGCGTGTGTGTGTGTAGATGTGTGTGTGTGTGTGTGTGTGTGTGTGTGTGTGTGTGTGTGTGTGTGTGTGTGTGTGTGTGTGTGTGTGTGTGTGTGTGTGTGTGTGTGTGTGTGTGTGTGTTATTGTCAGTTGTGTGTGAATTATTCTTCGCAGGAAGATTAAGTGATGTTGTATAAATGAGCGTGAGGTATCTTTACTGTGTTTATTATCCAGATCTTCATGTTTATTGCTTTGTTCTTAGTACTGCATCTTTGTCCATTGTGTAGGAACTGCTTGTTAAACCAGGATCCCCTTTTCAAAGAATTGTGCTTGTTAAGAACTATCTAGTGTAGTCATTAGCTCTCTCTCTCTCTCTCTCTCTCTCTCTCTCTCTCTCTCTCTCTCTCTCTCTCTCTCTCTCTCTCTCTCTCTCTCTCCCCAGGCCATGGAAGAGTGCCAGATGCGGGACCTGCAGATCCTGGACCTGAAGAAGCGAGGCGAGGAGCTGGAGAGCCGCCTGAAGATCCAGCAGAACCTCTATGAGGCCGTGCACCAGGACAGGAACATGTACAGGTAGGAGGAGCCGCCGCTGGCTTCCTTTGAGCATACGAAGGGCAAAATTTCTTCTCCTTCTCCTTCTTCTCCTTCTTCTTCTTCGCCTTCTTCTTCTTCGTCTTCTTCTGTCTGTCTGTCTGTCTGTCTGTCTGTCTCTCTCTCTCTCTCTCTCTCTCTCTCTCTCTCTCTCTCTCTCTCTCTCTCTCTCTCTCTCTCTCTCTCTCTCTCTCTCTCATTCATGCATGGGCACTCGACTTGAAGTGAAGGTGGGGTTCTGCACAGATCATGACTCTCCAAAAAGAGAAAACCCACTCTAACCTGGGAGGGCCCAAGCGGGGATTGAAGCCTGGAGTCCTGGATCAAAAGAATAACCAGCCAACCCAGAGTCCAGCCAAAACAAAACTGAGAGGGATTATGAGTATTTGGCTTATGAACGCACGTGCACGCAAAATACGCACGTATACGCACCTGCTGGCATACACTTAGATGGACTGTATAACAGACAACTGATGAGAAGGAATGGGATGGACTTTGCAATTGACCACTGATGAGGCACAGTGAAACAGACCCTGTATGAAACTGTTATGAGAATTTTGTGTGTAACAGAGTTGGGAAGAGACTGCAGATGAAAATGATTTGTGTGACGTAGTTAGGAAGGGACTGTTGGTGCGAACGATGTTTGTGACGCAGTTTGGAAGGGACTTTTGGTGAGAATGATGTTTGTGGCAGAGTTTGAAAGGGACTGTTGATGAGGATGATGTGTGTGAGGAGTTTGGAAAGGACTATTGGTGAGAATGTGTATGACGGAATATGGAAAGGACTACTGGTTAAATCAATATTTTTGACGAACTTTGGAAGGGACTAATGATGAAGATGATGAGTGGTGTGACGGAGATTGAAAGAGACTGTTGGTGAGAATAATGTATGTGAACCATATTGGATGACACTATTGGTGAGAATGATGTTAGTGACAGAGTTTCGAAGGGAATGTTGGTGAGAATGATCTGTGTTACTGAGATTGGAAGATAACATTGGTGAGAATAATGTGTGTGTGACAAATTTATGTGGGACTTTTTTGGTAAAAATGATGTGCATGGCAGAATTTGAAAGGGACTTTTGTTGAGAATGTTGTGCGTTTTGAAGTTTGATGGGACTATCGGTGAGAAGATAATCATGTGTGACAAAGTTTGAAAGGGACTGTCAGTGAGAACGATTGTGACAGAGTTTGACAGGGACTATTGGTGAGAATGACATACGTGACGGAGTTTGAAAGAAGCAGCTGATTGGAATGAATGTGTGTGACAAACTTTGCAGAGCGCGAGCGGGAAAGAGAGTAAAAGAGAACGGGTGGAATGAATGTAGAAGAGGGCTTTGCCAAAGAGATCTCTGGCACGATCTGCTGTCCTGATGAGGGAAACGGACAAAACCTTGGGTGATGCCTTCCTCTGATGTGCAGCCGGCAGCTGATCGAGAGCCAGGACGAGATGAACGAGATGAAGAACAAGCTGCGGGTCCTGGAGCACCAGTCGCACCAGCTGAAGGAGGAGCTGAAGAACCGGGAGCTGGCGGTGCTGGCGGAGCATCTGGAGTGCCTTCGCCTGGAGAAGGAGCGGGACGGCCTGATGACCGAGATCCA
>JADBJO010001097.1:202500-222500 GCA_016801955.1 Conus betulinus
CCTTTCCCCAAGGTCGGCCAAAAGACAGACAAGAAAAAGACACACCCGAAGATGCAGGTGAAATACTGTCTTCAGCTGCGAGGCTTGGTAGTCGCTGCTATAGCAGGGTTGGTAGTTAATGCCAGACGGTTGGCTTTCCTGCTAGGGGGTAGTCAAGTCTCTGAATGGTCAAACTTCACTGAGTCTCTCTCTGTTCTGCTCCAGCTGCACACTCCTGCCGGCCCTTGCGATTCTCTGTTGATGCTCATCTCCTCCGGATTCATCGTTTCTGTACCAAGACCTTCGGAAGGCGGTCTTGCTCTTTTCAAGCGCCCTTTGCATGAAACAAACTCTCTCTCTCTCTCTCTCTCTCTCTCTCTCTCTCTCTCTCTCTCTCTCTCTCTCTCTCTCTCTCTCTCTCTCTCTCTCTCTCTCTCGTCCTTCAAGCCATCTCTCAAGACTACACTTCTCACTGACTCGTTGCCTCGTTCCTTTCTGCGTCAGTTATTTTGGTGAGTGCGCGCGCGCGCGCGCGCGTGTATGTATGTGCGCGCGCGCGCTTGCTTAAGTTCGTGCACATAGGATCAACCAGGCTCGGGAGTTTCAGGTACCTGCAGTGATGGTAATGAATTGGGAGTACACTTGCAGTGGCGTATATTTGAGCTGCAGGAGTCGTGACTGTGTAGTCTAAGTCGTCCCATCAGAGCCCGGAACACCATCAACAGTAGAAACAGATTTCGTTGACAGAGGTTGCGAGTTTGAATCTAGCACCGAGCCGACGTAAAACTTGCCATTCCCCCCCGCCCATCCTAACGTGTTGTCACCCTGGTGATACCATTGTAGTGTTAGATGGGTATCAGCGCCCTAACCTCCTGGGACGGTCATTCTTGTCCTATCACCTTGACATCACAATGTATCCAACACTGGGTGTATGGGAACAGACCCAGCAGACTGAACTGAATGATTCCACTATGTACGTGTCACTGATTGGGCTCGAACCCACAATCTCCCTCTCATGAGTACATTATTCAAGCCCTCGTGTCATGGTGACTATTAAGATCACAATGAATCTTTAATCAGTTTAAGAAATGAACCCCAAACTAACAAAACGAAAGATACATACTAAGACTGATTAAACCATTTGCTGCTTTTCGCACGGAGTCCCTGGCTCTTCTTCTGCATGTGAAATCACTAGGTCTAAGAAGCACAGTTTCTTGTTGCAAGCTTGGAAGAGATTCTTTCCTTGTCATTTTACATAGCGTTCTTGGTATAGGTTTCAGCTAATATCAACTTGATCCGTTTTATATCAAACTTTTGTATCAATGCCAGCGTACCATCTGTGAACAGCATGCAACGTGTGTCATTCTTCAAACTGGCTCAATTATCACACCGAAAGATCTCACAAGTACTTTACACACACACACACACACACACACACACACACACACACACACACACACACACACACACACGTGTGTGTGGTGTGTGTGTGTGTGTGTGTGTGTGTGTGTGTGTGTGCTCATATTCATTTAATTCATTCTGTGACAATCTTTTTTTTTTTTTTTTTTTTTTTCCTGTCCCAACCTCTGCGCCACCTTCAGAGGCAGTGCACCCACACCGCTTATTCCGACACCCTATCCACAGCCACAGCCCGGTCGGCCCCGCCACAACCCCGGCACCGGCAATCCACAGGGAGCAGTCAATGTCAAGTTGTCAAGAGGCAACCCACCGCAGGAGACACTGCACTGCTGCCGAGTCACTTCAGTGGTGTTCAGTGGCGCCTGTGTCTGATCTAACATACGCAGGACACCACCTACTAAGCCCCCTACTGACGACAATAATTGCTTAGTCGCGGAGCCGGCGTGAGCGAGCTCTCCCTCCGGAGGGCGCCCACCACGTCCGTCCAACGACAGCCCCCATGGACTCGCCGATACCGGTGACCCGGACGGAACCAAACCAAGCCCACAGACGTGGAGAGGACATCGAAATTGAGGTCACCATGAGAGCAGGGCATGAAGGGCCACAGAATTTGAGACTTTTTTTTTTTTTTTAATGCTGATCGATGAGAATGAGGATGATTAAGATGATGCTACGGATTTCCATTTCGGTCTGAGACTACATGACAGGGCTGTACTCTACGCTTCCTTTCATAATATATCCCGGCGTCAACCAGGCCCGAGAGATAAAGACACCTGCAGTGTTGGTCAGGAAATTTGAGCAACACTCTCAGAAACGCATCCATTAAGTGGATGAAACTCGACTGTGTGGTCCCAGTCTTCCCAACTGAGCCCGCAGCAAACTCAACTCTGGGTAGGAGCCGGCCGGGGCAGAAAAACCCACATGACTTCTGATGGGATTCGAACCCACGACCTCCCAGCCGGGAGTCCGCGACGCTAACCACTTCGCCACGGCGGCTGGTCAATTTCTGTGACAATCTTGACTATTTCGCTTTTTTTAATACAGAGATGAAGCTGAGAATGTCGAGTGAACAGAACTGGAGAAGGAAGATAACGTATTTCTCAAAACTTTCCAACCTTTTTTTGACATTTAAAAGTAGTGATCTCAAATCTTAAATTAGTATTTGGAACTGGGAGCCATGACAATTCACTTAACAACTTGCTTACGAGAATTCAACCGATCAACAAATTTAGCTCTGAAGAAAAAAAACAACAGAAAAACAAGATAAGGATGATTTCCTCCCCAAATAAGGACGTATTAAAATTCTCATACTTCAGTCCCAGTTGTTGACAAAACGAGTCATCTGCAGGTCATTTATGTCTAGCATTACGTTTTTCTACAGGTACGAAAAGCAAGAACAGCCTAAAGAACCTGGTGGCCGAGCGGAATATGTTTGAGACGGAAAAACAAGCTGGGCGAGTACAGCGTGCAGAAGCTGCAGCTGGAAGTGGACGACCTGAAGAAGAAGTACTTCAGGAGAGAAGCAGCGCCAGGCCATGCAGGAGGCCAGGCATTATCAGGCCGAGCAGGCGACCACCCAAGAGCTCTCCCAGCTGCCCGCCATCGCAGGTCTGCCTGACAGGTTCACCGGAGGAGGCTTCAAGTTACCAAGAACCCTCACTGAGTTCATGGAGCAGGGGGTGGGGGTGGGGGGGGGGGGGGGAGGGGAGGGGGGGGGGGGTGGGGGGGGGCGGGGGGGGGGGGGGGAGGGGCGGACAGGATTGTCAATGGAAGAGGTTCCGGAGGAGGGCAGACATGGTTACCAAGGGGCGGTCGGAAATTTCGGGGGGGGGGCGAGGGAGGGAGGGGGAAGGGAGGGAAGAGTGGCGAGAGTAGAAGGGGCGGTCAAGAGGTTGAAGACATACCTACCGATTTCATAATTTGAGCCTTCCACTTGGAAAACAGACAGGGTTTAATAACACATCTTTGGAAAGTTTTTAGTGAAGTCAATGTAGAGAGACAGTGACATTTGCAAAGGAAGGAGGTCAATCAAGTGCGAAGTTTAATCAAAGTTGGGTTTTCTATTCTTTTCTTTATTATCTTTGATGTGGGTCAGTGTAATTTGAGGTTTAGACGATGAAAAGGGAATGCAGCAGGAGACATGAGAGAAAATGCCTGCCGACCATAATGGTGACTGCACACAGCTGTCTTCAGCATCTGTGAGTTTGTGCACTTTCACACACACAGCGTACCGCTGTCACAAAACCATCAGGCCAAGTGATGGGACAACACGGTTCTGATGGAGTATCAGTATGGCTTAACGAAAGTGCTGCGTTTGTGTGCCTGTTTTGAAACAATCGGGCATGTGTGGTGTGTTGTGTGTGTGTGTGTGTGTGTGTGTGTTGTGTGTGTGTGTGGTGTGTGTGTGTGTGTGTGAAAAGATGATATATGCCAAAATATATCAGAGCATTTACCGTTTCCATATGCTACATAGAGCTTTGAACAAGTTCTGGAATAAGTGATAGAAGATGCTCACTATCAATACAGGTTATATGTTGTGCCCCACAGCAAACAACTTTAGTGAGGGGAGGAAGGGGGGGTGAGGTTAGGGTTGGAAAGGCAAGGGGGGTGGGGCCTCCGATATTTCCTCCCTCACCGACCAGTGTCATTGGAGCGTTATCATGGAGCGTAAAGCGTACTTCTTATGGGGAGGAGAAAAGGACCCCCCCCCCCCCCCCCCCTTTTGGGGGGATATGTCACAGGGGGAAAAAGGAGAGGGTTTATATTTCATTTGGGGAGAGGAGAGGAGTGTATTAGCTTCTTTGCTATTTTGTTTGCCGTTGTCAATCTTTGGAGGAACTGGTAGAAATTGTTGCTTTGCAATTATTACTGGTATTATATCCAAACCCACTTTAATTCTGTTATTAGCATAAATCTGACATTGCAATAGGTCAACAACAGTTCATTCTAACGTCGTCTGAAAAACAAAATAAGATAGACTCCTTCAGAAAACTTTTGAAAAAAATGAAAAAATCAAAGGAAAAGTGAGATCTGAAAGAGTTATTCTATTTTTTTTTTTTTGGGGGGAAAAAAAAGAAAAAAAAAAAAAAGCAAGAAGAGTAAAGGTAGATTTAAATTTGCTGTGTATATAAAAAAAAATTTGAACGAAAGCGACTGGTATCAGACAGCAAAAGGGAGATAAGAAGTTCATGTGAGTGTTCAGGAGAGTATTAAACGTCAAAGGATGAGGGTGGCAGGGGAGGGGGGACGCCGCCGGGGGGGGGGGGGGGGGGGGTGTCACAGATTCCAGTATGTTAGGAGACCTAGATCCACCACTTGTCAGCAGAACACTGCAGACTAGAGCGTGTGTTGTGTGTGAGCAATGAACAATCAATCCCAACGTTCAATACTAAGATAGCAAGAAGAGGGAAAACCTCATTACTGAAGGAAGGAAGGGCGGAGAAGGGAGAGTTGTTTTTGGGGACTGGGGGCAATAGCCCCTATAACCTAGAATTTAGATATCAACCAAACACAATGATTCCTGAGCAATGATGGGCAGGAAGTGAAATGAGGAAATGGAGAGAATGGAGGAAAGTGAGAAAGGAAGAGGGCAGGAGAGGGGATAATCAAGCTATTTTTGAATCAGTTTGGGCAAGGATGCAATTTTCTTAGGAAGAAGAGAAATGGGGAGAAGAGGGGAGGAAAGTTGTCACAGGTTTAAGACCTTCTGGAACAAATCTGTCCCCGTTACCCACCCTGCGCAGTTCTTGAAAGAGCGATCTGTAGGTCAGACCTGTTTTCAATCTTGTGCATAACGTTAGCTGACTATCCAAAAAAAAAGGGAGAAAGGAAAAAGAGGAAGAAGAAGGAGGAGGAGGAGGGGAGGAGGAGGATCAGTTTTGGGAGGAGAGGAGGAGAGAGAGAGAGAGAGAATCTTGTGCATAAGTAGCTGGAGAGGAGAGAGAGGAGGGTGAGAGGAGAGAGAGGAGGAGGAGAGAGGGGATTCAGGAGGAGGAGAGGAGAGAGGAAGGTGAGAGAGAGAGAGGAGAGAGAGAGAGAGAAATTGATAGCAAGATAACAAATGATGGCTAATTGAGAAACAAATATTGTGGCTCCTAAAAATGGTTTCTGGTTTATAAACACAGGACAAATAAAGTGCATGCCAAGACTCGTGGATTTTTTCCAAAAGTGCCAACACTGTTTATGCATGTCGAGTCAAAACATGAAAATATGTCAAACATTAAGTGCAAGTGCTTTGTGTGCGTGCTGAGTCAAAGCACAAACTATGTCCACATTTAATTTGAAATGGAGTACTACCCATTTTTACTCTTTGTGCAAACGACAAAAAATTGCAGTCCTTGAAAAAACTTTGTCATACTTTGCGACATTTTCTTTGGAGTATGTTTACAGAGGAAACATGGTACATGTCTATTAAATGTTGCACTATTTTGTGCCCAGTGTGGTGGTTTGTTGTTTTATGGTTTACAAAGCGAGACCAGTCTGGGAGGTATCAGAATGAGTGAGAGAGAGAGAGAGAGAACAGAGAGAGAGAGATGACAAACGAAAGAGAGAGAAAGTGAAAAAAAGTGAAAGAAAGCAGCTCGCACACATTTATTCACTTCCAACTAAATGCCATCCTGTATAAATATTATTTTTCCTGCATAAAAAATGTAAAAGTCTCTGGAGGGATTGAACGAAAAAAAAAAACACTTTAAAAGACGTAAATGACAGAATTCTTTATAAAAAGCAACAACAGAAACTATCCCAGTATTCGGAAGAAGAAGAAGCAACATGCAAGATCTGATATCAAATTTAACATATATCAAAACTACAACATACACATAAAAAAAATATATAGAATATGACACATATAGGTTATGTGTGTGTGCGTCGGTGTGTCTGTGTGTTGTGTGTGTGTGTGTGTGTGTGTGAAACCAAAAAAAAAAAAAAAAAAATCAAATTCAAATCAAAAATGGGGATACATTAAAATTCTAAAGTCAAGCAATTCTTCAAAATATTTGAATAATTCATATAAGAGCAAGAGAGAGAGAGAGATGCAATTCAAGCATTTTGTTTTAAGCTTTGTTGTTTTCAAATTTCCAAAAATGAATTATGTAATACTTCATTAACAAGGGCAGAGAAGTGATTGATCAATATATCCACTCACTCCTGTCCTTGCCTTGTGTATGCCAGCATGTGTCTGTGTGCTTGTCCATGCACATGCGCACGTGTGTGTGTGTGTGTGTGTGGGTATGTGTGTGTGTGTGTGTACATGTTTGTTTGTGTGTGTGTGTGAGTATGTGTGTGTGTGTGTGTGGTGTGTGTGTGTATGTGTGGGTGTGTGTGTGTGAGTGCATGTGTGTGTGTGTGTGTGTGTGTGTGGTGTGTGTGTGTGCGTGCGCAGAAGAGAGAGATAGATCAGATGAATAGTAACCACAATGTGCTTAAAATGTCACAGAGATGCAAGCCATTTAGGAATAACAGTTTCTTATTTTGTGTAAATTATTTAAGTTTCAAACAACTTGAATGACATAAATCACTCTAAATGGAATGAACGTGGCACCCCCCTTTGTTTTTTAAAAGCTGTCCAAGCAAAGAATTCAAAAGTAAAGAAACTGTCAGTTGAGATCTGAATTACTATCAGCTAAGCAAAAATGCAAACCAAAAAGCACCGTCACTTGTACAGTGTGAGGACAAAATATCCTCTAATGGCACACAGAGGGTACAATCTGAAAACAATTCACTGATCTAAAATTAATGGCAGGTGGGCAAAAAGCTCACCTAAATTTTTTCCCTTCAATAATAAATCAAAAAATAAAAATAAAAGAAGGTTTGGCTGATGGTGAAACAGGAAAACACCAACACAAACAAAAAGAAAAAAAAAAAAAAAAAAAAAAAAACAAAAAAAGAAAAAAAAGGGCTCATTTAAATTCTAATTCACATGTTGCACTACTCTTCCACTCTCTTCCTATTTTTTTTTTCTATCCACTCTTTCTCTCTATTATTTTAATATCTATGCCAACATCTAAATGTTAGTATGCTATTTCAGTATCTACAATCACCTCTGGGAATGGACAATGAACTAAATTCCACCACCAAGTTACCACAGAGATCTTGTGTGTAGGAGATGATCAGCTCTATAATGCTACACATTTTGCGTATCCGAATATGTAAATCATAATGGCTAACAATGTCCCCCCCCCCCCCCCCCCCCCCCCCCCCCCCCCCAACACCCCCCCCCCCTGTGTAGAAGACGGGGTAAGCACAGACCAGTTCCTGCAGCAAGAAACTGACACCCTTATGTCTGAGACACAAACGTAAAGTGATGCAGTACTTGAGAGATCTTTAAATGTATTTATCATACAAAGAAAGAGCATAGCTGAGCATTCTAGAAACAAAGAGAGATAACCAAGGCTCCTGTCCTACCTATTTCGGCAATGCACTTCTCTCCTTGAGTTTTCTTCATCTCCCCTATACAAAATGTCTGGTAAGCACCATCCAACGAGTAAGAAGCCACCTGGCAACTGTTTGTTATTAGGCCACAACTGAACGAAATGAAGAGACTCCAAACACTTTGTTTCCCTTGGCACTTCGTCAGTTTGGCCACCAGAGACTTCAACATTGAAAGACTTGTGATGGGACTGGACCCTACAAACAACGCTGTCAAATGGGCTGGAGATCTACACGGATGTTTGTTGTGAGTATTCCCCCTGACAGAAAAGACAGACAAAAACATTTGCAGGATCAGGTTGGCCAAAGGAAAACAATTTCCTGCTTCCCTGTGATTTTCACGGAGTACAACATTTAGAATGCACAGCAACAACAGAGAAAATAATGAAGGGAAAACACATACACACAAAATTCTACTCCCCCCCCCCCCCCACCTTTCATCCCCCTTCCCCCCACCCCCCCACCCCCAAAGAAGCACAACATACAAACAACCAGTCAAGTACTTTTCCTCAGTAGGGAAAAAAAAAAGTAAATGTAATGTCTTTGTCCTACCCTCTACAGGCACTTCTCCCCCCTCTAGACAGTCAAGGCAATTCAATGTAATTAATGAGTATGTTGGACAAAAGTCAATATATCTGGCTACTTTTCCTCCTGTCATTCAATTACTTAACAAGGCAGTGAAAATAACAGAGCTGACATTTGAATTTGAAGAATGTATTTGAGACCGCGGCTGAAAAGAAGTCACAAACAAAGAAATAAATTGTTAAGCAGATCAATAAGTAACAAGTAAAAGCAAAAGCTGAAAAAGTGACAAAAAAAAAAAAAAAAAAAAGACGTCAACAAAACGAAAATGTGTGAAATACATACTTTCTCAAAATACCAACATAAGACAGCTTCAAGAGTCTAACATCAAAGTGAATTTCCTGACTGATACTAAACAATAATACAGGCAATGTGAAAAAATGTCCAAAAGTGTGGTTTCAGTTCATAGTGCTAGCTAACCTGCTGCACCTTGTCAGTAGCATTGTTGTTGTGTTTGGTTCTGAATGTGTGGCATTTCATTACCTTCAAAAAAACCTTGACACAAACAATACAGGAGAGTGACAAGCTGGAGAGAAGATACAAGAGAGACAAGCTGGCAGAAGCACATTTTTCACATTTCTTTGTGCAAATTCACTACTGATTATATATGTAAGAAAAAAAAAAGGGTGGTCGAAAAGCAAAGGGATCATTTGCATGTACAGATTAGTATTTGCATAAACAGACTAGGAAAGGAAAAAAAAAACTCAGTCACAATGCTCAACTTGCCCTAGAGATAGGGGAAGAATAAAATGCATGCAAAGACCATATTTAAAACAACAACAACAAAATGAAAGGAGGTAAAATGATGGTAAACATACAGTAAAACAACAACAACAAAAGTTTTTTCTAAAGTAAATGTAAGAAAGAAATATATGAGCAAAGAACTACCAGCAGATATTAAGACAAAAGGTCAAAAAAAAAAAAATAGCACAAAACAATGAA
This sequence comes from Conus betulinus, assembly GCA_016801955.1. Classification (NCBI taxonomy): domain Eukaryota; kingdom Metazoa; phylum Mollusca; class Gastropoda; order Neogastropoda; family Conidae; genus Conus; species Conus betulinus. The sequence goes on from JADBJO010001097.1 coordinate 211,852, forward strand.
AGGATATAAACACAGATATACAGGCAGCATGGTCTGCATTTTGTGTGACCCTGTAATTAAATCAGAGGCAGTAAACAGAAACAGATGTACAAGATGCAGGCAATATACACAAGAGTACCTGGCAAAATTCTCGACCGTCATAAAAGAAATGAAAGTTGTGATTTCAAAGAAAAAGAAAAAATCAGATACTGTAACCTGAAAATGCCAAAAGACTAGGTGGTAGAGAAAAAAGTGGGGGTTGGGACCATGATGAAAAGAAATTAATTTCAGTTTGAAAATCATGGACTTCCAAAGAATGTAAATGAGACACCAATCCGCCAATAATTCAATCATCTACAATTTAAAATTTTACATACACAATACTTAAAAGTCAAGCAAATCATTAATTTCAATACAAGTTTGCTTTAAAAGGATATCAATTGTTTAAGATAATAATGTACATTGGGAAGGACTCATAATGTATTCCTTGTTTGAATGTAGTCTAAGAAACTGTAAGCATCGTTGTGTAATGAACGTCTACATATTCCAGAAAACACAACTGATCTATTTATATTCAGGGAAACACAGTACAATTGATTTGAAACAACACTTCCCAACTTCAAAAATGAAAATCTTACACATGGAATATCAATCTCAACCAGGTTTTTTTTTTCTTTCTTTCTTTTTCTTTTCATCTTTTTTCAAAACTTGCTATCATCACTGGCATACTTTTGGATTAGATTCACATGGTAGTTTTTTTTTTTTTTTTTCATTGTTTGGCATTTACTGCTCCTAATATCTGTCAAAAGGAGAGAGAGAGAGAGAGAGAGAGAGAGAGAGAGAGGAGGGGGCAGTGGAAGTGGAGGTGAGGGATAATGATAGTGATAATGACAAGACAAACAATCCAGTTAAAGGAGTGGTAGTGAAAGAAAGAAGATCATACATGACAGACTTTCAACAGCAAGCAAAAGACTAGTTTGAATCTAATACTCTGAAAAAATGTTTAAAATAGCTGAAAAAAAGTTTACCTACAAAAGATTTGTGCATATGCACTTTATAACAGGCAGTTTATAGCACACAAATCTAGGCAAATTCAATACATCTCTGAAAAAAAAAAAAAAAGAGAAAAAACATTAACATAATAAAGTCATTCACATTAAAATGCACATACTTCTGCTAAAGAAGAGTATATAGGTTTTGTCACAAAAATTAGATTTTCAAGAAGTTTGTAAACCATGAGCATTATTAGTAAGTGACAAAATTACTGGAATGAATGAAGAAGTTATCACAAATGCATATTATATACAATCATATACATTGTAATCACAAATCTGTCATTCCATTGAATTCAGTGAGTGCTTGTTTTAAAAAAAAAAAGAGAGAGAAAGTATGATTTTTCTGCAGAACTGGTTAGATGATATACTTTATATATATATATATATATATATATATATATATATATATATATATATACACTTTCCGCAGTCACTGAGGAGAGAAACAATCAGGTTTCGAAATACCGGTATGTGACCAGGAGTTATATGTTAGTGAGCTTTTTCTCCCCATGGAGATGGTCTCCCTCTTTGGAGACTGTAAGCTTGCTGAGGTTCATTTTGAGAAGCATTTATTTATTCCCCATTCACTGGAACGGTGCTGGAACGGTGCTCGGTACTTATCCTTGGAATTTATTGTTTCATTGTAATTAAGTCCCTTGCGGATTCATTCCAAGAACTGGCCCTCAGCACTTGTGTCTTAAGAGGTTATCTTTTTATATTTTCTACTTTTCACAAGAAAATGTAGCTTGTTTTGCTCCTTCATGATTTTCTTTTGCTTCTTAGGTGGCACCTTTAGTTAGTTTTTGAAAACTCAACAAACATTACTATGGTATTGCACACCAGCCTTTTTCTGGTATAGCATTCTTCTTAAAACCGAAAAGGCAGAGGAGTCAAATTGCCACTTTCTGCAGTCACTGAGGAGAAACAATCAGGTTTTGAAATACTGGTATCTGACCAGGCGTTATATGTTAATGAGCTTTCTCCCCACTGGAGATGGTCTTCCTCTTTGGAGACTATAAGCTTGCTGAAGGTTCATTTTGAGAAGCATTTTATTTATTCCCCATTCACCCACTCAAGCACATACTGTCAGTTAGGCAGAATCATCTACCACTGCAGATATGAAGGCTTACCACCCCCCCCTATTTCTACAATCTGAGACATAAGATCAAGCTTTGTTTATAATTCAATATATATATGTATGTGTGTGCCTGTATACAAACTTTCAAGTTTGATATACATAGATATGGGTTTGCACATATATGAGGGTGTGCAATAATAAAAACAGATGCAACTAAATCATTTGATCATCTGTACACAGATGTATATGAAATTAAAGACAACACCTCAGTGAAAATGTCTTTGTTGATGATCACCCCCTTCCCCCACCTAATTTCCCCCTCCCCCTCCATCCCCCACTCCACACACCCCTCCTCAGTCTCTCTCCCACACTATCATTTCCATCACAATATCTAAAAGGTATGAGCATATTTTTTACAAATACAAATATGGAGAATAATATACGGAGGTATCCCACTGTTTAACCTGAAAAATTTGACGGTTCATCAAAAAGAAAAACAAATTGTAAAAAGTCCCATCTCAGCACTCTTCATCATAACTAGGGTTTAGATGCAATCAAACATAGAACTTACCATGTTAAAACAACTGCATCAAATCCATTCACAGCACATGAAATGGCAAAAAAAAATCACAAAATTACCATTATCTGATTCATTAACAATGGAAATGTGAACAACATTGATTAAAAAATGTGGCTCAACAGTAAAACTGTACATTTTCATTGATGACTATTTTTAAAAAAAAAAAAAACCCAACAAAAACAATGTTTATAATCACAGCACTCTTTGTTCAAATTGCACTACTTCACTATTTAGGGATGGGTGGCTGGCTGGGACAGAGAGGGCAGGAGATGGTAAAGTTTTTGAAAATTTCAAAAACTTTAATTCATGGGGTAATATGCAAAAAGTAATAAAGGTGATCATTTGCAGCTATTTTCAATTGATTTTAGTGACCTTTGACCTCAGATGAGGATACATGTAAACCCCTATTTAGTGACCGCTACTCACTGGAACGGTCCTCACAGTGGGAGAAAAAAAATGAAACAATGAAAATAGTATGTATTTAGTAATTTTATGTTAAGGTATGTGTAACATTATCTGTAGCGAACAATGAGAGTGCAAGTATTTGCTAAGATAATTCATGAACAACTCTGTAGCAAACAATCAGAGTGTGAATCTGTGTGTAAAGGTAAATTATGAGCAAGTTTGTCCAAGGTAAATAATCATGAGAGTATAAGTGTGTGTGTGAATTATGAACAGCTTTGTCTGCAACAAAAAAATGAGAGACATGTGTGTAAGAGAGGACTTATGGGCAATTTTGTCACAAGCAAACAATGACAGCGTAATAGTGTGCATGTGTGAATATGACATATGAGCAACTCTGTCTTTTGAATACAGTGAGAATACAGTATGTGTAAAGACAAGTAATGGGCAGCCTTGCCTCTGGCAAACGATGAGAGTGAACAAATAAGTTATGAGTAGCTTTGAGGCAAACAATGGGAACACAGGTGCATGTAAAAACAAGTTACAAGTAAGTTTGTCTATGCCAAACAATGAGAGCATCAGAGCCTGTAAAGGTAAGGTATGAGTCACTATGTCTGTGACAAAGAATAAGAGTACAGTGTTCATATTAAAAAGGTGGTAAAAGTTTAAATCTAACAGCCTCATGGCCTTAGGGGTGGTGAAAAGGTTAAATCCAGCAGCCTCATGGCCTTAGGGGTGGTGAAAAGGTTAAATCTAACAGCCTCATGGCCTTAGGGGTGGTGAAAAGGTTAAATCCAATAGCCTCATGGCCTTAGGGGGGTGGTGAAAAGGTTAAGTCTGATAGCTTCATGGCTTTAGGGGGTGGTGAAAAGGTTAAATCCAATAGCCTCATGGCCTTAGGGGTGGTGAAAAGGTTGAAGTCCAACAGCTTAGTAGTCTTGGAGGTGGTGAGTTGCCATACATTCATAGTCTCTGTGACTTTTCTGACCTGAATCAAGTACCTGTTTACTGCTGGGTGGACCCAAAGGATGACTTGAATTTGACTGTCGGCTCCACAGGCAAATGCTCTAACTATTTGACTACAGACCCACTTCACGTGTGTGTGTGTGTGTGTGTGTGTGTGTGTGTGTGTGTGTGTGTGTGTGTGTGTGTGTGTAAGTGTGTATGTGTGTGTGTGACATTTTTGACAATTTGGCAGCGTTTACTGGGATGGCAGTTGAGCGGATTCATGAGAGAGTGGGGCTGAGCTTTATGTAACAAGTAAAGTGAACAGGAAAGAACACCATGACAGTGTTATTTCAAAGGCAACCTTGCTATGTGACATTATTAACTTACATCAGTATGTATATGATGCTGCCAAGAAGAAGAATTAATCATCAGCTTCTTGGTACGTTCAGTTTACGTACTCCCAGCATTTACCATGTTTTCATCTTTCTTGAAAACATATCAAGCTTGCTCTACAAACATAGGCTGCCCAGCATCCGAAGGGCTTCAACTTTTTGATAACCTGTATTGATAGCAAAAATGTTGTGGCTTGCATGCTTGTCTCTTTATATGCTTGTGGCTGTGGTCCAGTGCCCTCCCCTGCATGAAGGCCTCCTGCATGCAGGCCTCAAAACAAGAGACAATGCAGAATCTTTCCAGCCAGCTTATTCATGTTCCAGACATTTTCTGTTGTTCTGATTATGTACAGTCACCGGGAGGGAGTTGGGGAGGGAATAGAGATTGAACAGGAATGGGGATTTCAAGAGGTATGAAATCTTACCTTGGGTGTATAACTTATGAACTGCCAGGTAAACAAAAACTGGGCTGTGAAAACGAGATTCATGGGTGCAATTTCAAACATGGAGGTGCGTAACAGCAGCAAAGTAGATGTTACTTGCATGTCTGTTCAACTAAACCAGCCACCCAATATGTCACTGTGGTACACAGTGTCAAAGTGTATTCTACTGATGATTGTGCAGTCAGAAAAAAAAAAAAACCCAACAAAACTGCCATATTCTAAAATGTTGGCTTCTCTGGCTAGTCCCCAAAGTCACCTCCAAAGTCATCACCTCCAAAATCATCACCTCCGAAATCCCCACCTCCGAAATCCCCCCCTCCAAAATCTCCATCATAACCACCATAATCACCCCCTCCATAATCGCCATCCCCATAGTCGTAGTTTGTTCTGCTCAAAGGTGTTGTTCTCGATGTGGGTGTGGTCAATGTCGTAGTGGTTATTGATGGAGATACCTGAGCCAAAGCCATAACCATAGCCCATCCCCCAGCCCCAGCCCCAAGGTCGACCCATGCCATAGCCCAGAGCACCACCAATCAGCATGCCTGAAACAAAAAAGAAAACGTACAAGGTCTTCAAGGCAGCCAATCTGCATGCCTGAAACAAGAAAATAATAATGTACAAAGCGTTCAGGGCACCAATCAACATCCTTGAAACGAAAAAGAAAATGTACAAGGTCTTCAAGGAGACCAATCAGTGTTCCTGAAACAAGACAGGAAATGGATTATGCCTTCATCTGGTACCGTAATTCATATGGTCTGAAACATAAGGAAAGCATTCTTGTGGGCTGGGGGATCTTGAGTTCAGTTTCTATCAGAGACATTTATTTGTGGGATTGTTCTGCCCCACATGGCTGCTACCCAGAGTTGATAGTGCTACAGGCTCAAATAAGAAGACTTGAACCACACAGCAGTTAACTACTTAATTATCTCTTGGGCATGGTTGACATTGCGATATATTATAAAAAGAAGCACAGAATACAGTCTCTGACCAGAATAAAACTTTCCAGTAACATCTTAATCATCTTCATTCTCAACGATTATTGAAAGTAAGTCTCAAATTTTGTGACTCTTAAACATTTCCTTTCTCATTAATCATCAGCAAAAAAATAGTCTCAAACTGTATTACCCTTTATGCCCTGTGCTCTTGATGACCTCAGTCTGTGCTCTTTTTTCCATTTCTACGTCCTTAGTTTGCACATGTCAAAGTTGTTGGTACTAGAAAATCCACATTGATCATTGAGAAAAAGTCTCAAATTTCTGTGACTCTCAAACATCTTCATTCTCATTGATCATTGGCAAAAAAAAAAATATAAAATTCTGTTACCCTTCATGCCCTGGTCTCTTGATGACCCCAGTTTCTGTTCCTTTTCTATTTCTGTGTTCTTAGTTGGCACAGGTCAAAGTTGCTAGTACTAGTAAATCCATGGCGGCCATTTAAGATAGGCATGGTGGTGCCCCCCCCCCCCCCCCCCCCCCCCCCCATCTCCCTGAGTGGGACGCTCACTTACACTGACTTCATAATAAAGCAATCATTAATATCAGTAGGGAGTTAAGTGGTGTCCTGCACATAACTTTCAGAAAAGAAGCCAGTTTGACAGTAGGTATGGATGACATGTTACACATAGCATGTCCCCTGCGTGCGAAATGGAAAGAATGAAAGAAGTAAGGAAATTGAGTAAACGATATTGAACAATATTGACTGGATGACACGGGAAATGACTGAATGAATGAAGCGCCAGCTGGCAGCTCTTCATGCGGCACTACCCTTGTAGGCAGCCTGTTGTGTAAATGAGTGCAGACTGTAAAGCACTTAGAGCTTGGTATCTACCCAAGGATAGGCACTGTATGAATATTCCTAATGACATACTATGCTGGATCAGAACAAGCCCTACTGAACACCACCACCATGACGCTGCAGCAGTGCAGAGTCTCCTCTGGAGTGGTGCCTCATGATGACTTGATACTGATTGCTCTGTGTGGTCTGCCGATGCTGGGGTTGTGCTGGGACAAACTGGGCGTGGATGTGCACAAGGTACCAGAAAGAGCAGCATGGGAGAAGTGTCACAGGGAGGATGGGGGGGGGGGGGGGGGGGGGTGTAGTGTATAGAAAAAAAGCATAATAAACCAAAGAAAACCCATGTATACAAGACCATTCAAATACGCAAGAAGCATATCCCCCACCCGCCCTTCCTCACCCCCCCAAAAAAAATAAAGAAATAACAAAGGCCTTAAGAGATCATAACCATAACCAGAATGCTTGATCAAAGAGAAAAGAAATCCCTAGCCCTTCAGCGCTTCAAGAACTGCAGACTGAAGGTAGGTCAATCTCTGTGACATACACAGAGCATGCATCAACCAAAAAAAAGGGAAAATGTGTCTACATACACAACTCAAAGATCACCACCCAGTCTACTTAAAACAAGACACAAAGTGACATAATATAACCTGACCATATCTATGTACACAACTCAAAGATCATCACCCAGTCTAATTAAAACAAGACACAAAATGACATATAACCTGACATATATCTACGTAAACAACTCAAAGATCACCACCCAGCCTTCTCAAAACAAGTCATAAAGTAACATATAACCTGACCATATCAGCCATCAGAGCAGAATAACGGTACTTCCGTCCCATCATGATGACTTCCTTCCTATTTCTGTCTGGGAACAAGTTCTTCAGTCTCAGGCTAACAGAGAGCGCTGCAGCTCTGCGTTGTCTGCTGAGATGGAAGACAGTGAGATGGGCGTTTACTGAACCGCATTAGCCATTAACATTTTGCCAGAAAGAGCTGACTAACTAATGTAGCTTGCTGGACTTTGACATGCAACAGTATATTATGTCAAAAGGATGTTAATCATATGATCATTGTCAACACTTGTAATTTCAGAAGCTGTTGTAAAGCATGTAAGTAAACCTTATCTGGCCTAAATCTGTTGAACAATAAAAGGCTGCAATCATGATGAAAAAAATGTAAGAAGGACCGAATGCAATGTGTGTGTATGTGTGCATGCATGCGTGCATGTGTGTGTGCGCACATGCGGGCATGCGCATGTGTGCATGTGTGTGTACATGCATGCATCTGTGCATATTCGCATGTGTGAATGTGTGTTTGTGTGAGTGTGTGTGTGCATGCGTACATGCATGCGTGCATGCGTGTGTGAGTGTGCGTACCTGTGCATGTGAGTGTGTGTGTGTGTGAGTGTGCATGCATGTGAGTGTGTTAGTTTGCGAGAGTAAGCGTTTCCCTCTTATTTCCCGCCTTACCTTCACAAACTCTAAGACCGTTACTGTCATGTCATTACACTGATGAGTAAAAACCAGGAAATGACAGTGCTCACCTGTGGCAAAGTCTCGTCCACCACCCGATCCTCGACGACCTCCCTGATTGATGACAACAGTCTGTGGTTGCCCATGGGTTGGGTGAGGCCTGGTGGTTGGCGCCCATATGCATGTTGTGGTGGAGAGGGTAACCCTGCTGGGGTGGGGGAGGGTACCCTGGCTGTCCTCCTGTCAAGAAATTCGATATCAGCTGTATTATTAGGTGGGCTGGAGTAGCTTAGGTGGCACAGTGTCACACTTGTCATCCTGGTGATCCTGAGGTTGTGGATTCAAATCTCTGCTGAGCTATTTCAATATGGAGGGATTTTTTTCATTTGGAGTTAACATTGATTCTGGCTCCAATTCCCCCAAAGTTCTTTGAATGAGATGTTAAACCCAGGGTCAGTGTCTGAGTGCATGCATAGCAAAAATGTAGTGCCAGAAAGCAGCTCTTCAGTTGGCTCTACCTTGGTAGTAGTTTGTTATGTAAATAAGAGTGTAAATTGTAGTGCACTTCCTAGAAAAAGTATTTTCACGTCTGTGTGAACTACCAGTCTGTCAGCCTCCTACTAAAGATCCCTGTCTACAATGACTCCATGTTCATGACATTTTGAAGGGGTTGTGGAGGGGTTCCTCTGTGTCAGAAAATGCTTTATAAACCCTTTCCATGGATACTGTCCTGGTGGACTTCCAAAGACTGATCACAACACACAGAGTTCACAGCACAGTGTGGTGACAGGCTGCCTTCTTTACATCCAAAGACAGTGTGGTGACAGCTGCCTTCTTTGCATCCAAAAGACTGCGTGGTGACAGGCTGCCTTCTTTGCATCCAAAGACTGTGTGGCGAAAGGCTGCCTTCTTTGCATCCAAAGACTGCGTGGTGACAGGCTGCCTTCTTTACATCCAAAGACTGCGTGGTGACAGGGCTGCCTTCTTTACATCCAAAGACAGTGTGGCGACAGGCTGCCTTCTTTACATCCAAAGACTGCGTGGTGACAGGCTGCCTTCTTTACATCCAAAGACAGTATGGGACAGGCTGCCAGGCTGCCTTCTTTACATCCAAAGACTGCAGGTGGTGACAGGCTGCGTGGTGCCTTCTTTGCATCCAAAGACAGTGTGGTGACAGGCTGCCTTCTTTACATCCAAAGACTGCGTGGTGACAGGCTGCTTCTTCTTTGCATCCAAAGACAGTGTGGTGACAGGCTGCCTTCTATACATCCAAAGACTGGACACAACACGGAGTTCACAGCACAGTGTGGTGACAGGCTGCCTTTTCTTTTTACAGACTGCAGCTCTGGCACTGGCTAGTGGTTAGCTGGGTTGAAAATGGAGTACTACTGCTACTACTACTACTACTACTACTACTACTACTACTACTACTGCTAATGATGATGATGATGATGATGATAAAAATAAACAACAATATAATATTGGGCGTGTGTGCGTGTGTGTGTGTGTGTGTGTGTGTTATACATAGCCCTTAAAAGCTTACAAAGCTCTTAGCATGCACATGCACACATGCACGTGTGCGCGCGCGCGCGCACACACACACACACACACACACACACACACACACACACACACACACACACAGAGATAGACACATGTAAACATGTGTGCACACGCGCGAACACACACACACACACACACACACACACACACACACACACACACACACACACAGATGGATGAATATAAGCACACACACACACACACACACACACACACACACACACACACACACACACACACACACACACACACACCATACGATTATAGGGTAAGAAGGAATAAGGTTGTGGGTTGGTAAAAAGTGTAGTGTGGAGATTTAACAATGTGTAAGATCAACAGATACAGATGGTGACATCAGACTTATTTGAAATGAAGGATCACATGTTGGGTCAGTGTGAAGTTTGTTCACTCAGTTTGATCTACCTCATACCAGGGAAGATGGCCAAGTGGTCAAGGCACTTGTCAAAGACGTGAGACAATCGTGGATCTGTGGTTCAAGTCTTGTATGTGAACAAAGACACTCGTACACTTACACACACGCACATACGCATGTGCACTCAAAACACACACACACACACACACACACACACATGCAAACAAACACACATGCACACACACACACACACACACACACACACACACACACACACACACACACACACACACAAACACACACATGCTCACGCAAGTGCACGCACACACACACACACACACTGACCGTATGGGGGGGGGACCATGAGGAGGGGGACCATGAGGAGGGGGTATCCTCCTCCTCCCTGCTGCTGTGGTGGTGGCTGTTGTGGTGGCTGTGGTGGTGGTGGTAACTGTGAAGAAAAGAGATACATCAAAATTTACCTTATGTACATAATCAACACTTCTATGCCTCAAACATTAACACGTGATCGGTGTGTATCTAGTCAATCCTGTCAAGGCT
>JADBJO010001097.1:232500-235000 GCA_016801955.1 Conus betulinus
TTCGAATCAGTGATATTGACTGCGGGAGGTCGCAATATTTAAACAATCCCAATGGAACAACTAGTCTTTAATAAAAGTAGGACCAGGAGTGGCGGACAGTCTTATGCCATACCAGCATCAAATTCATTTTATCCTAGTTCTGTAAGGCTGTGGAACTCACTGCCGGGTGCCATCAAGATTGCCACAAATGCAGTCTCTTTTAAAAAATCAAATGATAAGACAATCTTGAGATCTGTATATTGACTGACTTTTCTATTTTAACTTCCCCATATATTTTATGGTCACCTAGGCCTTAGCCTGGCCATTGCTTTTAACCTTTTAAATATCATGCGCAATCCTTTGTTGCCAAATTTTGCTCCAGGGGCCAGCAGGCTGAGTCACATTTTCTTTTTTTTAACATGCTGGTGACGACCCATTTTTGAGTGAACCAGTTTTTTAGACGTTTGGCTAATGCTGGTACTAGTGTTCATAGTATTGATTGTGATTGCTGCAGCAGTACATACTCCAGTCAATATCCACTACATTTAGGGTGTTTACTTCAGTGAACAGTAATGCAACTTGAAGTATTTTAATAATTGGTTTGGTATGTTATACAGCTGTCGATTGACTGAAACATGGTTCTGAATCACACATATACAGTCACTTTAAGTTTAGGGCTGTTGATCAAACCACTGTAAACTGAGGGTCAGTTCTACCCCATGCCCTCGACTGTTGGTCGACTAAATGCTAAATATATCCAAACCACATGTGACAAATTGCATATCTGTGACATGCACTTTCAACTAGCCAGCCAGTGAACTACACCGAAGCAGGTGTGTGTGCACACAGAAGTGCATGTTTACACACGAGCACACATGCGCACGCATGCATGCCCCGCCTGCAGGCATGTGTGCACACACATGTACACACACACACGTGCACAGACACACGTGCACACACACACACACACACACACACACACGCACACGCACACACATATATATAAACACACACACACACACTCACACTTGCGCGCACACACATGCACATCCCTCACACACACACACACACACACACACACACACACACACACACACACACACACACACACACACACACTTGTGCCCACACACACACTCGCAAGCACACACCCCTCACATACCTGTCAACATGAAGTAAAAAGCTGTCAGCATGAAATGACAGCAAACGCTGCAACATATCGTTATTTACAACAAAGATAATGGGCTTGCTATCCAGAACTACAGACAGAATTAAAACAGATAAAACTGGGCCATGGTGAGTGTAGCCAAATTAGTTCATACTTTTCATATTAGACTGTGCCAACAATTAGGAAAGAATGGATTTTCTGTGATTGGGTGAACTGGGTGGACATAACGTACACAATGATAAAGAGGAAACCATTTTCTACAAGAAAAGATAAAGTGATTCTGTATATATTAAGACATTACATCGGATATTCAAACTAAATGTAAAAAATGATCAGGCCTACCTTCAATTTGCCTGTGGGATTGTGGGTGTGTTTCTTGTGCCAGCACAAACGGGAAAGCTTGCTGTCATTCGCTCTGAAATAAAGAAACAAAAAAAACGGGTGGTTGCCAGTCAACAGTACCTGTCATACTACTCTGAAAGAAATGTCCTAAGCTAAAGATGAGTTCAGTGGTACAGTCAGTAGCGTTTGACAGATATTTTCAATGACGTAGAAATAGTTAATTGTCTAAGACCGACTTCACAACAATATCCCAATATGCTTGCTGAATACCAGCCTATCAAAAGCTTTGTAGATTTCTTTTTTTTGAACTTTTTTTTTTTTTTTCACCTCCCACCCATCTTTTTGTACTTTCAAACTAACCTATAAATGTACATTTTATAACTTCTTGTAAACTTTACCAAACACGGATTTTATCAATTCACATCTCCCAATACATGTGTGTGTGCACACCTACCCACCCACCCACCATCACACACAGAGACACACAGGCACAGACATAGACACACACACACACACACACACACACACACACACACACACACACACACACACACACACACACACACACACACTCACACATGCACACACACACACTCCATCTCAATTCACCAGGATGTGGGAGTCAGTTGTTCAGTCAACCACAGTCATAAACAAGATATTTAACACTGTTTCAGTATGATATAAACAAGTACTCTTTTATTATTATAAGACTGATCAGTGTGACACTTGGCGAGGTTTGTGGTCTGGAAATTGCCAACTTTGGGGCACTATATCAGTATTGATGAAATGTCTTGGTTCCAGATATAATTGCCTGGGTTTCTTTCTCCTCATGGCTGTAGTTGAATGTTAATTTATTGATTTAACAAAGGCCCTTTTCATTTCCATTCTCCATGGTCTGCATGGTATCTGATGAAGCCCCATAGCTTGATGAATCACAAGTTGAATGAAAACATACTGGCATCTCTGGTGCCTGAAGGAGTTCCTTTGATTCCAGTCATGCCTAGTAAACTT
>JADBJO010001097.1:240000-312500 GCA_016801955.1 Conus betulinus
GTGAAGAAATGTCAAAGGAGAAAGTCCGCAGCAGGGAGTGAGTAAATATTACAGTTCATGTGTCCTTTTTTCTGTGCATCCTGCATCTGTATACAGTCTGTTGCTGAGGGAAAACCATGTTCAGATCTGAATCATGCATTAACTTATTTCTCATGGTCTTGTTTTCTGCGTGCAGGGCATATGATGAAGGTTGCTGGGGTGCTTATTCTGAGTCTGGCTTCAGTGTTTGCTGTCCAGAGGGACAACTTCAGAACATGTGATAGTGTTGGATATTGCAAGTAAGGTTCTGTTTTTATTAATATTTTTTTAATGCATGTATTTGTATTTTTCCAAATGCTGTTGTTGAAAGAACCAGAGTCAGATTCCTTACAAGGCATTGCAAATATTTGTATGTGGTGCACCATAGTTTCAAAAAACAAAAACAGACAAAAAGAAAGATGATTGATACCTATTGTATTTCTCTGCTAGATGAATAGTTGGTTTACTATACTTGGTTCTTTATTCATTAGGTATTAGTTACAAGTGTTTGGTTTGTGTGAAATTTGTTATTTTTGATTGGCTACATGCATGTACTCGGTCATTATTTATAGCGATGGAAACTCTGAAAATGTGTGCGTGTGTGCGTGTGTGTGTGTGTGTGTGTGTGTGTGTGTGTGTGTGTGCGCGCGCGCGTGTGTGCATGTGTGCATGCACGCATGCGCATGGATTTGTCTGTGTGCAGGAGGCATAGAGCTGTGCAACCAGGGGATTCGTCATGTGTGGTTGATGTAGAATCCATGAAGCTCCATCCAACCTCGGTGTCACTGGAATTTTTAGACAGAAAGTCTAACGTGAAATTTGTACTGTATATTTATTCTCTGAAAGACAACACATTCCGCGTCAAGGTGAAAGAGTTAAAAGCTCAGAGGCAGAGGTATGATGAGCCGCCCATTGGAGATGTGCTGATCAAGGCGCCAGAAGGGGAGAGTAAGTATGGGTGTTGATATTGTGGTTTAACGTCTATTTAAATGTTTTACTCTCTGTGTGTGTGTGTGTGTGTGTGTGTGTGTGTGTGTGTGTGTGTGTGTTTTTTTCTGTCTCTTTTTGTTTTGGTTTTTTGTAAAAACCTGCTTGTAATGAAAATGAAAAGTGGTATAAGAGATATACCATAATGGAAGAGACTTTACATGCTGGTCACACTTACACAGTTCAGTCTATGTTGGTTACATAAAGAAGCATGAGAAACACACACATGTTGAAAGACATAGTCTGCACTCGATGAATGAAGTACAGGAATGATCCTTTTCCATTGTTCTCCTCCCCTTAGGGGTGACCATAACCTTATTGAGGTGACGTGGTTGTGGAAAATCTTGAAATAGGTAAATGAATAAGTAAAAGTAAGTAAATAAGACTAAATAGATAGATACATAAGTAAATAATTAATAATAATAAAAAAAAATTAAGGAAGACGATAACAATATAAAAGAACAGCATGATTAGTACAAGGTCTTCAGAGTCGTTAAAAGTCCTTGAATGTTCAGGAACCTTTATTGAGGACTTATTAAGTCCACATAAGTCCACGCAAGTGCTTGCAAGTGCTTGGAAAGTAAGATTTTGATGGAGTATTTAAATAGAATTAGAGGTGAGAAAATAGGAGATATTTAGTGATTTCCTAAATTCATTTTGTATCTACCAAAAGTGTCCACAGCCATGTCATGCTACTATTCTGATTCTGCTGAAGTGACTCTGTGAAGCAACTGAAGTATGCATAAAGGTTTACATTTTCTGTATGATATTATCATTCTTGAGTTTATGCTAAAAGTCCTTGAAAAGTTCTCAAAAAGTCTTTGATTTATTTTTGTTTAAAAGTTTGTATGAACCATGAAAAGGGAGGAAAGAGGAGGATGTTGGTGGGTGAAAGGAAGGAGAACGGGGGGGTGGGGGGGGGGGGGGGGGGGGGGGGGGGGGGGTGGTGGGACTGAGGAGGAAATGATGAGAGTGGAGGGGGGCAAGGGATTGGCAATGGAGGGTTAGTAGTTTTGTCTTTTGGTTAATGCCTGTGTATGCTGTTGTGTAGATTGGAGCATATACTGGGTTCAGACCCACCGTAACAGGGAGAAAAGAAAGAAAAGAAAAACAGAAAATTAAGACAAAATGCAAAATTTGAACATAAATGTCAGATGAGAAGAGCTAATAAATGCAGCGTCATGTGTGTGTGTGTGTGTGTGTGTGTGTGTGTGTGTGTGTGTGTGTGTGTGTGTGTGTGCATGCACATACAGGGAAATCTAAGACCTTCATCTTTGTTTAAAATTTCAGTCTGTCTAGCCAAACAGGGAATATGGCCAAAAACTCCATGTGCTTGAAGTAACTTGTAATCATGGTGCATTTTGGAATGCTGGAAGTTGGAATTTTGGCATGTTTATAACAAGAGCAAAGACAGAAGTATTGTGCAGCCAAGCAAAAGAATAATAATTAATTAAAAAAAATCACAAAACCAACCATGCTTCTACCTATTTGGTCTTTTCTGGCAAGTCTTATCTGAAGAAGGTTGAAACTCATTGTTTTGTCATTTGTTTCTTCTAATTCTTTTATTTGGCGGTGCAGTATATCTGTCTTGATCTTTTTCCTGTTTCCATTTGCAGTCACCCCACTTTGAAACCATCCTTGTTTATAAACTCTACTGCTAGAATTTTTTTTTCATGTTGTAAAGACGAAGCTTTAACAGTGTTCAACGAAACTACAGTCATTACACCAGCTTACACAGAATTCTCATATTTTTTGTGTGTTGGCAATTAATGTTTTGACCCAAACACCATGTCTGCAATTGAAGCAGCAAATTCATCCAAGTTATCTGCCAACCAAAGTTATCAATGATAGAAACATCACACATGATGCAGCATGCTTTGAGTTGTATACAACTGGCCTTCCAGATGACATGAAGTGATTGATCATCAGAATTTTCAAAGACATAAGCCCTCAGTTTTGAAAATTGGATGAAAAACTGCTGGTTGAAATCGAAAGCAGCTGATAAATGTCTGTCAGATGGAAGAAGAGAAGAGACAGTCTGAAATTGTTTTTACTCATTTTCTGTGGCTCGGGGCTGCCAACAAGTGCTATGCTTTGGGCAAAGCATGCTATGATTTAATTGACAGCACTATACTGTTACATTTGTGAAAAAATGCCGGGCCTCCCCCCACCCTCCCCACTCCCCCACCCCTCTGCTCCCCCCAAGTTGAAAAAATGCTAAGCCCCCCCCCCCCCCCCCCCCCCCCCCTCTCTCTCCCCCCTCCCCCCTTTTTCTGAAAAAGAAAAAATTGAAAAGGATTTAAATGGAATAAATCTACATAGATATTTCAGTTATGGCCTTATTTCTTTAAAAAAATTGGCCAATTTCAGCCAGAAGAGGAAGAAAAAGCATGATAAAAATCACTACAGAGAACAGATTTTGCCCTTTTATTAGTTGGGTTCATTTGTTGGCCACTGTGATATTTTTGTGGGACAAGTTGATACCATGTGATAACTAGCAAGATAAAAAGAAGGCCTGTTGTAAAAGTAGAAATCACATGCTTTTGGCCTGTGGAAAGATGAGTTAAGATACATTTTAATTTGTAATATTACTAATATAGTGTAACTCTACTTACTGCAAGGAAACTGTTGACTGCTTTGAGAGTAGAAAGAAGAAAGGAGAGTAGGTTAGACAGTATGAAGAACACAAGTTTTTTTTTTTTTTCTTCCCATGAATAGAGCATTTGTGCACATTACTGGTGAAGTGGTACTGGTGTTTACTGTAGGTTTACCTACAATGGCCAGAGTGGAAACAAGCTGACATTCAGCAAAGGAACAGCTCGAGTTGTGGTGACTGTGGACCCGCTGCGTGTGGATGTCTTCTCTGATGATGACCCAGTCATCAGCATCAACTCCCAGGGTCTTTTCAAGTTTGAACACACTCGTAAAAAACCGTGAGTGTCCACGTCGTATGACATGGCTTGTGTGTGTGTTTAAGGATGGGCAAGGGGCATGGGAGTAAGGGATAAGGAGCGTTTTTGTTTGTGTATTAATGCTAATGTTGAAACTGACTGTTTTCCTGTTGCTGCTGACTTGCATGTTGATGTGTGTGTGTGTGTGCGTGTGTGTGTGTGTGTGTGCGCGCGCGCGCGCGCGCGTGTGCGCATGCACTTTTCTTGGGTGATGGTTGGTTAGTTACATTGAAGTTGAATTTTCACTCTCACCTCAGCTGACATGCCTGCAGGGATCCCAGGAGGGTAGGGGGAGGAGATTTGTCTGACAGAATTGTACATTGACAGTCAGAATAGTAACATGCTGAGATGAGCAGTGAAGGTGCCAAAGAGGTTTCAGCTTGCTGTATCAGACGAGGAACTTGGTTCTCTGTCACATTAACTGAGCAGGTTTCGGAAGTTGCCATGAAGAATGTTGGGAGCTTTTAACAATATCTGAAGCACAGACACACTCCTTTGTGTGCACACACACAAACACACATACACATGCGCACACAGGCACCCATGCACAAATGCACTCAGGAACACAGGAACAGACACACAGACGCACACATTCACTCACTCGCTTGCTTGCTCACACCGCGCGCGCGCACACACTCACACACACACACACACACACACACACACACACACACACACACACACACACACTCACACACACACATTGATGGACATGAACATGCAACCATGCACACAGAAGGCATATGCAAATGTGGGCGCACATACATGCACAATACAAATATGCATTCATTGTAAATATGTGTACATAATACATGCACGCAAATAACATGCAGGCACAAGCGCACACACATGCACACACGCATGTACTCACCCGCACGCGCACACATAGGATATAACTGGAAGCATAATTTGGTTCCTTTTCTTAAAACGTTTAATGTAATTCTTTCCTATCCTCATTATACCCCCTTTTCTCACCCAACCCCTCTCCCCATCCATGCAAAACTGTGACTTTCTTATTTTCCTTTTGTTTTTTTTGCTTTAAAGGACTAGGTCTTAAAAACCCTTCATATATCACTTTATGCACTCTTTTGAAATTCTTGAACGGTATTTTCATCAACTTTTTACTCGGGAGAAATATTTATCATAAAATGGTAAAAGTGCTGTACTGGTGAAGAACATTTCAGTCAGTCCACTCAGTTGTTTCGAAGATCAGAATAGGCTTTAGTGTTTGTTTTGTGATGTGGTCTTCAAGCACATTATGTGCTATCACTTACCTGAATTGTTTGAAGAAGGACTAGGTACACATCTTCATAAAACCTGTTCTTTGTCTTTCAGTAATCCCTCTGTGTCTGTGCTTTTTTCCCTGATTTCCATTCATATAATGTGAAAATGCTCAGAACCTACATTGTGACAGACATGTTAGTGCTTGGAAGAACTTTTGAATTCTTTTTCAGACAAACCCAGAAAGGTGAAATGTCATGAAATTTCCAGAAAGCAAAAAAGGAAGGTTCTTGTTAGTTTCTAGAGATCACATGGAGGAGGAAAACTAAAATGGCTGAAGTGACTGCTCAGTCTTAATCCTAATCGATCGAGGTTTTAAGTTATGAAGAGGTGTTGCGAGACTGACAGTTTCTTGCAATGATTTGGGTTAAAAATGAAAAAGTTGTTGTAGATGAAAGTTTGTTTCGTCTTATGCCAGTAAGTGGCTGGAGGGGTCATTATTTAGAGGTAAAAAATAGTGTCATAGAATAAGAGAAGTGATTTGTTGTTTAAACTCTGGTAGCCAGGAGGAGGAAGGTTTTGTACAGAAGGGTTGTTAACAAGGGTTCCCCTGTATATACTGTTATTTTCTGATCCACAACCCCAAACAGCAGAACATCCAAGGTGCAGCAAAACATAATGGATCAACATAAATAGTGCGTCTTATTTCATGGGTGGTTCACCATAACCAGCAGCAAAGTGATGAAACAATTGCCTTGCGGATCCACTACAGCTAAGATTTATCCTCATACAAAAATTGAAGTTTTGGGGGTTTTGAGATAATGTAGGGTAGATCATAGACTAGGGATGTGCTGGTTAGTGTAAAGCCCAGGGAAACGCAGCTCTAGCTGGATTGGCACTGTCCTGACGAGCAGAAAGCTGGCACATTGTATAGTCCAGGGCGCTCTCAATTCCATTGTAAAAATGTTTCACCATTTGATTATTGGCTCACTCTCACTTGTCTCAGCAACATTGGTTAAACTTAAAGGTGTAACTTTAGAGTCAAGTGATCAGAATGAAGAAAAATGCAAATATTTGGATATCGGTAAGAAAATTGCTGATTTTGTTTGGCTGCAACATAGTAGCAGGATTAGCCTGCTTGCATTGTTATTCTGATAAAAGTTTCATTGACTAGGAAGAAAATCCAATTTTGAAACCAGCAGACTAACCCAAGAAATCATGGCGCGTGTCAAATGTTGATAGAAAAGGAGTGGGAGACTCATCCACTGTCAGATCAAGATGTCAGATCTTGCAGGGACCTGAAACCTATTTCTGTGTAAAGATCTGGGGAAAATATGCTTTAAATCAGCCAGATGAAGGTTCTGAAATACATGTCAGAAGATGGGAGGATAATTGAAAATTTAAGACATCTGGCGGGCACTGCCGCTGATAACACTTGTGGAATATAAATGGAAGCATCAAGAATGAACAAAATATGTAACATGTCAAGCTTCAACCTACCCATCTCCTCCATGCGAAAAAACACCCCCTGAAAAATTACAAATAATTCTTGTCTTCAATGAAATTTGATGCATTTCAAATTGTGTACTGTTGAACTTAGAATATGATAGTGTGTGTGTGTGTGTGTGTGTGTGTGTGTGTGTGTGTGTGTGTGTGTGAACTTAGAATATGATAGTGTGTGTGTGTGTGTGTGTGTGTGTGCGCGTGCGCACGCGCGTGTGTAGGTGTGTGCACATATGCATGCATGGATAAGAACTTTAAACATAATATGAAATGTGTGGCACTGTGTGTGTGTGTGTGTGTGTGTGTGTGTGTGTGTGTGTGTGTGTGCCTGAGTGTTTGTGTGTGCGTTTGAGAGATGTAATTAACTGAGGTACACACATGTGCAGTGTTACATTATGCAGATTTGTATTTTTAATTTCAGCTCTACATGTGAAACTTTGCTGATGTTTGTTTGGTTTTAAATTATGTACAGATCCTGGTTTTGAGTGTTGGGAATTGCTTTATATCTTGTATATCATGTTTTTGGTGGCATTTTATTTTGTTTTGTATTATTTTGTCATATTTTCATTTTTTTAAAATGTATCATTTAGAGAGCATCTTCCTTGTGTAATTGCACTTACTCAGAACCAATGTGTGGGCAGACCTGAACGGAGTTTTTCCTCTCACTTTTCAGTTCTATTTTTTCTTGATCTGGGTTTTTTTTTTTTTTTTTTTTTTTTTTTTTTGATTGTGTGAATACCTTTTTTCAAGATTTTTTTATTTCAAATCCCCTTCAGTTCCGTTTTAAACTCTCTCATGGCATGTTGATGCTTTGTGAACACATCACAGCTACATTAGCATGAAGTGAAAAGATTTTTATGAATTCAAAGGTGTTGTGCATGCTCAAAGATTCTTGTGTAGAAGCCAGTATTTCTGAATGTGTGATGGGATAACAGTAACACTAGTAACAGTATAATATATGTATACCCCCCCCCCCCCCCCCCCCCCCCCCCCCCCCCCCCCCCCCCCCCCCCTCTATATCCATCATAGGCGTGAGGAAATGTATTCACCATTGAAGAATGTGAATCTTAAGATCAGAGGGCTTGTACAGGATGAACTGTTGCACATATATCTCCCAGACAAAAAATAACTCAGTATTCCATCCTCTTCTCTCCACCCCACCTTTAACTTTTCTTTTTACCATTTCTAAGCCATTCTAACAATTCTGCTGTTTAATAAATGAAGTTAGTTTGTTTTTTTTGTGAGGTTGGGGTTAGGGGTGGGGGGTAGGTTAAGAAGAATTAAGTCGTGAACTTGGACAGGCAATGATGAACCTAGTTCGGGAGGGCACACAGTAATGAAAATGAATAAGTATCTGTCATTGTCTTCTGCTTTGTTGTTGAGAAATGGCATGATATATGTGCAGCAAAATTTCAAAAAGGTGATTTGTTATTAGTGAATTGTTCTTTTGTGGAGAATCTTGTTGAAAAAAATGACCTATCTTCTGTTTAATTGCTTTGATTTCTGAGAACTTAATCTTCCTTTTTTACTTGGTAAGAATAAGCTCCCAATATTCCAATTGAAATATTATGTATGATCAGTCTTAATTTATTGTTGTTAAATTACACAATCGCAGAGTAGTGCACTGCACAAAGCTAATATTCTGAATGCGCATGTAACTTGGTTACACACACAGTGGAACCTCCTTATTACAACCCAACCCCCCAGCTAAAATCATGTCTTCATTGTGATTTGTCTTTATGGCGAGATGATACTTAAAACAAAATGGGTCTAAGGTCTCATAGCTGTATAACCATAGGGGCAGTGAACTGTCAGAGGGGTTCATCATGTTTGGGGAATGGCATTTGGAAGGTGGAGCCCATCCTTAGCCTTCCCTAAAGTGAAACAGATTCCTGTTTTCTGCTGGGTGTATAGTGTTTTCAAGCTGAAAAAAAAATCTGACTTATGAGTGATTCAAACTCTGGGCAGTCAGCTCTGCTCTGACCATTTGACTACATTCTAAAGGATGCATGTTCAGAACAAGCCATCCAAAGCATTTATACAGCAAATTTAACTGTCAAGATGTGCATTTACTGGACACACTCTACATGTACAGAATGAATCTCCGAAGTCAGGTTTGTGTTGTTAGCAACGGTGCAAAAATTTGTTGTCAGGCATAAAAAAAAAACAACAACAAAAAAAACCGGTCCTGAACTGTTTGATTGATGTCCATGATGTTATTTTTTTTTGCACAGCTTTCCTGTCTCCAGTCTCCACACTTTGCTCTGAAGCTAAAATTGATTCTTTGTCTGAAGTGATGTTTTGAGTCATTGTCTTTCCTACATTTTGGGTCATGGTGATTGAAATTGCACTTTGTCACTCCTACCTTGAGGAACAGGGTGATTGAAACTGCACTTTTACCATTGCACTTCCTTGTAGTAATTTGACACGCTGTTCTCAAGATTAACACCCTCTGTTCTAAGTTTGATGATGACGATCAGAGTTTACATAACAATAGTCTTCATGGAAGGGGTGAAAGGACTGAAAGGAAATTAAAGAGGTGGTCGTATTGCAAGATTACTTCCTGTTGTGAAGTAGGTGGGTCATTGTCACTCTGGTCTCATCAGGGGAGTGAGTCACAGATAGGAAGGTTGGAATGGGGAAGTTCCACTGCATGGTTCCTTCCAGCACAGTCATTAACCCTGTTACTTTTTAACCCAGGTTTTTCCGTTGGTGATGACTACTGAGACAGTTTTGGTGGTCTTGTCTTTTTCTGTCCACACATTAGGGGCTGGGTCTCTTGGTTGAGCTCTACTCTATATTCTTGGTTTTCACCCCTTTCAGAGAGACCCCTGAGGAAAAAATCCTGATGATTATCGTGAAGAGGATCAGGTAAGGCATGTGTGTGGTGGTTCTTCTGTGTGTGTGTTTTGAGCAAGATACCATCTGGTCTGTCATCTTTCAGCTTCAAATTTTTATGAAATAACACAGTTTGCGACCATACGATGTGAATCTATTTTGTGGTGGTGGTTGCTTATGGTGTGTACTTGTGATGTGTGCTTATTGAAAAGTAGAATAGTGTGGTGATATTGTCTGTGGGTTATGGTCTTGTCTTTGGTCTCTGTTCACCTTTCTGCTTTTTGTCTGAGGCATGATTAAAGGGGCAAGACGGGTTCATACTTATTAAACATACAAAACAGAAAGAAGGAAAGTCAGTGTACAGAAGGCACAGCTGACAGATTCTTGCTGACAAAAGAAGTGCTCTAGAATGAATTTATCCCGTGTATTTCTTTTTCTTTTTTAAACGCTGTTTGTTTAGATTTTTTAAAAAAAGTTAAAAGTGAATACAGAAGTTTTCTGAAATCTGTGATCACCTATGGCTCAAGCATGCTTTGCTTTCTATAGTTTATAGGTCAAGAAATTGTTTAAGCTTTAACAGCTTTAAATCAATTAGTAAGCCATGTATCATAAACATTTAAAGACCCAGAAAATCCACAGAAACTGGAGTTTGGGGGAAGGGTGTGTGAAGATGGAAGGGGAAGGGGGAAGGCAGGGTACAAGAAAATAAAAAAGATTTGAAAAGAGGAATTAAAGTGTCATGGAATACTCTGACAATTCACAGTGCAGTAGGGTAAGTAATTGAGCAACAGAGGGACCAGCATTACATGCTAACAGACCGAAGGTTTTTTTTTTTTTTTTTTTAAGGAATGATGGAAAGATACTTAAACTAGTTAAAGCGATATTGAGGTTTTCAGAGCACAGACATTTTTACAAAGACATGGTGCACATGTAAGTAGTGATGTCAGGAACGCACAACAGATGTTTTTTTTTTAAGCTGATTCTGCCCCATACGTCACTGTGCGTTGTAAAGACAGTCAGTGCCAGGAATTTACTCCTCTGCCCATCTACCCATATCCATTACAGCAGAAAGAGATAACATGGTGTGTTTGACTGCCTCTGTCTCCAGCTAATGTTCGCTTGTACCATGGTGCTGGTCACTTTTCTGTCAAAAAGAGGCAGTGGTGAACTTTGTTACTGTTGTGGTGAATTAAAACACTTTGAAGTCTCTCTCTCTCTCTCTCTCTCTCTCTCTCTCTCTCTCTCTCTCTCACACACACACACACACACACACTCTTACTTATCTGTAGTCACTCACTCACTCAGACGTGTGGGCACTCGCTCACACATCCATGCACACACACTCACATGTACTTACACATACACCCTCACCCACAGGCATGCACCCATGCATGCCTGCATATGAGAGAGAGAGAGAGGGGTTGGGGGGGGGGGGGGGGGGGGGGAGAACGCTTTCAGAGAGATTGCTCATTTTAACAGTGTTGACACTTTTATGTATTATTGCAATAATGTCACTACTGCTCACATTAACAGTGTTGACGGTTTATGTATCATTGCAATAATGTCACTACTGCTCACATTAACAGTGTTGATGGTTTATGTATTATTGCAATAATTTCACATACTAGGGGAATGGGTTAAGAGATGTGTGTGTGTGTGTGTGTGTGTGTGTGTTGGGTGGGGGTGGTGGTGGTGGTGGTGGTGGTGAAAATCCAAGTGGTGAAATGATTACTTTTAGTATTAAAGCTTTTAAATTGGTATTTATCGGCTGTAGCTGGTCATAGCTTACACAAAATGTGTAACTTTCACTGCTCTTACTATGATACAGTACTCACTACATCTTAACGTAATGTCTGGGCCTGAAACAGAAGCAGGGGATGGTATACATTGTTGTAAGTGGACAGAAGACTTAGTTGACAATTTGATTGTGTCAGGGATTAGAACTGGAGGCCAGTGATTTATGTTCACTGAAGTACCTTGCTCTTCTGAATGCTAAATGAAAAAAAAAAAAAAGAAAGTAACTGCATACATACTTTGCTCTTCTATATGCAGGAGGGAAAAGGGTTGAACTGCAGACATGAATTACTGGGATGATGTGAAACTTGGGCCTAAACTGTCACGTTCCATGTTTGGTGGAATGTGTGTGCTGTCTTGACGTGGGTGGCTTAGCTGGCATTTCTGAACTCTGACTTCCATGATAGAGACAAATAAAGTGTAGCTTGATGAACAGCTGCATTGCGAATGTCATGAGAGCAGGGCATCAGACTTGTATGAGATATAAAATTAAATAGGTGTTTATGTATACAAAGATGGTACGGAATAAGTGAAGTGGTGACAGTTAGGTGCAAACAAACGATGATAATAAAAAAGGACCAAACAGTTTGTTTCATCTGATACATTGAATGCCGTTTGACTTTTTTTAGTAATAAGGCTCAAGTTCCTGTTGTTTCTCCTGTGAGTGTCGCTAGAGTATGCTGCATGCTATGGTCTGCCTCAGAAATGAATTGCAGTGGTCGGAGACAAAGTGCTGAAAACAGGAGTGGTGAATGATAGATACTGTTGGTATGTTATGAAGACCATGTGACAGAAAATGCACTTGATAGTATTTAGGCAATTATACTCCACACAATCAAAAAAGTATGCCCAGTCAGAGGTACTTGGGTGTCGACAGTAGCAGTTAAAGACAAATTCTCTGTTTACTCAGTTTACTGTCTTGTTAAGCTTGATAGAATCTAGTTTCCCTTCAGCATTACAAGGTAGGACTATAAAGAGGGTGAATTGCCCCAGAAACTGAAGTTTTCACATTGTCATAGGCTATTTAAGCTTAATTGGAAATCATATTGTCTTTTTTGTTAAGGAGCCTTCAGTTTTACATGACGAAACTGTTACGAGCAAAGAAGTGTTTATAATGCACCAGTTTTTTTCTTGAAACTGTTTTCAGTTTATTGAGAATTCACTCAACAGCAAATTCAGCAGAAATCTGATGTGAAAGAGTACAATCCTGATGTTAACAGTGGGCTGACATTTGACAAAACTTTTGCTTTTACTTTAATGCTTACCTGGGGAATCTGTGTGTGAATTTTAAAGTTTTTAAGATGCAAGAACTGTTTAGTACATGATGCCTGCTAAACAAAGCATGTTGTTTATGTGTTGTTCTGCAGGTTAGCCGCATTCCAGTATTTTGTCCATTCCCTTTGTACTCTCTTCTTAGAGGGTTGTTGTCTCATCTTCAGTGCCTGCTCAGTGGCATTCTTTCTTGCTGCTCAACCCTGCTTCCCCTTACACAGCCACACCCAGCAGGCAGATTACACTGTCAGTATCAGGTTGTCATGTGGTATCTCACCAGAGGAGACACTGCACTGCTGCTGAGTCATTTTGATGGCATCCAGTGGTGCCTGTTGTGTTCAACACAAGCAGAACAGGACCAGCTAAGCCCCAAGTTCACGACAGTGTGTGGCCGGTCAGAGTGACTGTCCACCATGTTCAACCTCTGATGGTCTCCATGAGATTGTTAGAAAAAGTCATGGTGTGGAAGGGAAACTGATACTAAGGCAGCAAGAGAGCATGGTGTGAAGGGTCACGGTCCTTTGAGACTTTTTTTTTTTTTCATGAAAATGATGATGGATTGGTTGAGAATGATGTCTTTGTTTTAGACCTGTTTTTGGTGTGGGGGCAGTAGTCTGTGCTTTCTTTCATAATGTTACACATTAAGAACCATGGTGGGCAGATACAGACCCTGAAGTGTTTGGAAGGAAAATTGAGCAACACTCCTAAAAGCGCTTTCAGTCAGAGGATGAAACTTGACCATGTTGTTCCAGTTTTTCCATGCGAGTCTTTGCACACACAACACACTGGATAGGAGCTTGCCGTGGCTGAAGTATTCCTCAAAATGCCCGGTGGCATTTGAACCAGTGACCTACCAGTGTGCGATTTGTTAACACCGATCACTGCATGATATAGGGTAACAAATAGTGTTATTCCTCACTGAAAAAGAAGTCTGTGAGGTCTGTAGTAGAGGAGGCATAATGGTTTGGAATTTAAAGGGTAGTTTTTTTTTTTCCTGCTGCTTTTGTTTGGTAAGAGATTTTGAACCTGCCAGTATTCATTTGAAATGATAAATTTTCACCACAAGGATATCATCTACGGCCCTTCACTTTTTCTAGTGGAACATTCTGGCTTTACCTTGTGTTGCTCCCTTAAGTGTGGAAACATGTGGTTCATTTTGACACTTTTGATCCATGTAAACACAGGAGCAGCAGAAACAGAGAATGAGGAGCCAGACCTATGGGAAGAAACATTCAAATCCTTCACAGACTCCAAGCCTTATGGTAAGTCAACAAATGTTCAGATCCTTCACAGATCTGTGGGTAAACCTTCGAGCAGCATTCAAATCTTTCACAGATTTCAAGCTTGATTTTATGTTTTCAAGACATATTCTTCTCCCTCACAGACTCCATACCAAAAAAGTTTTGAAGAAATGTTAAATTTTTTGCAGATTCTAAACTGTAATAGTAAGTTTTCAAGAAACTGTCAAATTTGTCAGAAATCCCAAGCTGATCGTAAGGTTTAAAGAAAAATCCATGCATCAAACTACATATACTGGTATACAAATATGCTTGAACACACACTCACACACACACACACACACACACACACACCACACCACACCACACCACACCACACCACACCACACCACCACACCACACACCACACCACACACACCACACACCATACCACACCACACACACACACACACACACACACACACACACACACACACACATATATGTGATGCATACATAAAGTCTGTCATTATTGCGTATAGTTGTGAAGAAAAAAGTGTGGGGATGAAAAGACCAAAACAAAACAAAATAACAACAACAACCACACAGACACACACAGACACACACACACACACACACACACACACACACACACACACACACACACACACACACACACACACACACACACACATCTCTCTCTCTCTCTCTCTCTCTCTCTCTCTCTCTCTCTCTCTCTCCAAAACATGGGAAAAAAAGGGAAAGGATGTCTGCCTTAGTGAGATTTTTTTTTCTTCTGTAAGCAGCTGTTGCAGAGCCTCTTTGTCAAGGGGTATTGTACTGCTGAGAGGGGAAAAAGTTTGAGCATACAGAAGAAATTGTTGGAAGAGAGTTTGGTGACAGATGTGGTGCAAACAGGGCAACAACTGTCATCACCAGTTTCTCTTCTCCACCTAACTAGTCTTTGCTATGTCAATACTTACATCAACACTTGTTGCATTCCCTCCTACCCCCCCCCCCCCCACTCCCCCCCTCCCTTCCATGCCTTTTTCAGCCTCTGGCTCCTTGTCCTGGATGTGTATTGGTGGAAGGAGCTTGAGGGCTGACGTGTCAGTATGTATAGGGACCAGGTTGCACTGTATTGATTTTTATGTCTGCCTCCAAATACAATATGAAGTGTGCGACAGGCACCGTCACTGAGAAGGCACTATATACATGTATTTTTTAATGTGTGTGTGAGGGTGCATGTTTCAAGGAAGAAAAGTGGTAATCAATAGTTGTTAGTGAGTGTTGAAAAGTGGAGGTGACAAGAGGCTGTAGGGGGAGGAAGGGGAGGTTTAGGTGAGGGTGGGGATGGGGGATGTAAGGGAGGATAGAGATCTTTGTGCTTGGTTTATGCACTGGCAGAAAGTAAGGATATAAGGCTGACATACAGGCAGTGCAGTTTTGAATTAGGAAATATCACCTGGGCATACGAAAAGTAACATAGCTGATTTTCCGAGAGTTTTTGTTTTGATTTATACCTTTTGAAAATTAAATTCTTGTCGTTTTTTGTTATTGACAAGACTGCCTTGAAATGGGATTGTTAGAGCAGACTTGAGTTTCTTATATTCTATTTCTCACAGTGTCTGTTTTGTGTCACACACACACACTTAAAAAAACATACATATCTTAAGGTGAACGCACACATTCTGCTTATGATCTAGTAGATGCAGGTGAAGAGATGCACAAAACAGCATTCTTTTCTTGGGTCTTCTGTTTCTATTATGTACTTTCTTTTCTTTCTTTTCTTGTATGTTTTGTTTTTGTTTTATTGTAGCTTGTCTTTCTTTTCTCTCCCAGTTAATTCTATTTTCCTAACTTGTGCCTATAGCCCCCACCCCCTTCCACCATCCCTAATATCTTCCTGTTAATGATGGAAGGTTTTTGGGAACTGCTGAGGTTTCATCAATTAGCTTGAGCTGAAGAGAAGTGACACTGGGGGTGGGGATGGATGGGGGGGGGGGGGGGGGGGGGGGGGGGGGGGGGGGGGAGTCTAATTGAACAATGTATTGAGTATGTGTTTGTTTGCTGGAATTTCATGACATTAAAAGAAAAATAAATCAGTATTTGAATGTGTTTAAGGGGGAAAAAAGAGCAAACAGAATACATGACATCTGATGGTTTTTTTTTTCCTTTTTTTTTTCTTTGTTTTCTTTTTTCTGTTTGGGCAAATGCACGTGCACATACTCTCCGACCTTTCTCTTGCCTGCTAACCCCCCCCCCCCCCCCCCCCCCTTTCTCCACCCACTTCCCCCTGGCCCTGCTTACCTTCATACACAGACAGACAGAGGGACAGACAGTATGCACATGCACACGTGCACACACACAAGCACACACACACACACGCATGCGCGTGCACACACACACACACACACACACACACACACACACACACACACACACACACGCAAATGCACATGCTCTCTCTTTCTGCTGTCTGTCTGTCTGTCTGTCTGTCTCTCTCTCTCTCCCTCTCCTTCTCTTTCTGTCTGTCCCCCTCTCTCTCTGTGTCTCTCTTGATCTCTCTCTCTCTGTCTCTCTCTCCTTCTTTGCCTTCTTCCTCCCTCCTTTTGATTGATTGCTATATACACTTTCCCTCTCCCCCCGAGCCCTCTCCACCCACTGTTCTATCACCCTTTAGCGTACAAGTTATAAAGAAATCGGAACATACGCAAACTGTTCATTGATAACAGCAGTTGAAGAAAAAGGTTTTAATGATGTTCTTATATTTCATGAATTAAAATACAAAGGAAAAAAAAAACCGCCTTTCCACTCTCTCCTCTCTTTCTCTTTCTGTCGGTTTTCTTTCTGTTACTTATGATCTTTGTCGCTGTTTGTCTGCCTGTCTGTCTGTCATTGTGTCTGCCGCTCTCCTTTCCGCTCTCCCTCTCTCTGTGTGTCTCTCTCCCCCTCCCTCCCTCCTTCCCCTGCTTTCCTCTCATCTCCTGTCCTCTCCTCTCCTCTCTCTCTCTTTTTCTCCCCCCTCTCATTCCCCCCTTCCCTCTCTCCGTCTCTTTCTGACTCTCTCTTTATGCATATACTCTGATACTTAATTAATTTTTATGTGATTTGTGGAAAAAGTGTTGGTGATTTGTTATGTTGTGTAATCATCCTTTTGTTTTTTTTTTTTTTTAACCGTATGGATCTTTCTTTTATTTGTAGGACCTACATCTGTTGGTGTGGACATTTCTTTTCCTGGAGTGGAGCACGTGTATGGGATTCCGGAACACGCCGATAATTTGGCCCTGAAAACCACAAAGTGAGCAACTTGTGGTGTTTTGGTGTTCAGTGAAATGTCATTTTCAGAAAGGAATAATTTGTGTTGACAAAATGTGTTGGTTTCATGTGTGCTTGCGTGTGAAGGTGGAAGATGTAGAGTGGATGGGTGTGCAATTTGGATATAGGCAGCCACCATGATGATGCTAACCTGCGATTTAGTGGGAAGAAAATAATGTAAGAGTGGGGACACTTTGTCATACGAGGAAAAGAGATTTAAATCTTGACTCGAGGAACGCAACTGCGTAGAACAAGGGAAAGGAAAAAAAAAGAGTGAGTTTTTCATTGGATTGACTTCAGAGTGCAGTGTATGTTTATTATTTGGGATGCACCATTGTCTGGTGTACTGTTTTCCTCATTCTGTTCTTGAGCTTATGTACAGCTGTCATCTGTCTTTGTCTCCTTTTGTGCCCTGTGCGTTTGGGTGTGTGTGTGTGTGTATATATATATATATATATATATATATATATATATATATATATATATAAGTAGATATGGACATAAGAGATGAGGAAATTTTAATCTGGAGGGGGAAGTGTGAAAGAAAATGAGAAAGATAATGAAAATTTATTTCTCCGCTTATTGGTCATTGTTTTCTATGACCCTGGAAATGTTGGGATATGTGTGTAACTCTTTTTGATAGTTGTCTTTTCTGTTGTATATTTTTTGTTTGTGTTTGATCTCTTGACAGTTTTTTTTTCTGTTGTGTATTCCTTGTTTGTGTATTTGTTGTCACTGATTGATCCTTTTCATATTCACTTTTCCACAGTGTTAGGGCAGGAGCATGAACTTGCTGATCCATCATACTTGATATAATGGATTTTTTTTTTTTGGTCTGTCTCTGTCCCTTTGTGTGCATGCTTGTGTGTAAAACATGCTGCCTCTTGAAACAGAAAATCTGCTTTTTTTTGCTGTAACACTTTTCATTAGTTGATAAAACAAATTGTTTCAGTGGCATAAGATAGAGACTGGTAAAACTGAAGATCATTGACACCAAGACAGATTGTTTCAATGACATAAGAAAGAGAATGGTAGAATTGTGGATGACTGATGCCTGTTCAGAGAAGGGAAAGAAAAACCATAGCATTAGAAATCAGATGAAGCTTTGTGCATGTGGCTATGCACATTTCCTATCATGCCTACTGTCCTGTAAGAGTCAGTGGCTGCTCTGGGTGTTATGGTTGCTGATGGCATGTTTACTGGAAAAAAAAACCCAAATAAACTCTCATATTGAAAGCAAATGGGAGCACCTTTTATAACGGGTTGGCAGACGGGAAGTTGTATTTCAAACTCTGTGCGCATGAGCATTAGTCCATTTCCAGCTGGGGACGAGTCTGAAGTGAACCACAGTTAAAAGAAAGCACTGCACAGATAGCTGGTTGTAGCAGGCAGATCAGAATGTGTGAGACTGATGAAGGAGGTGGACAGCAAATCCAGCCTCTAAGGGGGAAAAAAAAAGGTTGACACTGCCAAGCTTTCAGGAAATGATACAATGAGCAGTAGCCATGTTTACAAGGACAAAAAGGAAGAAGTGGTTAGGTTAGGATCTGCAGGTACATGTTCTGAGATTTTCCCATCAGTCAGTGATCTGAGAATGCAAAAATGCATACATGTACATCTGCATAGCATCACTTTTGTTAAAGTATAGAGTGTTTTGGAAAAAAGTTAACAGTTTTATTTTCTTTCTGGTGTTTACACTGTCTGTTCCTGATAGAAAAAAATTTGGGGTAGACATGTCTGGTATTGGGGGAATGATGTGCATGTCAGTGTGCGTGTGTGTGTGTGTGTGTGTGTGTGTGTGTGTGTGTGTGTGTGTGTGTGTGTGTACGGCTACATGTGCACATGTGTGTGCATGTGTGTGTGTGCGCGCGCTTGCGTGCGTGTCTGCGCATGTGCACACACGCATGTCAGGGTTGGTGGGGGTACAGGACAGTGGAAGTCGCTGTATGCTTGAGAGCAAAGGAGAGAGAGAGAGCAACACATTGAATTACTGATATAAGACTTTGCATTTACAGTGTGTGACTTTTTCCCTTCCATCTAGGTCCACGGATCCTTACCGCCTGTTCAACCTGGACGTGTTTGAATATGAACTGTACAACCCCATGGCCCTGTACGGCTCTGTGCCTGTCATGCTGGCCCATAAGTACGTTGAGTTGATTGAAGCTTACCTCTCCTTGTTCACCTTTATCTGTAACTTCTTGGTGATGGTATTGGTTAAGACTGGCCAGGAACATTAGGTGAGTCTCTATGTACTTGTTAGGGTTTTTTGTTCATGTGCCCTTTTGAACTGACACTTTTAGAGAGTAGATGTTTTAGATGGATGCTTTTCTTAAGGGCTTTTAAGGTTAGGCTGTTGACTAAAATTTGTTGATTCCATCATTATATTTTTTACTATATGTAGTGTGAAAGATTGACTTGTTTTTGTTCTCAAGGCGATTGAGTCTCTATTGTGAGGTAAGTCTTGTACAAAGACAAAAGTTCTCCAGGGAAACATGTCTTGATTAATAAGTCTTCATTGACATGCATGTCTTGTACAAAGACAGAAATACACCAGAGAGAAGCATGTGTGTCTGTTAGGAAGTCTTCATTGACATGAAAGCATGTACAAAGACAAAAATGCCCCAGACAAACATGTCTTTTTTAGGAAGTCTTCATTGACATGTAAGTCATGTACAAAGACAAAAATGCCCCAGACATGTCTTTTTTAGGAAGTGTTCATTGACATGTAAGTCATGTACAAAGACAAAAATGCCCCAGACAAACATGTCTTTTTTAGGAAGTCTTCATTGACATGTAAGTCATGTACAAAGACAAAAATGTCCCAGACAAACATGTCTTTTTTTTTTAGGAAGTCTTCATTGACATGAAAGTCATGTGCAAGACAAAAATGCCCCAGACAGACATGTCTTTTTTTAGGAAGTGTTCATTGACATGTAAGTCATGTACAAAGACAAAAATGTCCCAGACAAACATGTCCATTTTAGGAAGTCTTCACTGACATGTAAGTCATGTACAAAGACAAAAATGCCCCAGACATGTCTTTTTTAGGAAGTGTTCATTGACATGTAAGTCATGTACAAAGACAAAAATGCTCCAGACAAACATGTCTTTTTTAGGAAGTCTTCATTGACATGTAAGTCATATACAAAGACAAAAATGCTCCAGACAGATGTGTGTTTTTATTAGGAAGCCTTCATTGACATGTAAATCTTGTACAGAAAAACAAAAAGACGCCAGAGAAATATGTCTTTATGAGGAAGTCTTCATTGACATGTAAGTCTTGTACAGAAACAAAAATGCTCCAGAGAAATATGTCTTCATTAGGAAGTCTTCATTGACATGTAAGTCTTGTAAAGAAACAAAAATGCTCCAGAGAAATATGTCTTCATTTGGAAGTCTTCATTGACATGTAAGTCTTGTACAGAAACAAAAATGCTCCAGAGAAATATGTCTTCATTAGGAAGTCTTCATTGACATGTAAATCTTGTACAGAAACAAAAAGACACCAGAGAAATATGTCTTCATTAGGAAGTCTTCATTGACATGCAAGTCTTGTACAGAAACAAAAATGCTCCAGAGAAATATGTCTTCATTAGAAAGTCTTCATTGACATGTAAGTCATGTACAGAAACAAAAATGCTCCAGAGAAATATGTCTTCATTAGGAACTCTTCATTTGAGATGTAAGTGTTGTACAGAAACAAAAACAAAAATGCTCCAGAGAAACATGTCTTTATTAGGAAGTCTTCATTGATAAAGTCTTGCACAAAAACTAAAACACACAGAGAAACATGTCTTTATTGGGAAGTCTTCATCGACACGTCAGTCTTGTACACTTAAAAAAATGCTCCAGAGGAACATGTCTTTATAAGGAAGGTTTCATTGACATGTAAGTCTTGTACAAGGGCAGAAATGTTCAAGAGAAACAAGTCTTTACAGGTACGGTCTTCTTTGGCATATACAAGTTTTGTACAAGGACAGAATGAAACTGAATAAACAAGTCTTCAAAATTCTTATCAGTTCACACCCTAGGAATCATAAAAAGTTAAAGTTCAGGTATAGAGCAGTGAAGAAAACATTTTCATACACCCAAAAAAAGTTCTTTGCTTCTTTTTTCAATTTAGTGAAAAATGCGACTTTATACTGACATAATATTAAAGATTTGCATAAGAATAAATTCTTCAGCCATACGTCTTTCTGTTTAGAATTGATTTTGTGTGAAACTATATTTATTTCTTTTTAAAATGATGTATTACATATGTGCTCATTCTGTTTTGTTTGTGTTCTATGTTTTCAAGAATTATATTACTAACAGCAAATTTAGGGAAAAACATAAGAACTCTTTAAAGGTACAGTGTTTATTTGCATGTCAGTCTGGTACAAAGACAAAGTTGTTTAAGATACAATCTTCATCGGCAGGTAAGTCTTGTAGAAAGACAAACATGTTCCAGAAAATGGAGTCTTTAGTGGAGGGTATGTACAGGGAAATTTCATTTCTCTGTCATTGTACGCTGTCCTGTTAGGGTACTATGCATTTCACAAACAGCTGCTCAGCTTTGCTTGGGGGTAATGCACCATTGAATAAAGAGATCATGTGATTCACTTCTCAGGTCCAGTGTTGAGATCAGCTTAATTAGTGCATCATAATGATGTGAACTTGCCTTATAAAACCAGGCATGTTTGTACATTTGGTCAAAACCAGTTTTTATTTCTTTCTCATTTATTTTCTTGAAAATTAAGTTTGATGGAGAAAAGCATAATGATAAGGCTGAGGGGGAGAAATTGCTGAGGGAGGGACAGAGGGCTGTGGAGAGCAGGAGCCTGAATGATGCCTTTAAGTCAGTGATACTGCTGTGTCATTGCATTTAGTAGTTTACTCTGTGAACTTTAAACCCACAGGCATAATTGTGTGCATGTACCTTGAAAAAGCAAATGTGCATGTTAGTGCAGTGCTGATTTACACAAACAGGTTGGTAATTGAGTGTTACTTTCAACCAAACTCTTGTTTTGTGCTTTATTTGGCATTGCTTCTGTTTGGGTTTATTTTGATTATTATTTTTTTTGACGGTTAAAAACAGCAAATGGGTTTCACAAGTAAATTGTGTTTCTTATCAAACATGAATTAAATAAACCTTCTTTATCTTATTATTATCACTCTTCTAATTCTTTTTCTTCTTCTTATCATTATGATTATGATTATTTTAAAGTTTAGGTTTTTAACATTTTTTTCAGGACATACACACACACATTAGCACATGCACGCACACATACAAAGACTTCCACATGCAGGCTTACCGATGCTGTCAAGATGAAGATGGAGGCCATAATATGGCAGGTGTTACCAGCGATACTTATGTGTTTTTCAGTGAAAAACGCACTGTGGGTGTTTTCTGGTTGAATGCAGCCGAGACCTGGGTTGACATCAGCTCCAATGTGGCTGACAAGGTGGGTAAATGCACCTGATTCACATTGAAAGGTTACATTATGCACTCACTCTCTCACACACTTTTTTCCCCTCCTAACACTTGTAATTGAAGAGTGGAGGGTTCTATGTAAATGTGTTCTGTGTGTGTGTGCATGTAGAGTAGTTCAGTAATTTACATTCTCAGATTACTTTTGCATCGAAAAAAACAAACACAGTTCAAGAGTACGTGTATTTGGTGTGTATGTGTAGCATGAAATGTGTGTTCTGTGTTTGTAGTTGTATGTTCTCTGTTTGTTCCTATAGCTGTGTTACAACTGTCTTCAAGTGCGCATGCATGTATGTGTATGTGCTTATGAGCGTGTTGAGTGTGCGTGCATGTGTACGTGTGTGCTTATTGGCATGTAAATACAGTTTAAAACAAAAGTGTATGAAGTGTTTGAAGCAAGCTGCAAGTGTGAAGAAGTGGTGCTCATTCAGACCTGTCATTTAAATCTGATATGGGGAGAAAGGGGAACAGATACCTTGCACAAGATGTTAACACTTTGTCATCCACAGAGTAGGCGTGAGTGATCCATTACCTGTACCGTGAACTTTGACATGGTAACGATAAACAAGGAAGGCAATTTTTGTTCTCACCCTGAAGCACTTACTCGCATGTAACTTCATATCTGCTGTGTATTGTACCTGTTTATCCAGGCCTTATGCAGACAGGAGGCACACAAAAGAGAGATTATGATGTAAAAGCTTTGGCTTTGTGCCTCAAGGCGTTGGTCTTGAGGTGGAAGACATGTTTCTTTGACTTTTGATCCCGTTTGTGAAAAAGCAAGCAAGCAAAGTCTCAAACTGATGTCACTAGGTCTCGGTTTAGGTGTTTTATTGACGTACATGGAGGGGAAATCATTCAGCATTTTTTTCTTATTAACTTGTAACGTATACTTTATTTAATATATAAGTGTGCGTGCATGCAAGCACGCTTTTATGCATACGTGCGCGCATGTGCACACACACACACACACATACACACACACATATAAACATGCAAGCACGCACATATTCCACACACACACACACACACACACACACACACACACACACACGCAGCGCGCGCGCGCACGCGCGCGCGCACACACACACACACACACACGCACACGTACACACACACATAACTGGACCACTGCATACCAGACCACCCACACCACTTTCCTAGGTGGACCAGATGTGTTCTGGGAAGGGTGATGATCATGCATCTGTGGTTCGAGTCTCCTCTACATCTTTGAATACTAGGCCGAGTGATAGTATGTCTGAGGGCACAGTAAGTCAAGAATCTCAGTGGAGAATGAAAAATGTAAAAGCTGTAGAGGAAGAGATGATGCACTTTGATTGATAAACTGAAACATGTTGGCAGTACTTGGCGGGTGGTGTCACGTGAAAACCGAAAATTTGCATTAGAGATATGCTGTGATGAGACAGATGTTTATGTTTATGAGGCAAGCCCCAACTGGCTCCGATGCCCACCTTGCTTCCCTACCATCCTCCCCTTCCCCGTTACTCCCCACCCCACCACCACATGAGCATATATTTTGCAGATAGACTGATTCGTATGG
This sequence comes from Conus betulinus, assembly GCA_016801955.1. NCBI lineage: Eukaryota > Metazoa > Mollusca > Gastropoda > Neogastropoda > Conidae > Conus > Conus betulinus. The sequence goes on from JADBJO010001097.1 coordinate 264,148, forward strand.
CCTGTGACCTTTACACTTTCTCCCCTACACATATACACAAACATGCACACTTTGTACATGTGCATTCGTTTACACATACATAAATAACTGTTTCTATATTTGTTTCGAATACTGCATGTTAGTGTGTGTGGATATGTGTGTGTGTGTGTGTGCATGACATGTATACTGTTTCCTTCAGGCATATATCTGTTCTTTTAGATGTACATTATAATTTTCAGTCCGCTGTTCAAAATGTTTGAATGTGAAAAAAATATTATGTTTAATCTACTTATTCAGTTACTTGCTAATTAATTCATTTGTTCGTTTGTATTTGAGTGCCTTTGCTTTGGATGATCATTAGTGTCATTATCAAATACATGTCCCTGTTTTTCTTTCTTAAAGGATGTGCATTGGAAGTGTGTGTATTTTAGTTTAGTTTTTGAAGTTTCTGATGATGAACACCTGCATGTTGTATTATTTTCTTCCAGTTCAATTTGGTTGTAAGTAGAATAGTTGAAATGTTGTTGCTTGCACACACACACACACACACACACACACACACACACACGCACACACGAATGTTGTTGTTACTTTCTGACAGATGATGTTGTGCATTATTCTTCAGGATGAAGCTTTTGTAAATTGAATGCACTTGTAGTTTGGTGGTGTAATTCACAGCGAACGTCTGCTGTAAGAAGTCTGTTGGATTGCTTGCATTGTGTGTGCGGCTTGATAATCATGATGCTGGGATGAACATAAGAGGAGAATTCTGTACCTTGGTGCTTTTCGAATGACAGCGGCTGAACAGGCAAGCAGGCCATCACCAAGGAGATGACTTGAAAAGTGAAACAGAGGAAGACCTTCATCATATCCCCTTCCCTCAGTACCCATCCTCCCCCTTTACTAAAGAACAATTAATGTACAGGGAAAGTGTGGGGGTGGCAGGGAGATGTAAGGGGTGTTCTCAGAATGGGGAGATGATAGGCATGTTCTCATGGCTTCATTCTGTCCAAAACATCCCATGTGAGAAGTAAGGATCCTGGATGTGGTGCTGTAAAGGGGGAAGCTGGAATGATTTGCCTGCAATGCCATGGTCTGTGTGTAAAGTGGGGAAAGAACAAAAAGAATTTTTAGAAAACGTTTGTAGAGTCACAGGCTGTGATCAGGATTGCAGGTAGAGTTCAAATGTGTTTAATTTTTCTGATGTGCCTTTTCTATTGATTAGGTCCATGTATGTCAGTTTAGAACAGCATCTATAAGCGCATTAAACTTAATATAATGTATTACTTTTCAGTGAGATGACTATCACTGTCACTGCTACTAACAGAAAGTGAACGTGAACATTAGTGTTTGTTATGAATTACAGCACTGAGTTGATGTTTTATTTAATTTGGTTAGCTCATGTTTTCTGTTTTGTGGCCTTAATTTCCTGAAGTGAATTGAAAAAAAAAAAGTGTCATATGCAGCTTGAATGTTTAAAAGCACAAATATGTAACTCTAGCAGGAGAGCCATCATTCAAACAGACATCCACTTTCACACTGTTGAATCATCTTATTTCAAGTAAGACTTTAAGTAAGATCATCTCGTAAAGTTAATTGTGAAAATGTTCATGTTGCTGTATAACTCCTTGGTTTGTTAGAATCAGTGTGTAAAAAAAATGGACGTAGAAAAAAGATTCAGTCATACTAAGCAGGCATGAAAACACATTTCCGCCATATCCATTGATATTCTTTTTGCCTCTTTGTCATGAAAAAGTCTCTTCATTGAAAAAAGACATGAAATAAGCTCTGAAGAGATAAGAAACTACTACTACAGAGAACCAGTCTTCTTCTGTTCGATATATTTGCAAGTGGTGTGATCATGTATCCACATGACATGAATCAAGGTCTGAGGAGAGATTGCTTCCAACAAAACAAACAAAAATGAAAATAAGAAACACAAAATTAAAAAATTTGTGAACCTGTGGAAGAATTGATGAAAACTTACTTTTGAACAGTGAAGATTTCAGATCTCATTTGCAACATGCTTCAGGTTCTGGGTGTTTCACTCATAAGCTGCTAACCTACAGACCTAAATCATTCTGTCTTGAAAGTAGGGTACGTTTGTTTCTTTTTGTTTGCCGGCAACAGCTCAGAGTTATCACTACAGAAATGAGACTTTAGGGCAGTGTTCTAATTTAGATGCCCCCCCCCCCTCAATCTTTTGTGTCAGACACATTGATAGGCGCTCTGTGGAGAGAATAGCCATTCTGCCTACTTCATTGCCAGTGGCTGTGATGCAGACAAGAGGGAGATGCTAAACTAGGACTGTCCTTTTTTTGTGCATGCAAACATTTTCTGTGTAAATGTAATTGTTTCACTTAACCAAAGTCAGTATACATAGTGTTTAAGGAGGTCTTTTGTGGAAAGAGGATAGAGGTTTGGAAGGGAGGAAATGGTTTTCAAAATTGTTGTTATTCCTGTTAAAAAAACAAAGCATCAGCTTAAGGGGGCTCAGCTCCCAACCCACACCAGGGTATTTTCCCTTGACCTCTTATGTGGGAAGCTAGGGGGGGCTTATAGAAGCCCCAAGACCCCCCCCCCCCCCCCCCCCCCCCCCTCACCCAGTTGCACTCTTTTTCCTTTCAAGATTGTTTTTATTCCTGTTTAAACTGAGAGAATGGAAAGATTTGGTCATAAGTTCAAAATGTAAAGAGCATTTAACAGGTCAAGGACATTCTTTTTGTCTTATGGTTTGTGTTTCTTTTTTTTTTTTCAGGATTCAGAGAAAGTAAATATCACACTACTCGGGTTTTTCTAGGTCTTTATGGTATTTATACCTCACAATGTTCAATTTTTTCCAGATGGTTTATGACTTGGTTTGACATTGTTTTTCAAACACTGTGTTTTCCCCGTCAAATATTGAGTTTTCTGTACTGTGGGTAACAGTTTTTATTTTGAAAGATAATGAAGCTGCTTCATTTTGCTTTTTACCCATGGTTTTTATTTTCCTCCAGAAACTACTTGTTTGAGATAGGCATTGCGTACAGTTGGTAGGTTGTCTGAGTGGTACAAGGGTAGGATAAGGTAATAGGCAGTAGGCAAATACTAAACCAGGAGGCAGTGAGGAGGACAATGGAGACCAGAGGGGTGGGATGGGGTTTGCCCAAATACCTTGCTTTTTAATGATTGGGGGAAAAGGAAATATAGCAGCAGCGCTGTCATCATAAATGGCAGAGCTTTCTTGATACTTGTAAACTGTATAATATTTTTGAGCATCACAGAAGTTAGAAATCAAACAAGAATATATTAGAATGAACCAGGATGATTGAAATTGGTGATGTGTGGGATGTCAAGTCCAAGAAGAATGTGTGCATTTCTTCATGACTTTTCTGACGATCCAGATAATAAGGAATACTTAGTACAGTGCTTGAAAGAATATTATAATGGTAAATTATAACGTTAAATGTTTGAACCGTACATTCCACTTTGAAGTACATTTTAAGACACTCAGCACGTTGGTTCAAAAAATATCATTCTGACAAAGGGTTAAACCACACATTCCTCTTTGGAGGACACTTTAGGACACTTGATACATTGCCTAATAAAATAGTGTTATGACAAAGGGTTGAATAACACAGTCCTTTTTGAAGGACATTTTTGGACACTCAGATTGCTTCAAAAGGAGTTTAATGATTAAGGGTTAAACCACACATTCCTTTTTCAAGGATATTTCCTTTTTAGATGCTCAGCTCACTGATTCAAAAAGTAGCTTGATGACGAAGGGCTGAAAAATTCCTTTTTGAAGGTCAGTTTAGGACACTTGCCACACTGATTACAAAAGTAGTAGCATGAAGGCAAAGGATTAAGTCTTAGCAGTTCGTTTTGTTGGTTGTTGAATGTCTACAATCGATGCCACGCCCTCTGTGTTTTTCCACTATAACTCGGGGTGTGTGTGTGTGTGTGTGTGTGTGTGTGTGTGTGTGTGTGTGTGTGTGTGTGCATGCGTGTGCGTGCACGCGTGCGTGTGTGAGAAGATTTTGAAGAGAATCATGATACATTTGTTTTTTCATCCCTGTGGGTTTATTTTCTTTAATGCAGGTATATTGTTTCTTATTTGCTGGAATTGCACAATATATGGAGGTTTTATTCATTATCTTTTGGGGATTTGCATTATGATAGACAGTAGATTATACCTTTGTGGCTAAGGAGAGTATCTGAGTTTCCCTGTGAACCCAAATCAGTGCTTTATCCTGTCACAGGGTGATCAGACCTCATGAACTAGGATTCTCACATAACAAAATGTGAGAGAGCAAGAGTGTTTGAAAAGAGAAGGCACGTCTCACTAGAGGAGAGTTCAAAGATAGAAATAAGCCTCCCTCATTAAACACTGCCCACCCTCAACCTACACACACACAAAATGCAGACACGAGAACTTGCAGTCCTCACTGCAGCTCTGCTTGGCTTGATAAAGCAGGCACACTTATTCCTTGCACAAAATGTTCTTTGCATTATATATTCACAGAACTTACTCTTCTACACATTACAAAGATCACCCCCCCCCCCCTCCCCTTTCCCCCCCTCCCCTGACCGTTCCCCCAAAAGTTCTGAACTTAGGATGCACTTTTTTCAAGAGTTGAGGTCTTCGCTGACAGTCTTCAAAAAGTCCTTTTCTTTGACAGTGAGGAGTCCAAAAAGAAATCATGAATTTTCCTGCTCTGTAGAGGATACAAGACTTCCATCTGTTTCCCTTCCAGTGTGGTAGTAGTGTTGTATGTGACTTTCTCATAGCCCTGCACAAGGGAAGAAGAGGGGCATTCTCCCTCTGGACTTGGGGCAGAAAGTCAACCAGGCCACTCCAGTCCCTTGACCAGGAAAGAACAGGTCTGCCACAAACTCTGTCACCTGCCTGGATTCTAGTAGTTCTGTAAACTTATGAGAGAGTCATGACTGGGAAGGAAAAGATTCAGAAAACTGTTATTCCGTCTCAGTTCTGGTGAACAGAATCTGTGTGGATTAATTTTAGAAATGGTATCCCAAAGAAAAATAGGTAACAAGTCCCTGCACAGTTCTGAAGATGAATTACTGGAGCCTTTGGCTGATTAATTCCTCACCTGACCTTGGTGCTGAGGTGGTAGGGGACAAGCAGGAGGTCCATAAAAGTTGACCCACCAGGCAAGCTGGAGTGACTGTGCTGAAAATCTGATGCATAAGCTCACGTAACAGTTAGTCCCAAAATACATTGTGAGGATCCCCTTCTCCCCTCCCCCGCCCCCTGAAAACCTATTTTTTCTTCCTTGTTAAACCACATATCATGCTGATGCCTAGACAGTTCTTATGACCAGTTGACAGGTGGACTGATGAGATTAAAAAAATCCTCATGACAAATATCTATCAGAGTTGTGTTTTGTGTGTTTGTTTCTCTAAGGAATGGGATGATACTGCAATATTGTGTGTAGCATGCCTTATCAGAGTGGAGTGTTTATCTCTGCATTTCTCATTCTAATGTCTCATGGTGCTACTTTCCCCCCCCATGTTTTGCATGTACTGTTCTGCACCTCATTGTTGTATGTTGCATTTTTGGTGTACTTCAGAGTTGCTGGCTTGCCTGACAGCTGGGAGATCGAATTTTGTTGGCTTCCATGTATCTCATTGTGGTCATAATCATTCTGTTGGATTAGTGTGATTTTCATTGATGTTGACAGTCGTCAAGTGGAAGTATGCTGCTCGTGGGATACCTAGTTAACGCTGGGGTGAAGGCTTGTGTAGGCTTGCTCATTGTATTCTGACTCTAACTCTGTGTAGCATGTGTGAGCTTCACACAGGATTGCCAACTGTCTGTTTTGAAATTTTTTTTTTTTTTTATAATAGATGCATGCTTTTTTCTCTCCTCGCGGATTACTGCTCAAAAGAAAGGAGCCATTTTTTCACCAGTGTGAAAACAAGCTAAAGGTCTGTATGCTTGTGAATGGTCAGGATCTGAATGGTCATGTTCTGATGAATGAAATGAACCTAAATGTACATCTTTTGAATGTTAAGCAGAAGTTTCTCAGTTGCAACAAATCAAATGCATTGAAAATGAAGTGCAAGTAATTTGCTGCTTGCCTGCCTTCCATTATTTTATGGTCATTGTTTTTTAATGCAGACTTACATAGATGCTCTCTTTACCAGAGTGTGTTAGGTGCTGGCAGCATGTTTTGTAACTTTTTGTTACCTTTTTTTTTTTTTTTTTAAAGTGTCATTTTTTTTCTTTTTCTTTTTTCCCTAATGGCATTGGCATCCCTGTTGTAAGAAGAATGCATGCTATCAGTCTGTTACGTGTACTGTTTGTTTTAGAGCTATATGAAAACCTGTTCATTTGCAGATTTGTGTGGGGGATGGAGATCAGAGAGGGCTGGGGAGCAGGAATTGAGAAGGAAGGGAATGGAGAGGAATGAGGTTAGGGGAAATGGGATGGGGGAGAGGGATGTGGACCCCAAAGTGGTTGTACCTGTTAAGTCTCCTCACCTGATGAAAACTCTGCATCAGAAATTCATCCCTTTGTATGTGTATCTCTGTCTTGGTGTGGTTGCTTTTCTTTGTGTTGTCTTCACCTTTTCGTCTTCTGATCTAGCAGAATTGTATGTTTTTTCCAGGTCAAATATCTGTATGTTTATCATGAACTTGTGTATAGCGTGTGTTGGTAATTGTTATATAAAGCCTGTTACTTTTAATGTCTCATCCTTTTCTCCTCATCTTTTATTAATATTTCATTTTATTTTTTTTTTTTAACATTCAATGTCAGAAAGGCTGCAGAGAAAGTGAGAGAAGGGGGTATGAGAGAAAATAGGTAATAGAGGATAGGGATGGGTGGGGGTAGGGGTAGGGGGGGGGAAAAAGAATGAATGAGGTGTTCTGATAGGTCGTTTTGATCTGATGGCTGGTTTCCTGGCTGTTGTCTTTAAAGTCCACTTCAGGATGACTGGAAGAAGACAATGGAAATACTGGAAAAATTAAGATGTGATTATTGTTGCATTATGTGTGTATATCTGTCTGTCTGTCTGTCTATTTATCTATCTATCTACTACCAGCCTACTACCTTTCTATTGATTTATCCATTTATCAATCTACTTGTATCTGTCTGTCTATCCATTTATCTGTCTGTCTGTCTGTCTGTCTGTCTGTCTGACTGTCCATTTACCTATCTGTCTGTCTGTATCTATCCGTATGTCTATCTATCCATCTACCTATCTATATATCTGTCCATTTCTGTCTGTCTTGTCTGTCTGTCTGTTTGTCTGTCTGTCTGTCTGTCTGTATCAATAGATCGATCCATTTATCCATCCATTTATTTATCTATCTATCTATCTGTCTTTATCCTTGGTTTTTCTGTCATTTATTGCTGTCTTACTTTCATACTTGTTTATCATCTGTATTATCTATTATATACCTTGTTAGTTATGATTGAAAAAAGTTATTTTTTATTATTTATTTCTCATCTTTCTATGTGTAATACTTTTATTATTATATGTACTATTTGTTACATGTGTTGTTGTAAATGATGTTTTTTTTTATCATATCTGTTTGAAAAAAATAATGTAACATGTGAAACAAGACTATACACAAAAGGTATGATCTTTTTACTGGGCTTGTAATAAATGCTAAAAAATAATGATCAAAAGAATATGTTCAATGTTAAACTTAAGATGGGTAAAAATTTCTCTTGCAAAGTAATATAGCATCCGTGATTTTTTTTTTCTTAATTTTCAGTATTGGAGATGAAGAATATTTACTGAATTGTTAGTGGAAGGAATGGGGTATTATCAAGTGACGGGTTTGGATATTGTCAGGTTCTTGTGGTTCTGCTTATTTGGATTTTGGATGGTTTAAATCTTTATTTCTGATCTAGCTTACATTTACGATTGGGAGTGAGTAGTTCTACCATTGTACAAAAATTCTTATTATGTTTCTTCCACAATTCTGGGAGCAAAAAAAAACAAAAACAAAAACAAAACAAAAAAAAAAAACCCTCTCCTCTTTCCCTCTCCCCAAATATAACCTAGGGTGACTATCAACACTTCATTCATTCATTCATTCATCATTCATTCATTCATTCATTCATTCGTTCATTATTTCATATGTCCCCTGTTTTCCCCTCTTAACAAGCTGTTTAAGTAGTTTGTGCATTGTTGTGTTTTAAAAAAAAAAATGTGTTGCTAGCTAGATTTCTTTTGTGTCTTTGTGTTTTTTTTCCCCCTTGTTTTGACTACATTGGTTTAATGAAGCACTTTAACTAGTTTGTAGTAAGTTGTGTTTTTTAAAAGAATCTGTGACATGCTAGATTTCTGTCCTTTCCCCCCACCCACTTCCCCACATTTCCATGACTCACCTATGTCTTTATGTCTGTTCTTTGGTGATGGTACTATAGCTGTATGTTTATTCATTGTCTGTGATCTTTCATTGCAGTCCATCTTTTCCAACCTGGCGGACTTTGTGACGGGTAACAACGAAATCCCTCAGACGGACACCCACTGGTTCTCAGAGAGTGGCATCATAGATGTCTTCTTAATGCTGGGACCGGAGCCCAAGGATGTGTTCCGGCAATATGGCGCTCTGACTGGCACAACTCCTTTACCACCAGTCAGTTCCAGAATATGGGGGTGGGATGGTGTTGGTGGTGGTAGTGGTGTGGTGGTGATGGTAATGCTGATGGTAATGAGGGTAATTGGTAGAGGAAATTATTGGTGGAAATTATTATCAGACTGTTCCAAAGGCATCTTGCCCAGAAGTACAAGCCAGTATTTGTGGTTGAACTGGTTTCTGAAATTGATAGAGACTTGATGGAGACTAGAACTACTGACTTCTTCCTCAGGGCAGGCTGTTTTTCAGCAGACAAATTGTGAATGGGTTTATAACTAATAAAGTGGAATTTGGAAGTGGGAAATACACCAACAGCAGATCTTAGATGCACATGTTTGTGTTACCCAGCAACAGTTTCCAGGCTGTTGGCAGCATTATGTTGCAAGTCTGTTGATAACTTGTGTGAAAGATGATTGATGATGCTGATCCTTAGTTGATAGTAAACAGAATTCCAAATGAGCTTGTACTTACAGGTCCATTACTATGCCTTGTGAAGCAGGCCAGTTGTTCTGCTTAGTAGGAAAGACCCCCAGCTTTTGTTTGTTTACATTCAATGGAAGTGCAGTTCATATTCAAATGTGTTAAAATTGGCTGAAAACATGTGTGGAAATTATTTTAATGAAGAGGAAAAGATGATGAACATGAAGCTGACTTGTATACAGATCGTAAACACAGAAGAGTCGTATTCTGTGTGCTGCTTTTATGTTTGTTTCTGTTACATTTTCCTTTTTAATTGTATCTGCTGATGGATTCTGTCATATTTCAGATGGTGATTGTATTTGTGTGTGTTTCAGCTATTCTCGATTTCATACCATCAGTGCCGCTGGAACTACAACGATCAGGAGGAGGACGTGAGAACGTAAGTTGTGGTAGGATTAGGCAGGCACAAGTACATGCAGACAAATAACGTGCATATAAACACACGGTAACAAAATATCTTACAATGAAAAAGCTAGAAAATGTAAAAAAAACAAGATGTAGTAGAACTAAAGGAAAATATTGCACTTTCCATAGCTGATTCAAGTGCATTATGTACTGTGGTAAGTTTTGATTTCACATTTATTAATTTTTTTTTTTTTATCCAAGTTTTAAGTTAGCAGCGTCATAGAGCTGCTGAATTGATTGCATGAATGTGCTAAAATTGTGAAAAAAAATGAATTTTTTTTTTTCTCTCTTGCTATCAGAGTGGATGAGAATTTTGACAAGTTCGACATTCCATATGATGTTATCTGGTTGGACATCGAGCATACTGATGGTAAAAGGTGAGTTTTCTGCATCTTTTTATTTCGAGATAGTAATTGTGTGTGGATTTTTTTTTTTTCGTTGTTAGTTTGTTTCTTGTTCGTCTGTTTTTGCAGTTGTGCATAATTAAAGTGCTTTCTTCAGCTTGTAAAAATTCTGGCTCTCCACATACACACACACAGACACACACACACACATATGCACGCACGCACACACGAACACATGCACAGAATAAAAAATGCAGGAGGAACTGGCCAGTTTTCAAAATGATGTTGACTGGGAAAAAAAAAATCAGATACAGTTTGTGAGCGTATGTTTTGTGAACACTGCAACAAGATTAGCGGGATACTTGCAAGCAATACTTAACCTGGTTTATTGTTATTTATCGTTTATAAGCAGGAGTTCAGTTGTCAGCGAAAAATGAAAGAATACTAAACAAAAAGCAGTGAGAAACTTATGTAAAACACAGTTACAAAAAGCAGAACAAAAGACCAAAGATGACTGTATATTAGAGCATTTGGGTGAAAGTATGAAGTGGACAAATTTGTGATTGTAGATCAGTTGTTTAGGAAAAATATGTTACGTGTGAAAAATCTACAGGATTCTTATGCTGCTGGAATCTCCTTCAAAATCCTTGTATTTGGAAAAATTGAAGGCCTCTATTCTTTGGAAAAGTGAGGAAATCCATTTCCTATGAGGAACACCAGAATGTCAGAGATTTTATGTGGGATTACGCCAGGATATGGTATTTTCTCTTGTTCACGGAAATTTACATGAGAAGTTGTCAAGATGAGGGGGGTATCTTTTCAGATTCCTAGGTATTTTTAATGGAATGATGGAGCGTATTAAGATGTGTTCCAAATTACAGGTTTCTTACTTGGGATGGTACAGAAATGTATGGTTTTTCCTCTCAAATTACACATTACTTTGATTTGGTTGTGTGTGTGTGGTGTGTGGGGGTGTGATTTCATCCAAATCAGTGTATTTTACTTATGATACTGAGATATGGGGTATCTTTTTCAAATCACTGTTATTTTTACTGAGGATGCTACCAGAATATGAGGGTGTTTTTTTTTTTTTTTTTTTTTTTTTTTTTTTAAAGATTACAGGCATTTTGGTTGGGATAATACCAAGATACATGGTATCTCATCCAAATATTAAGTATTTTACTTGAAATGAGATGAAGATGTCAGATTTTTTTCCTAATTTAATGACTAATTTTACTTCAGAAGCTACCAAGATATCAGGCATTGTTTGCCAGTTCACAGGTATTTTTCATAGGATGTACCATGATGTGTGTATCTTTTCCAGATCTAAGTGATTTTATGTTGGATAATACCAAGTTATGGAGTATCTTTTCCATCTCATGTTTATTTTTGCATGGGATGATACCAAGATGGGGATGTGTGTTCCCAATTCGCAGGTACTTCACATGGGATGCCAGCAAGTTCCCTTCATCTGTGGAAATGTTACGCAACATCTCATCCAAAGGTCGGAAGATGGTGACGATTGTTGACCCTCACCTGAAGCGGGATGAGAACTACGGGGTCTTCAAGGAGGCCCGTGACCAGGGCCTGATGGTGAAGAACAAGGACGGGGGAGACTTCGATGGCTGGTGCTGGCCCGGTGAGTTTTGGCTGTGCCAGTTTTCTTTGGTTGGTATGGTTCTTTTTTATTTTGTTTTTTCACTGGCTATCTTTACTGTTGTCTAATGTTTTTTTTTTTTTCTTCTGTGTATTGTTCTTCTATCTTTCTTTCTTAAACACTCACCAGTATTTCTGGTCTCTGTTTATGACATGCAAACTTTTTTGTTGATATCTGGTGACTAGGTGGTACAAATTGAAGGCACTGTCCCATACCTTTTTTTTTTTTCTTTAAGAATTGTGGTCAAAATATCAAGGGGAATGGTTTGGTTCTCTCAACACAGCGTGGTCTAGTCTGCCTTGGGAAATGAATAGTTTAGCTGCTATGTCATGGATTGTTTTGTTGTTTGTTTTTTTTTTTTTTTTGTTCAGTGTTGTCTGTGACTGTTGCAGGATCTTCGGCCTGGCCGGACTTCTTGGAGGAGCATGTGAGGACGTGGTGGGCCAACAAGTTTGCCCTGTCGGAGTACGTGGGCTCCGATCTCAACTTGTACGTGTGGAACGACATGAACGAGCCGTCGGTGTTCAACGCCCCAGAGGTGACGATGCCTCGGGACAACAAGCATCTGGCGGGCTGGGAGAACAGGGAGGTTCACAACATTTACGGCATGTATGTGGTGAGTATAGACACACAGATAGGTGGGAGTGTGTTCAAGTTGTGTTAAAATCTTTCAGACTGTGGGAAGCAGTTCAGCACATGGAGTGAAAAGGTTGTGTGTGTGTGTGTGTGTGCTTTTTTTGTTTTCGTTTCCATATACTCGTGTGGCAGTACTTTAGGTTATATGTGGCCTATGGATTTTAGTGTCAAGAGAGGAAAGCAGGGAAGATGAACTGAGTCTATGAGTGTTGAGGGTATCGCTACAGATTTTGTTTGAACTTAATCATTGATTGAAATATAAGAAGAAACATTCGCATACTCGCCCACTTATGCACAAACACATGCACGCACATATGCATACACACACATATGTTTACACACACACACACACACACACACACACACACACACACACACACACACACACACACACACACACACACACACACACACACACACACACACACACACACACAGAAAGAACATACATACAAATATGTCAACAGTATTTAGAGGTATACATATAAAGAAAGCTGTGTACATACCTAATTGAGATGCATACAATAAAAGGTTGTGCAGGACACACACACACACACACACACACACACACACACACTCACAGAGTCTTCAAAGTTATGTGTTATTGCAGCATATGCGTGTATCTGTGTACAATCATGTGCACCAGTGTTAGTGTGGGTGGGTGGTTGGATGACTGGGTGTGTGGATGTGTGCTTGCTTAACAAACTCTAGAAATTGGGATAAAACATTCTAATTTCGCTTAAAATGAAGTGAAGAGCTTTCCATTCTTTCAGTAAATTGCAGTGTTCGTAATTAACCCAATTTGTTGTGTGTGTGTGTGTGTGTGTGTGTGTGTGTGTGTGTGTGTGTGTGTGTGTGCAAATGCAGAATTCTAATGTTGTGAGTGAAACTTTGCATTGTCCTGACAGCACATGGCCACACTGGACGGACTATTGAAGAGGACACATTATCAGGAAAGGGGTTTCGTTCTCACCAGAGCTTTCTTTGCTGGATCACAACGAACAAGTAAATTTGTTTTTGATTTTGTTTTTTTCATCACCCTCTCTGCACTTAATGAAACATTTTTTATTCGCTGGCTTGCTTACTTGGTCTTAGGTATTGCCTTGTACTTCACATGCATGGAAATTATCAGATTTTGTGTACAGACGATTGAGCTGATCTGCTTTGATACGGAGTGTGGTGTGTCAGTTGTTTTAGGTTATGATGTTCGTAAGGCAATTATGATGATCAAAAGACAGAAGAATGACTAAAGAGTCTAGGAAAGACTATAATTTGATTATCGATCACTTCATTCCATCTTACCAACCCATTCTTCCCTCCTTATCCTTCAAGACTGATAGTTCGTTTTTATTAAAAATAATTTTGTTTAATTAGAGAAAAAAAGAGTTCTATCATTAAAGTTCTTTTCCAGATGCGGTAAACGTTTTGAAGTCCATCGGCTGTGCTGAAAACTCTAAAGGCTTAGCCGACCCCTAGTGTAGGCTTTTTCTGGTGTATGAGACAGCTATAGGTGCTAGTCATTAAATGTATTTTGAAGAATTTGCTCTTCTTGTAATAGTTATGTGTTGTATATGATTTGGAATAAAATATACATTTTCTGTAAAGTGATGGAAATAATTCACTATTAAACAAAATATGAAGTAACACCATCACAACTAGAAAATCAAAAGTTGCTTATAAAAACAACAAGTATCCTGAATACAGTTAACATTTCCTATGTAAAGGAATGATTTTTATGCAGGACATGTGTTGATAAGATGCAAAGAAATTATTTTCCTTATGTGAGATAGAAATAAGAAAAAGAAGAAAAAAAAAGACGCCAAATCATAAGTCAAATATAAAAGTTATTCTAGAAGTGAGTCGGGCATAGAAAAATGCCTTATTTGTTGAAGTATGGATCACTCTCTGTGCTCTGTTCAGCTTCACAGATTTCTAGGGCTAATACAAAACCTTTAAAAAAAAATCTTAAAAGTACAGATTCATAAAAGTTTTTAAAGTGAATAAAGTTGCGCAGATTGTGTCATTGACACAAAGGAATTACCAGCCTTTCAGTAAATGATGCTGTGGCCATTTTCATGTTGAATTAATTTGAAATGTAACGGTGGAAACCAGATTAACAAAATCCAGTCTCTGGAGTCAAACAAAAACCTAAGTATGAAATAGCTGAAAACCACATGAACAGGTTAGTCTCTTGGGACACCTTACTGTGGAGAGTTCCAAGACACGTTAGTATAGAATGTTTCCAAATGCATTATAATGAGTTCCAAGATGTGACGAAGATTTCCAAAACAAATAAGTAAGAAGTTTCCACATGGTGATAAAGAGTTTGTGGACATATTACAACAAGTTCCAAGGTACATTGTTATGAAAAGTTATAAGACAGATCATTATCAAGAGTTCCAAGACTAATTTTTGTAGAGTTTCAAAACACATTAGATAAAGGACTCCAAGGCACAGTATCATAAAGAGTTCTAAGACAGATGGTACAGCAAAGTTCCATGAAACATTGCCATAAACTAAAACTTTCCAAGATGCATTGTTTATCAAAACCCGTGGTTATGTATATGTGTCTTGTCTTTGTCTACCTGTTGCCTGTAATGTCTAGCTTGTGGGCGGATGTTGTGTCTGAAATTGGAATATATGCTATTTAGATGTATAGTTCTTTTTTTTTTTTTTTTTCATATTCTTAAGTTGTCTACATGGCTGAGAGTCAAAGCGTTTGACCCCTGTGCTTGATGTGTCGGGGTCAGGCGCGGTATGGACGGGGGACAACATGGGGGAGTGGAGCCACCTGAAGATCTCCAACCCCATGATCATGTCCCTCAACCTGGTGGGCATCACCTTCTCCGGGGCTGACGTGGGCGGCTTCTTCCGCAACCCTGACAACGAGCTGCTCACCAGGTGGTACCAGGTACTGTGCTTGCCCCCGTCTCCTTGTTTCCCTTTGATATGGTGTTGATAGGAGTCACGTGGTGATTTTTATCATGGTGATTAGTGTGGCAATAAGGATGATTGGTATGTTGTTGATGATGACTGTGTATGGACAGTGACTGTAGAAGCTCCTCGGGGTTGCAGTGATAATAAAAGAAATTACAAAGTACTGATTGCGTGTGTGTGTGTGTGTGTGTGTGTGTGTGTGTGTGTGTGTGTGTGTTTCATTTTGCTTTGTTATATAATTTCTTTTGCAAGAACTGGAATGCACAAGATGCTGGTAGGACAGAGATATTACGGCAAACCAGACACTTTGATGAAGGCAGTTTTGTGGGATGAACCGTTAACTACATTTTCATTGGACAATAAATGAAATGATTAAATGTTCTTTACCTCTGGATGTTGTCCAACCTCTCCTTTTGTTTTGTTTTTTTATTGTGCATGTTATTCTGGAGACATAACATTTTAAATGCATCATGCAGTAGTTGTGTTTGCTAAACAACTGAATAGTTGAGAAGTGGAGTACATAATCAGTCTTTAACAAAGTGTAAAAAAAATAGGTATATGAAAGAGAGAAGATGAACCTGAAATGTTTTGTCAGTGTTTCATTAGGAACATGAAAATTTCCTTCTCAGCGGGATCATAGGTCAGTATAAGCCCAGCCTGTCTTCAACGTATTGGAACTCGGATCTGGCTTTTGTGTGTGTGCAAACTTTTTCCCCTGAATTCTCTCTGAAGAATTGGGACCTGGCTTTACACAGGCAGGAGCATTCCAGCCGTTCTTCCGTGCACACGCTCACCTGGGACACCAAACGAAGAGAGCCCTACCTGCTTCCTGAAGAAAACGTCAACATCATCCGTGGTGCCATCAGAGCGCGCTACAGTTACCTGCCCTACTGGTACACCTTGTTTGCCTCCTCTGAAAAAGATGGGGCGGCTGTCATGAGACCTCTTTGGGTGGAATTTCCGAAGGAGCGGGCCACTTTTGGTATTGATGACAACTTTATGGTGGGTAAGTATCAGAGGATGGATTGGGAATGTTTGTATTCCCAGTTCCTAGCTATGTGATGATGATTCACTGCTAAAATTGTGTGCTTCCACAACTGTTTTTAAGTTATGATCGGGTGGTGAATTAATAAAAGCAGTGGAGAAATAATGCACAGACCAACAATTACTCATACATGTTCAGCTTGCGCACACACAAATGTACATGCACATGCATGTATGCAGCCATGCACATACATAAGAGTCACAGATATGCTTTCACACATGCATACACACACACACACACACACACACACACACACACACACACACACACACACACACACACACACACACACACACACACACACACACACACACACACACGTATGCAGGTTGTCACATGCATGTACGCATGCGCACATGCATGCACGCATACTCTGACATATGAATGCTCTGACACACACAAATTACCCAGCATGCAGTAATTACTTTGTTATACTATATTATTTAGTATCATCATCACATTCATTGTTGTGACCGTTACTGGCAGCATTTTTTCATTTCTTGAAGGAACGCTACTGGTACTAGCATTCATCATACACATTAGTTCTCTTTTAACTTGTCTAAGGAAACAAAAACAATAAGAAAAGAGAATGGTGGAAGGTTAAAAAAGAAATAGTATTCAAAATGGAATAGGTTTGAAAATTACGGTTGATAAAAAGGGCAAACGGAAATACTTCATGCTGTCATAGTGTGCTTATTTCAAAATGTATATTGACCTCAGTTAATCGTAGAATAGTACATAACGCTTTGTCTGGGGAGCATGATGAACCTTATGTTGTTGTTTTTTCCTCCCCAGGGTCAGCCTTGTTAGTACGGCCAGTCACAGAGCAGGGAGCGACGAGCGCCACTGTGTATTTCCCGGGAGCAGATCAGGTGAGCACCTCAATATGTAGCTCCCCCTCCCAGAGCTTCCCAGAGTGAACCCCTCTGAGGTCTGCAGGCATTCTGCAGTGTCTGCTGTGGTGGGTGACCTGCTGACAACCTGATATTGATAGGTGTGTGAGGACTGCTGGCAGAAGATTTCATGGTGTTCATAACCGTAATAATGATGTGTAAATGTACACGGCTAAGTTGGGAGTCATGGTGAACCCGTAGCACCCCAACACCTTCACATCAAGAGACAGTGAGCTAGAGAAGTTGTCAGGCTGCAAGGATCATGGAAGATGATCGGAGCATTTGTGAAACTGATGCTTGTGAGTTTGAACCATTCATGGGGTAGGGTTGTTTTTTTTTTATCGGTTTGAAAACCTTGTCTGTTCACCCAGCAGTATAAATGGGTATTTGATTCAGTTCAGGGAAGGTTAAAGGCAGTGGATGGAGAGAGATCAGTTATGTTTTCCATGATGATATGCCTCAGATATGGTGAATGTTCCACAGTTCACTGCCTTTAAGGTCTTTAGGTGTGAGACTTCAATCTTTAAACCCAAGTCCTCTGGCAGCTGAACTTGGATTCAGAATTTTTTCTGATGCTTTGTGTGTGTGTGTGTGTGTGTGTGTGTGTGTGTGTGTGTGTGTGTGTGTGTGTGTGTGATATAATCTCAGATCTAGTTTGATGAAGAACCTAAGGATCTAATGTTGTGTTTGTGTGTGTGTATGTGTGTGCGTGCACGCACACTTGCGCATATGCGTGTGTGTTGTATCACAGGTCTGGTACGATTTGAAAAATCTAAAGATATATGGTGTGTGTGTGTGTAATATATCACAGATTTTTGGTACAGTGTGGAAACCTTAAGATGATTTTTGAAAAAAAGCATAGAGATCTGTGCGATGTGGAAACTTACCGATCTGGTGTGTGTGTGTGTGTGTGTGTGTGTGTGTGTGTGTGTGTGTTTGTGTTATTACAGATCTGGTACAATGTGAAAACCTAAAGATCTGATGGTGTGTTATGGCTTTTTTTTTTTTTGAAATGTCAGATCTGGTACAATGTGGAAACTTAAAGATCAGATGTTAGCTTACATGACTTTTTCGTTGCGGATCTGGTACGTCATGGAAACGTTTTTAAACCAGAATTTCTTTTTTCAACCACAGAGATCTGTTAAGTGTGGAAACCTATGGAACTGATGATGTGTATGTGTGGGTTTTTTTCATCACAGATGTGACAAGATATGGAAACCTGAGACCTGATGTTTTTTTTTTTTTTTTTTCATCACAGACCTGGTATGATATGAAAACCTGAACAGCTTATTTTTTTTTTTCCATCAGAGGTCTGGTACGATATGAAACCTTGAATATCTTATGATAGATATATTTTTTTTTTGTTCACAGATCTGGTACGATGTGGAGACATATGAAACATACAAAGGACAACAGTCGGTCAGTGTGTTAATGCACCACTGTCAAAGGTCAGTTGGTTTGTTTCAGTTTTCGAAATGTGTGTGTGTGTGTGTGTGTGTGTGTGTGTGTGTGTGTGTGTGTGTGTGCAGGTGATTGTGTGTTTCTTCCACACAACTTTATGGTAACAAAAGACAGTTGATGATTGTTTGTGCCAATGTCTGTTTAAAAAAAAAAAAAAAGATGGTGTGTGGTGTCTTCATCTCCGGATGCAAACATGCACGGTTATTAGATGTTGTCACACCAGTAGATTCACTATGTTGCTATGTGTTGCAGATTCCAGTGTTCAAAAGGGGCGGCACCATTATTCCTCGCAAAATGCGTCCACGGAGATCTTCATCGCTTATGTATGAGGACCCTTTTACTCTGGTTGTGGCCTTGGATTCCAAGGTAAGCTGGATTGGGGTGTGGAGCGCCCTGCTCTGTACCAGTCACTTTTCTTCTTTATGGTATGATTGAGTTAGACTTATTATCCAGATTTATGCATGATTCTGTGCCTTACCACCCCCCCACCTCCCCTTTGAGGGGATGTAGCAGACTCTTGATATGCATTTTTATCCTGCTGAACATTCTGTTCTAGTTATTTCCTCTTTTCTGTCACTGTCTTTGACTCTGCCTTACTTCTCTCTGTGCTGTCTTCCACTATTTTCCTGCCTATGGGCCTGTTTGCCTGTGTCTGTTCTGGAAAGTCTACACTTCTCTTACAATTGACACATGATGCCAGTGACTAGGATGTGAGATGTAAGCATGTCCGAAGTGTGTATTGATTGTCTGTTCTGCTGTGCCTAGTAGACAGCATTTATTTTGTAATGTGTCATTTTTTTTTTTTAATGATTCCTTTGGTTGCTGATTGTTGAAAATCAAGTGGGAAGAGTGCTGGAGGCTTGTTGCTTTGGTTCTATCAGTTGTTGACTGAAAACATACCGTGCTGCAGGATCAGTACCGTCAGATTCAGTCCTTGAAGATAAGGGCAGGAGAGTGACCTAGCAAAAGAACAACCTTGGATGCATTGGTAGTTTAAAGCATGGAGGCCTTTGTGTGTGTGTGTGTGTGTGTGTGTATTTGTGTTTGTGTTTGTGTGGATTTATTGATCTGTTCAGTCTAGTTCAAAATACAAGCAGTCATGTTTGAAAGATGGTTATTTGGTGTGTGTGTATGTGTATAATGTATGAGTGTGTGCATGTGTCTTCTACAGCAAGAGGCCAAAGGACAGCTTTACGTGGATGACTACCATTCTTTCCGCTATAAGGATGGAGCCTATGGCTTGATCAGCTACTCTTTTACCAACCATAAACTTCACAGCGTGTAAGATACTGTTGATCCTGTCACCTCTGTTATTCTTGACGTTATGTGTATCTAATGTCAAAATAAGAGTCTGTACATAATTTGTAAATAGTGTATTGTGTTTTTGTGGAGGACTTTTTGTTATGTACATGAAAGCTGCAGTAATTCTTGATTATCAGCTCTGTCACTACATCTTTTAGCTCAAAGTCTTTTTTTAAAATATGGATTATGTGTCGTGATCAGGGTCTGTTTTTGTTTTTGTTCTGTAATTGTGTCATTCATGGATTGTACCTACCATTGATTAGAGACTGTTAAAAAAAATGATACAGTGTGTACTGTTTGCAATGTGTCATAAAGTAATCTTGAAATTGTGTTCTTATTTTTCATACTTGAGTGAACTCTCATGAAATTTGGATGATTGTTTTCTCAAAGTTAACGACAGCAAAACAAAAGTAAGTATGGGAGTTTGGACATTTAAAAAAAAGAGAGTTTCAGTAAAATTGGATACAGTCAAGGAAAAATACACATAGGAATCCAGGGAGAGAATATAAAAAGTGTCAGTGTTTGGAGGGTACAGTCAGGGAAACAAATGCAGAAATCTGTAGAGAATGTAAAAAAGAAAGTGTCAGCATTGTGTTGGTGCAGTCCAGGACAGAAACACAGGAATCCAGAGGGAGAGGGTATGAGAAGTTTCACCGTTGATGGAAGTAAGGAAAGGAACACAGGAAGCCAGAGGGAGAGAGTTAAGAACAGTTTCAATATTTTGTAGTTACAGTCAAAAGGAATGCAGGATTCTAGAGAGGAGTATGAGCAATTCCAATGTTTGTTGATAGTCTGGAAATGGAATTCAGGAATCCAGGGAGAGAATTTTTGGTGTGGTGTTCTGATGCAGTTAGCGGGTGGGGGGAGCATGGAGACATACAGATGTCTTGAGAGACAAGTCCCCAAGGTGAGAGAGGAATAAAAACACTGGGCGTGTCGTAGAAGCATGGAAGTAAAGGAAGACTCGGAGACATAAGTTTCAGTATGTTCAAGATGCTTGTGAAACTTGCTATAAAGATTCTTCCAATATAAACTCATTCCATCAAATATTTAAGGATGTTTTGTTTGTGTGCTGTTTTTTTTTTTTTTTTTTTTTTTTTTTAAGAAAGACATAACCCTTTACAGACTCATTTTAAGGGATTTCTGAGGGGTAGTTATTGAAAGGTTCCTGTGTACATTTTGAAAGATTTCTGAAGGGTTGTTATTTAAAGGTTCCTGTGTACATTTTGAAGGATTTCTGAGGGCTGTTATTGAAAGGTTTCCTGTGTACATTTTGAAGGATTTCTGAAGGGTTGTTATTGAAAGGTTCCTGTGTACACTTTTGAAGGATTTCTGAAGGGCTGTTATTGAAAGGTTCCCGTGTACATTTTGAAGGATTTCTGAAGGGTTGTTATTTAAAGGTTCCTGTGTACACTTTGAAGGATTTCTGAAGGGTTGTTATTTAAAGGTTCCTGTGTACATTTTGAAGGATTTCTGAAGGGTTGTTATTTAAAGGTTCCCGTGTACATTTTGAAGGATTTCTGAAGGGTTGTTATTTAAAGGTTCCTGTGTACATTTTGAAGGATTTCTGAAGGGTTGTTAAAAAGGTTCCTGTGTACACTTTGAAGGATTTCTTTTTATTTAAAGGTTCCTGTGTACATTTTGAAGGATTTCTGAAGGGTTGTTATTTAAAGGTTCCTGTGTACATTTTGAAGGATTTCTGAAGGGCTGTTATTGAAAGGTTCCCGTGTACATTTTGAAGGATTTCTGAAGGGTTGTTATTTTAAAGGTTCCTGTGTACATTTTGAAGGATTTCTGAAGGGCTGTTATTGAAAGGTTCCTGTGTACATTTGAAGGATTTCTGAAGGGTTGTTATTTAAAGGTTCCTGTGTACATTTTGAAAGATTTCTGAAGGGTTGTTATTTAAAGGTTCCTGTGTACATTTTGAAGGATTTCTGAAGGGCTGTTATTGAAAGGTTCCTGTGTACATTTTGAAGGATTTCTGAAGGGTTGTTATTTAAAGGTTCCTGTGTACATTTTGAAGGATTTCTGAAGGGCTGTTATTGAAAGGTTCCCGTGTACATTTTGAAAGATTTTGTTATTGAAAAGTTTCCCGTGTACACTTTGAAGGATTTCTGAAGGGTTGTTGTTTAAAGGTTCCTGTGTACATTTTGAAGGATTTCTAAGGGGTGGTCATGGAAAGGTTCTGGTGTAGTATCAACAAAAGGCAACAGAAATCCAAGGGAAAGAGTGTTCAGTGGTTTGTTGATACATGATAAAGGAAGGAAGGCAGAGTGGGAGAGAGAGATTTGCAGTGGTTTGCAGATACTTGGAGAAAGATCTTGTGTTCTGCAAATTCAACAAATCAAAGAAAGCAACATAGGAATCCAGGGGACGTTCAATTGCTTTCTAAATTTTATATAATTATCCCCAAACTAATAGGTTGTGGGAATGCCAAATCTGACATAGGAACCACTGTGTTTCAGAGTGGAGCATGAAGGATCAGAGTATACCACCAAAGAATGGCTGGAGAGGGTGGTCATTATGGGTCTGCCTCATGTACCCAGGAGAGTCACACTCACTAAATCAGAAGGTGAGCTCATATTGCTTTCTTTGTTGGTAGTGTATCTCTTTGATTTAAAATAAATGGTAAAAGTGATATTTTCCTCTCTTCTTTATTGCCATGTCTGATTAGCTTGAAGTGCTGTTCACACACAATCTTAACAGTGAATAATATTTTACAGACATGAAACTTTGGATACTTGCCTGACTTACATGTAAATTAAAAGTATCAGTTGAGTGAATGCTGTACTGATGTTTTTTTTTTTTTCCTCAACTGCACTGATTTGTTATAAAGCTTCAAGGGGTTTTGGTCGGAGAGTAGTTTCTGTGCAAAAAAACCCCCTAAAAACAAATAAAAAAAAACACAACAAAAAAATGAAACAAACAAACAAACAAACAAAAAAAACCTGATTCTTGTTTATTCAGGCCTGTTCATGCTTTGTTTACGTAAGAAAGAAAATAGAACTGATACACACAGCATTCATGTGATCATACTTTCAAAACTGTTTTCCTATGTATGCATTGTGGTGTATTTTGAAACCAAACATGCTGTGATGCTTTGGAATGTGTTCTCGTTGTGTTACATATAAGATATTCCTCCACAGCACCCCCACTCTGACTGAGTCCTTTGCCTGTCTGTTAAATGAGGCCAGTTGTAAAAAGTATGATGAGAAGCTGTGATCCCTTCACCTTAGTTGTATGCTTTCTCCCCCTTCTCACATTTCACATGTTTGAAAAGAAAAGAAAAAGTGTTCCTGTAGATTTTCCAGTTTTGTCCCAATGTGAGTTGGCGACCCAGTATATGAATATATTTCATGTTTTTATCGGTAGCCAACACATTTTGATTTGACTGTTTTTTTTTGTGTGTGTGTGTGACAGGCCAGACAGATGACCTGACCTCTACCTTCGATGTTGAGACGAAAACATTGACCATAAGGAAGCCAGGCATAAATATTTTACAGAAATGGACTATAAGCTTGCACTGAGGTCACTGCTGTTTAAAGTGTGGCTGGCTGGCTGTATGTGTCTGTCTGTCTGTATGTGTCTGTCTGTCTGCCTGTCTGTCCCTTCACAATCATGAGCTGCATGTGTTTTACAAGAGGTGGAGAATTTGATTGCGAAAGGAGATTGCTCAGTTTTGGTATGAAACTAGAATTCTTGTTTGTTCCTTGATTTTTTTTTTTTTTTTGCTTTTGTTTTTTTTTTGTATTAGTCGTATTTTTCCTTTTTTTTTTTTTCCCGATATTTTAAAATCTAAGCTCAAGAAAGTGTCATATCTGATGAGAAAAAGGGGGGGGCAGGATGAAGGATGTATTGGCGTTAAAGTAATGCAGAATTGTAGCAAGACAGAGTACTGTTAAACCTCTTGACTGCCAGAGAGTTGCTCCTTTTTAACTACATGCCAGAGCAAAAACCAGGTTTCTGTTGACCCTCAGCTGTTACACACAGTGAAAAAAAAACAAGCCAAGCCACACGTTATGTGGACAGAACTGAGATTAAAACCAATGTCCTGCCCCCACTTTTCCCTCCAGTTGGTCTCTGAATGAACAAAATACTTGCACCATCCCCCTCTTATGGAAGGACCATTAGCTACCGCTTCCTTTTGAAACCAGTTTCATGCACATGTTCCCAACCACCTCCGGAACTGTCTGTAACCGTTGGTACCACCTGTTGGTCAAGGGTTAATTCTGCTTCAGATGATCTGAAGTTGTGAGTTGGGGATAGAGGAAAGCTTTTGTCTGTTGGTAACGTAACTTAAGGGGGACCAAGTAGAGGAGAGTTGTATTGCCTTGAAAAAGAGGAGGTTTGTGGTCTCCGCCTATCTACCAAGGACAGAATAATCGTTAGGGACCAAGCCAACAACTTTACCACTAGAATACAGTAGTCGTTCAGACGTCGCGTGGTGGAGATGTTCTAGACACCATCAGCAAAGGATAGGCAGGCCTAGGCAGGTCGGGGGGAGATGCCTGGGGAGAGAAGCAGGCACGGGTGGGATGGAGTGGGGGGATCAAGAATCACCAGCAGTTGGTCTTCCTGAAGTAGTAGTAAACGATTTATCCAAAGACTCGTCTCAAACTGCCCACCGACTTCCCTTCTCTGAACCATACAATGGTTCTCCTGTCGACATCATCTCCAATCCTCCCGTAAACAGTATTTCTAGCCTGTTGGTTAATATTGTTTTGCACTTGTCTTATTCTCCTGTAGACAGTTACGGTTCCGTAATGAGTAAATCCAGACTTTCTGTAAACTTTATGTCTAGTCCTTTAAGAATTATTCCCAGTCGTGTGATTGATATTTCTGGTCTTCCTCTAAAATTGATTCAGTGAGGATGTTTCACATTACAGGGTATTTCAGTCCACTATGAGGAGGAAACATTGTGTTGTGGACTTGCTATCAAACGTCTGTTGTTGAACTGTAATGGAGAGTACTACAGTAATGGGTTCAGCATGCTGCTACAACTCGTCCAGTGATGATGACAATTATTATACCTAAAGTAGTTCAGAAGACTTGGATTTTTGTTCCCCGTTTCAGTGTCATGATGGATCAGTATGTCTGTGCCATCTGTACTTCTGATTTTCCCCCTTGCATCTTTGATTTTCCTGGCTGTGCACTTTTAAGTCAAAGATATTGAAGGACTATACTTGAAATAATTTTTGACTGGAAAAAAGTTACGGATGTAGGGGTGTGGGATCAATTGAAATATTCCAGAAAATGGGTATTGAAGTAACATTTTCAGTTGAAGAGCGCAGATAGCCATGTTTGTGTAAGGTCAGTGATTTTTTTTTTTAAATACAACTTTGATTTCTTTTTTGTTTTGTTGTTGTTGTCTGTATTCAGATGATAGCAGTATGTACCTTTTCAAGACGTAATTCAGAGTGACTTGTTTTTGCAATGAAGTCACTTTGTATGTCATAGAGTGTGCAATGTGGCTGTTTTGATTGTTGAATGAATGACAGGCAAATACATTGACCAGGGAATTCATGTTTGATTGGGGTAAGAGTCTGAAAGCTTACTGTAACATTATCTTTAAGGAATTGAAAGTGTGTTGAGTACTTTGGGTTTAAGAGGAGAGGGGTGTCTGAGAACTTGTTTCTAAGCCCGGCGTGATTGTCAGCATTTCAGCCTGCAGTGGCACCTAGGAATTTAAAGATTTTCTTGCGATCATGGCATGTTTATTGGACTACAGACATATGAAACTGAAGAAGTATTTTGTAACGATTACTTATTGCCACTCATGTTTTGTTCTTGTGGTATGTATATGTACGTATGTTCTGTGATCAGTTGTCTAATTTACAGCAATCATTTCTGTGGTGTGTAAGGTGGGTTGGATGCTTTGAGGGGCAAAATGAATGTATTAACGAAAATTACCACCTACACCTGTGTCACATTGTCTCTTTCATCACCTGTCTTTCTTTCACTGCCTTGCCTCGTGCACACCTGTTTGCCAGTGTGTAAGTTTTGGGGTTGTGTAGTACCTATTATGGACTGCGTACTCAAATCAACCAAAGGGAAATAAGTTGGTTCACCTGTCAGGTCTCAGCCAGGAGGATCTAGATTTATTGTTGTTGCTTTATTACTGTATGGACAATGTCACATCTGTATTGGTTATGCAGTTTCGTGCACACAGTATGCACAGTAGAAAATAGGATAAACAAATCTGGCCATTTCTCAAACTTTGTGCACAGACATGAATACAGTACATCATGCACACATTCTTCCACAGAAAACTCATGCTGTCGTATGCATACTGATCCAAGACATGCTTGCACACATAATAGGAATCTGCAAATGCTCAAACACGCTTGCATTCACACAAGCACATGAGCATATATTTTTGTGTGTGATGTACTGTGCCGTGTCAAACTGCCTGCACACCACTTCATTTCAGATTCAGGTCCCACAGAAAGAATCGTAAAGACTTATCAGTCGAGAGTAAACTTTCAACAGTTTCCACCATTTAAGAAAAGAAAGATTTGTAGGAAAATGTAAGGTAAAACGATTTTTTAGTTTTTCAATTTCAAAGGGTGGACAAAAGAAAATTGAAAGTATGGCCAACACTTTATCACAGTGGTGTGTGCCTGCATGTTATCACGGACATTTTCCTCTCTCTTGACCATTTTCATCATAAGAGTGTTTTCGTGTTCATATGAAAGACCCCAGGGAGCTGGCAGAGAAGAGGAATGCAAAACAGAGACAAATGCATTTTTTTATATGCAGATTGCCACATTTTCTTCTTTCATAAATGCACCTTACTTGAGTGTGCTTCATGTCCTGGACAGTGTAAAATTGTAGGTGTAAGCACTGCAGTTTTTTTCTTGTACTTGCCTTTCACTTACTCAGGCTGTGTGATCGTCTGTTCCAAGATGGAGCTGTTCTCTTGGAAGACCACCCAGAAAGGACATACTGGCTGTACAGGTACTTAAAGTCTCGTGGGAGATGATGCAAGGACCTTTTACCTGTGCAGACCTTCTGTAGCTGTAGCTTATGCTTTTCCACGGGTGCATTTGCTGTCACACACAATATAACTTGGCGCTTGGTGTTTGCTGTCACACAGTATTACTCAGCGCTCGGTGTCCATTTCCTGAATGACCGTCGTCTGTCCTTTGTGCCTCCCACATTCCAGCTAACCCCATTCTAGGGGGGGGGGGGGGGGGGGGGGGTCGGAAAAAAAAAAAAAAAGAAAGAAAAAACAGAACAGAGTGGAAGAAGAAAACCATTGGTTTATAACAGATTTTTCAGTTCTTCATGAACAATAGGCACTTGCTTCAGGATTTGTTCAGTGGGCATTGTGGCTTTTGTAACATAAATTCTGCCAGTGGTTCTAAAATCAGTATACTGAAAAGTTTGATTTACATTTTTTTTTTTTTTTTGCTGGTACAAGATTTACATGAGGTTTGATACAACATTTTGTGTGATTTCTGAAGCGTAAAAGTTTTTTTTTTTTTTTTTTTTTGCATTATACGTCCCGCAGTATTGACTCCTACTGCCCACTCATTATTGTGTTGATGACCCCTGTCTTAATAAGCTTTAGTTTTGTGGTGTGGGCATAATGTCCCTTTCTTTTCGGGTCCTTTTTGATTGCATTCACTTTGTGACGGGTTATTGTTCGTCCAGTGCTGTGAATGTGAATGGTTGCCTTAAAACACAGAAAGCCAGTTTGAGAAAGACACAATGTGTGTTGTGGTGACTGTAGTTATAATGGTATGATTATGGCTGATTGGAAATAAAAAGAGAGAAATATGTCGTGTTTGGATCTGTGCTTTTCCCTGTTTATGTACTGAAAAGTGCTGAAATTCTTTCAGTGTGTCGGCCCTGATATGGCCCTTTGCGGTCGGCTGAGCTTTCAGCAACATTATCTTACCTTTTAGTGTGTGTTGTGTGTGTGTGTGTGTGTGTGTGTGTGTGTGTTCCGTGCATGCATTGCAAATTGGAGATTCCTTTGATTTTCTTCTATATTGAATGCCTGAAAATAACTGGTGCATTTTCCCAATTATTCTTCACCATGTCATTTTGTCTTTGAGAGTACAGGAGAGTACAAATGCGATGTCCACTATGCAAAAATATAACCTTTTTTTCTGAGTTTTATATTGTTTATGATTTTGGTTTTAGCACACTAGGTCAAAGTACTCATACTTGGCGTTGTTTTCTCCTGCAAGTGTTTGCCCAAACGTCTACCTTATTTTGGCCTGTTCTTCCCTGTTGCTGGTGGTGTTAGACACTACCAGACAAGCAGTATTCTTCGAGGACATCTTGGAATTCTTTAACGCTCAGGCTGTAACAGGGCTGGGACATCTTAGAAATTTTGAAGGGAAAAAAGTCTATAAATGCTGACCACCTAATAAAAGCAGATAATTCAAGTATTAGCTAATCATGTGTATACTGTGACATACCTGGAACCGTCATTGGTTGTCATTAATGTAGTTTTCATCCTGCCAGTTAGAATCTTGAACTGATAAGACATTCTTTTGTTCTATGTTATCTGTGTTAAATGTTTATAATTATGTTTGGGGGGAGAATGGGGGTGGGGATGGGGTGTTGAACTCTGGATCCAAGGCCAAGCAAGTACCCACAAACTTTTTTTGTTTTATTTCTTTGCTGCCCCATCATCTGTGCCATCTGGCGGCATTGCACCCACACCACTCATTCTGACCTCTTGTCCACACAAACCTACATCCTGGCACATTCTGCCAGTCCACGCCCAGCTCTGTACATATACACACACTCAGACACACACATGGAGCCGCGTGTGCACACACACACGCACACAACCAGATTTTCAACTTTAATCCATTTATCACTGAAAGAAGATCATTCCACTGCTGTGACATTCTGCTTCGAGCTGAGATTCAGTACCCAGTGTTCCCAAGACAAGTTGGTGGCACACCACGAACATTCCAGAGAACTGCCACTCCTCCAAATATACATCACCGTGAGCAATAAGCAATGTGAAGGCCTCGATGTTATTTGCCTTTTTCGTGGGGTCATACAAGAGCCAGAAGATATGATCCTGAACACAGTTTGAATGATCATTATGTTTGTAAACCTAACACAAAAGACATTAGTGTACTTGTTTAAAGGTCACAAAACAGCAAATAGTAGATGTTCTCGACAGCTCTCTCACAGGCGTCCATTTATACAGGAATAAGCACACACTGATGCACATCATTGTTAGCTCGTGAAGACCCAGATCCATTCGAAATATAGCACTGATGGTTCCCCCCACAGCAGGTACACAACTAAAATTTGCTCAGTGCATTATGGGGATATGGACTTTAAAGAAAAAAAGTAGTACTGGATATAATCCATGGAAGACAGAAAAATGACTCAAGTTATATGATGATAGGTTGTTGGGGAACAGATAATGAACTTCATAGACAGGGGTTTTTTTTTTTTTTTTTCCCCCAAGAAGGCACACCTGACACTGTACTGTTGGTACAGCCAGGTCAACTTCCTTTCTATACAGATTCTGGTGGTGCGCAGACTGTGGTTGGAAAAGGATCCATTTCAGTGCACCAGGTGAGAGACTGGCTTCACAAAAAGACAACTGCAGTTGCACATACGGGATCTTTGGGGAACTAATGGACCAGTGGGTTACATGCAGGCCCCTCGCCCATTTTCCATCTAAGAACTTGCTGCAGAAAGAGTTAGCTTGTATAACTTTGCTGCCACAAAGATTTTTCTGTGTAACCGTCATGCTGCTGTTCCCAAGGACAGCGCCTAAAATATGGCCCCCATTCCCTCCTCCCGTTATACCCATTTTTGTTCTGGTTGACCTACCAACATGTCTATCATCGTTTGTCCCAAGGAGATGTCCATAATCGTATTTTGTCCCAAGGAGATGTCCATCTTCATATTTCGTCCTAAGGAGATGTCCATCATATTTTGTCCTACAGATGTCCATTATCATATTTTGTCTTACAAGAGATGTCCCATCATATTTGTCCTGCAAGAGATGTCCATCATCATATTTTGTACTAATGTCCATCATATTTTGTCTCACAGGAGATGTCCATCATATTTTGTCCTACAAGAGATGGTCCATCATCATATTTTGTCCTACAAGAGATGTCCATCATATTTTGTCTCACAGGAGATGTCCCATCATATTTTGTCCAAAGGAGATGTCCATCATCATATTTTGTCCTAAGGATGTCCATCATCATATTTGTCTTACAGATGTCCATCATCATATTTTGTCTTACAAGAGATGTCCATCATCATATTTTGTCCTACAAGAGATGTCCAAATGATGGACATGAAATTGGACATGTGTCTCACACACAGGCCGTCATTCCTACATGACCTGGCAACTGACTTACCTGCCTGCAGCGGGTCAGCAGAACCGACATGTAGATCCTGTACACTGGACATGTTCAATAGAGGGAAACGTTCACAGAAAAGGCGACTGTCATCGAAAGCATATTATTACATGTTAAAACACTTTAAAGAACTGGGAAGAGCAAAAACAGCATTCCAAAATGTCTTGAATATATTGTGTCGGGACAAAGATGACAATTTTACTGGAATAAATACACACACAAACATTTGCATTACAACGTGAGAGACAGAGAAAATATCAAGAAACATTGCATACATTACATGTTTAAAAAATTGAATATTACAGACATACTACTTTTTTTCCAATCTTGCATAGATTGTAACATGTATAGAAAGACGAAGTTACACTAACTGGAATAACTATACGTCATACTCCGATTGATTATAATATAATAAATAAAAGAAATCCAGATAGCGAGAATATACATTTACTGCTCATATACAGCTCCACTGAACTGTCATCGAAAGTACAGCTGAAGCACCATTGAACAAAACTGAATCATGCCACATGTGTGTTTACTTTTCCAAGTTTCCTTCTCCATGATTTTGTACAGTCCCTTTATGTAGATTTTCAAAACAGTAGCAGCTGTAATTTATTGCAATGAAAAGGCCAAATGTTGGCCAGTACAATTTCTGTTAACAAACAAACAAACAAAAACACCCACAGATTAAAATTATTTCGATTTTCAATTTTTGTCTGCTATGGCTGATTTGACTCATGTACTGATGATCTTTTCATGGATATTGATAATTTTAGACTCTAAATTATTTTGAATATCATCAAGGAATCATTAGATCAATGATGTTAAAAAAAAAAAAAAAAAAAAAAAAAAAAATCGCCAAACACTCTAGCGCGCAAGCGAGGGGGGGGGGGGGAGGGGGGGGGGGGGGGGGGGGGGGGGGGGGGGGGGGAGAGAGAAAAAGAGAGTATGAAAAGAGGGGCATGTGGCGAGGGGAAGATGATCATTGTAGAGAAACAGCCGACTGAACAATGCAAAAGAGTGAGTGCCCTTTTCATTTTCAGAGCAGACAATCAGTTTGAAAAAGAAGCAAGATTTTTTTTTTTTTTTCCCCAAAATGAACTGACATCTGAAACCAGCAACACATTTACAACAATTTCCCAGGGCAAAGACTGTCTCGTTTGTGCAAAGTTGAGTAAAATGCGTGAAAGTGTCTTATTTTCACCACTTGCACATTTTTCTGGAGCCTAGTTGATCATTTTTTCCTATATATATATATATTTTTTTCTTTTTTATATGATTTTGCAGTCTTCCTCCTCACAGCTATCTCCCCTTCTTCCTGCTTCCCCATCACTCGTACAAAATCCTGTCTTAAAAACACATGAAAACACGTGAACTAGCGTGTGTGTGCGCGCGCATGTGCGCACGTGCGCAAAGAACTGCCCTCTTTCATCCAGATCCCAGTATAAGTGGGCAGGTTTTTCACGTGGAAGACTTAATTAGGATCAATTAACAAAAACGTGTGTGTGTGCGCGCACGCGCGTGCATACACGTGCACATGCACAAAGAATTGCCATCTTTCATCCAGATCCCTGTATAAGTGGGCAGTTTTTTCACGTGGAAGACTTAATTAGGATCAATTAAAAAAACGTGTGTGTGTGTGCGCGCACGCGCGTGCATACACGTGCACGTGCACAAAGAATTGCCATCTTTCATCCAAATCCCTGTATAAGTGGGCAAGTTTTTCATGTGGAAGACTTAATCAGGACCAGTTAAATAAACTGGAAAAAAAGATTCCCTAGAAAAAAGGAACCTTTATGGCATTATCTTGACCTGCTGTCAAAGTAGACCAATGGGCTTATTAATCAAGGACAGAATCATTGGAAAGAGAAAAAAAGTCCACAGAGAATTCACCAGCTTAAGATCATCACAGAAGAAGTAGTACCACCCAGCCCCCGCCTCATACAAGACTTTCAACCCTACATTCTAAGGGGCCATTCCGCACCCAGATGCTGAGAGTCCTGGGTCCCTTTTGATGTTATGTTTCCTCTTCTCCTTCCTTTCTTCAGCATTGCCATGATTTAAACCTGCAACTCCATGGCGCTTGGGCCCCTCAAGGCTATCACCTTCCAGCGCAACCTATTCTCAACACCTCGCGGAAACCGCAAGAAGTTCAGGGCCAAAACACTTGCATAAGTGAATGGAGTGGGGGGGGGGTGGGGGTGGGGGGGGGGGGGGGGGCTTCTCCACTCAAGACGTCCTGTTGTGTGCAGCTCTGCCTATAGTTCCTTCATATTCGATGATTCCATCCTTGCTAAATATTCCCATTTGTTCTTTCTGTGAGCAGGTTTACAAAAGACTCAGTGGTGTTGGCCATGATACAGAATGAGGGGAGAGTGGAAAGGGGTGGGTGGTTTATGGCACAGGTGGGGTTACACAGCACAGAGCGGGGCAATACTGATCGTACCTGAATGATGGACAACCAAAATAAAACAAAACAAAACACTTCACATCCTGAACACTCACTTTTTGGTTGACCAGCAGCAGAACAGCAGCTCTTGATCTGATGTGGCATGATTCGTTTACTTCTCATCCACATTCATTCAAAACGTGTGTACTTTCCGCAAACACTCGACGACATGCTGATAACTCCATTCATAATTCATGCCGTTACACCATGTTGCATACATGACAACCATCACTGTACAATTTTAAACTCATTATTAAGATTATTTATTGAAGCGCTCGAAGCATCTCTGAGCACGAGAACAGCTGTGAAAGTGATAGAAAGTCTACAATTGTAGAAGCCTTTACCAATCGTAAGCAGTCATGCCAGATTTCCCACAACCGCTTATGCTAGCTACTGCCTGCGTGGGTCTTTTGAAATCCATTCGAACCAGTCCTAGAAAATGCCAGATAATCGCGTGTGCGTGTGTTTTCGTGTGCGTGCCCATGTGCATGCATGCCCCCCCCCCCCCCCCCTTGTGTGTGTGTATATGCGTGCGCACGAGCGCGCGCGCGCGCGAGAGAGAGAGAGAGAGAGAGAGAGAGCGAGCGTGCGTGTGTGTTTCACTTTCGTACCTGCATAAGGCCTCAATGTCGAAACGCATTGCTTCTAAGCTGTCTAGTGTTCATCGCATTCGTTTAACGGTCTGGTGTCCCAGCTACTAATCTCTTTCTTTACTTCCCGCCTGCAGACATTCTACGTCCAACCTGGCTTACTACTTTCAGTCAATTTTTTACCCCCCCCACCCCCCCCCCCCCCCCCCCCCCCCCCCCCCCCCCCCCCCCCCCCCATTTTTTTTCTAATTGAAATATTGATGCTGTTGCTAACTCCGGAGAGCTGTCTGTCTGTCTGTCTGTCTGTCTCACACACACACACACACACACACACACACACACACACACATATGCGTGCGTGCGCTTTACGTGCCTATGCATAGTGGAAAAGAATGTCCTAATCAGCGTACCGGCCACACGCAGGACACTGACCACTCTAACTCAGACTGGATGTGAAGTACGTTAACACAGGTATGCGGAGTTAGACTATCATTGACTCCGTTCTGTGCTTAGTTTTCTCCCTCTCTTCGGTGAGCGACACGACACTAGTGTGCACAGGCATGGCTGGCCAATGTTGCCAGGTATGTCTTGGCGTTGAAACTGCTCATTCAGTTGTGTAGTTTGAACAAGCAAGTGCAGAGCGCACACCAATTCTAACTCATGAAAAACCATCTGTCAACTCTGTCCAGACGCAGGTGTTGGATTTTCAGCAATGATTAACACTAGATCAGTCTACTTTATAACGCTCACATATGCGCGAGCACGCAGACCCAAACACACACACACACACACACACACACACACACACACACACACACTCACTCACAAACACACATGTACATGCGCACACACATTTTGGTCCCTACCAGATGAAGCTATGAAGCTCTCTTCACAAGCGAGTCAGCGAAAGGTTGAACAAAATGTTATGAAGAGAAGCGTTCGCTCCCTGTTTCATGTGAAATACATGCAAATAAGGAAGTCCAATAAGAAATCATTTTCTCTTGGAAGTGACACTGGTCCCTTTGGCAAAAGCAAAAAACCAAACGACCACCCAAGTTATTGTCATTTAGAGGTGGAATTTTTTTCCTCACAAATGGTCCCAGAGTAAAGGATAATCAAGATCGGCAAGTTTGATGACTGCTCAAGTCTTCCCTGTCTCAAAATCTCGAAAACACCCATAACCAGACATACTCAAGAAAAAAAAATCTGCTTTCGTTCTATTCAACATATGCCTACTGTATGAGGAACAGATTTTTCTTAAACGTATAAACAAGAAGAATAATGGAACATCGATAGAACACATAAGTAAACAAAAAGTAGAACATGAACTCACTTTTACGTTCCGTCCTAGTATGCCAAGTTGTAGCAAGGAGAACAGACCGAATGATTTGAGCTACTTATTTTTGTGTTTTGTACATAGCAGTAGTCAACAATAAGAACAATGTTTCAAAACACACACTAAAAAAAAATCAGAATCTAAACAGAAACACAAGAACAGAGAAAGTCTTCCACCCTCACACACCACCTTTTTCCTTTGCCCTACAGTGTGTTTGATTTTTCTTTTTCCTTTGCCCCACAGTGTGTTTGATTTTCGATTTTCTTGTCATCACTCAAATTGCATTCCTAATCCAAACCAAAATACGTATGAACGGTATGTACAGTTGTCACCCCTGTCAGGTCAGGTGATCTGCTGGAACTTGTTGATGAGACTGCGAACCCATCCCCGCATGATGACCAGACTGTCCACGTCCGAGCTGAGCTGGTCCAGGCGATCCAGCGACCCTGACGCAGAGAGGCTGGGGGGTGGGCCCCTTCCTCATCCCCCTTCTCACACTCCCCACCCACGCTGCTGCTGGCCCAGTTCCTGCTCCCTCCTAGCGGCCATCTCCCTCCCCTCTCCCTCCCCGTGTCTGTGTCGATGGTCGCCGTGCTGGCGGCGCTGGACAGCGGCAACACGCGATGCATGAACTGGTTGAAGCTGCGACTGCGGTTTTCTGGGCGAGGCCGACGCGGAGACTCTGGAGTTCTCTCCCTTGTTCTGCTGCGGTCTTCGCTGACAGAGCGGTTGGACACTCGGCGTCTGTAGGAGGCATTGTCCTTCAGGCTTTGAAGCCTCTGGCGGATGAGAGCGCTGGGCTCTTTGCGTTTCACCTCCACAGGGGCCGGCTGCCGGGGTTTGAACCTGTCCTCGATGAACTGAACCACCTCACGGATGGACTTGCGGTGACCTGTTCTGCCTCCTGGGGATGGGGGTTCTTCGGCTTGGCTTCCAGACACACCTTGGTCTTGAAACACGCTGGACTCAAAAGCGATAGAGAGTTTACGCTCGTAGAAGCTGTGCCCGGAATCGGTTGAGGAAACCGAATCTCTTCTCATGTGACTCTCCCTGCCTCCCTCCTCGTCAGAGAACTGCCGTGATGGTTTCGAGTTGGAAGGCAAGGTGCTGGCCTTGCTGCCGTTGGGCCTGGCGCTGGAGGAGTCTCCGCAGTACATGGAGATGCCAGAGTCTGCCTGTTGCACAGACCCAGACATGGCGAACGCTTCGGCAGCCGGTTGGCTGTGCTTTAGAACGGCACTAGGGTAGGAGAACCTGGCCTGAGCCTCCAAGCTTCCTTCCTGGCTGGAGAAATCCTTGGGGGAGAGTTCCTGGTCCTTGGGAGACAGAAGAGGCTCAAAGCCGACGGGGAGGGTGTTGGCCATCCGGGAGCCGATGAGTGGGGAGCCCAGAGAGTGCTCCCTCAGAACGTCCTGCAGTTCAGAGTTGCCGCTGAGTGGGGTGGGCGAGGACAAGCCCTCCCTGGACGCTGAGAGATGATGATGGTGGTGCTGGTGATGCTGTGCCGTCTCCTCCTCTCGGGATCTCTTCCCTCCCAGCTTGGTGGTCCACACGCTCAGCTTGTTCTTCAGCGAGCCCACCAGGCTGTCGCTGGAGTTGCTGTTCTGACTCTCGTAGGACGACGTGGACACGGAGGACACCCCTGACAGGCGGTTTGGGGTTGAACTCCCGGGGAGGGTTTAAGCAGCCATCGTTGGATGAGGAGGGAGACCAAGGACACTCCGGACAGGCGGTTGCTGGCGGCCTGGCTGATGCTGAGTGTGGAGTCCGGGGCGGACAGTGTGCACAGGACGTCTGTGGTGAGGATGGAAACTTGAACGCTGTGACTGTCGATTTGGGGGAGACGGCTTCACAGTATTTCTCCATCTCCTCCACCATCCGCTCCCCCTCAGCTGACAGGGCAGCAGTCTGGGGAGAGAGGGGGCGGGGGGAGGGAGGCAGCCTTTGGTCTGGTAGGGGTGAGTGGGGAGACTGGACATTCTGAGGTAAGCTGGAATGAACTGGACTAGCGACATGAGCCACGTCTTGACACCTTCCGTAGAAAGGGGTTGGGGAAAGGAGGTGGTGGAGGGCGGCATTCATTCTGGGGGTGGTGGCATCGACATCTGACTGAGAAATGTCCCCTTCTGTCCTTGAACTTTCTGAAGGGATCTGAGGTGGTTGTGACGGTTCAGAAAAAACCTGATCCCCCAAGAACATGTCCCGTTTCTTCAGACTGCAATGGCGGATGATGCAGACTACTTGACATGTCTGGCTCACCAACGGCTGTTACCGCTTTGTCCTTGGCTTCGTCTTCTGAGACATTCAAGGTATCACCCTTGTGTACGAGTCCATCTTTGGAAGACCCTGAAATATCAGCACTCAGTGACAGTTTCTTTCTGTTGGGCAGGTCCAGGGAGTACCTCAGCAAGGTGTCTTCACACAGAGAGGCTGACCTGGCGGCGCTGGTGTCGGCATCTTTCAGCGTTCTGTTGTTGCCGGATGAGGCTCTGGGACGACCGGTCGTCTTGCTCAGACTGTCCGCCCTCTCTCGGATATCCGGATCTCCAGAATTCCGTTTGACATACCACCCAGTCCAGGTTTTCCTTTCCAGAGAACTGTGAAACATCCGAGTAGTTGCGAGGACGGCCGGAGTCCCGGAAGATCGGAGTGCCC
The DNA here is from genome assembly GCA_016801955.1 of Conus betulinus. Lineage (NCBI taxonomy): Eukaryota > Metazoa > Mollusca > Gastropoda > Neogastropoda > Conidae > Conus > Conus betulinus. The sequence continues at coordinate 301,276 of JADBJO010001097.1, forward strand.
GGGCTCCAACTGACGCTGTGCATGGTGGTCATGCTGATGGATCGGGAGGGGCTGTTGGGTGTGGAGGTCAGACTTCTCGGGGCATCTTGCACTCGAGGAGAAGCAGCCTCAGGTGGAGGATCAGCAAGTCTCACCCAAGGATCTTCCTGGAGGTGGGAGAGGTCAGACAGAGAGGCGTGGGTCAGTTTGTCCACGCTGCCCCAGTCTGTTAGCCTGGCTCCAGACGAGGATTTCCGGTCCGGTCTGGGCGGATTGTCAGCAGCACACCTCCCCTTCTTCCTCAACAAGTTTTCCCCTGGAGCGACGCACGTAGGTGTCATGCAAGGCCGGCACTTTGCTGTCCAGCCCGTTGTCGGACCCTTCCCAGCGACGTCGGTACTGACGCGTGGTCGGAGTGTCTGCCCCTTCCGGCTGGGTCCCCGCGCCAGCCAGGCTGTCGGAGCTCTTGGACAGGTCTTTTCTTCTCTTGGAGCCGCTCTTGGTCTCCCCAGGACGGCGTTTCTGGGCAGGTTTGCGTTCCAGAGTGTGGAGAGCCGGCAGGCTGGAGTACATGCTGTCCTTCCTTCTGCGCTCCTTCCCGGGCTTCTCCGCCTTGGGCTGCTCGTGGTCAGTGTCGCTGGACTCCTCCGAGGACTGCTGGTGTTGGTGTAACTCTTCAGGTCAGGCGCTTTCCTGCGCGGTCGACGTGTCCGGTGTGGATGAAGCGATGCTCGGGTCTGGAAGTGCGGTGGCTGGCGCGGGCATCGTTCTCCGTTTTTTCTGGCGTCGTCCACCATGGGAACGTCTCTGGGCACGAGGTCGGACAGGTCCTGGGAGAACACGGGCTGGAAACGCATGGCCCCGCTTGAAGCTGGCAGTCCGCCGCTGAACAGCCTCCGAGCTGGCGTCGTCCAAGTCCGGACTGTGCGGCTGTGCTTCCGAGGAGGACGAGAAGCTCTTGTTCTGGTTGTTGTTGTTGCCGTCTGATTTGGCGTAGGGCGTGTTGGGGGAGCTGGACTTTGAGGTCTGGTGTCGGAAGGACTCGGAGCGGAGACTGGCGGAGGCTCCTATGCCGGGTAGGCTGCTTGCTGACGCCAGCATCTAGAAACGAAAGCAGGGAGAATTTAGAAACAACAAGTGCACGGAAAGCTTCTCGGAGAAAAAAAATGATATGAAACTGCACAATTTGTTACGTTGAACAATAAGGCCAACAGATTTTTTCATTCAGGAAACACAAAAGGCAATGGCAATCAATCTACTGTTTAAACGACCCGACAATCATCACGATATCTCAATCAACTAACAATAAACACACTGCCAAAACCAACCGACAGGAAATAAGACTGTTTTAAACCGCCAAACAAGAAACGTGCTGTCTAACTAATCTGCAACAAGCGTAATGTGAAGCCACCCACACGAAAACGTACCGTTTAAACCACTCGACAACAAAGATATAGTTTAAACCTATGAGCATAAACGTACTGTTTGAACCAGCCAACAATCTGACAATAAACATGCTGTTTAAAACCAGTCGACAATAAGCATATCGTCTAAATCAACCACCAGTGAACGTGCTGTTGAAACCATTGGACAGTAAATGTACTGTTTAAACAACCGACAATAAACATACTGTTTAAAGCTGGCGAAAATCAACATACCCGCGGCAAACTCTCGGAGCGCTCTCTGCCATTACTGAGCAGTTTGGAGTCAGACTTCCGCCACACCTTGGGAGACTGAAAACAACCAGCAGTTCATAAGCCAGTGGATTGTCAGATTAACTTCATCCCCACCCCTCCCCCCCCCCCCCCCGCCCCCCTCTCTTCTTTGTCTGCCAGGACCAATGTCATGGAGAAAAGTATGGAGAAAAAGTGGAGGTTCGGGACAGGTGGGGAGGGGATGGAGTGACAAGGTTCGAGTCTCACGCCCACAGACACAGTCAACTGCTCAAGAGGTTCACGGTGTCCATCAGGGCACCAGAAATCTGAGCCCACCCGTCTCTTTCCGCCGCCTGAACGTTCCCTGAAGTGAATCAGACTCTCATTTTAATGCCGGGAAGGGCAGAGAGAGGATTTTTCAGCCGTACAGATCCGACCCATCGTCGAACGGTCTATTTAACAGCATCCCTGACATTCTACCCCCCTCCCCCTCCCTTCCCACCTGTCCCGAACCTCCCTTTCCCCCAAAACTTTCCTCCGCGAAATTTGTCCTGGCAGACAAAGAAGGGACGGGGGCGGGGAAGAGAATTAAGTTGTATTAGGCCTAACTGAAAAAAAAAAAAGAGAGAGATGAGCAACAACTTGTGGGGAGGGGGGAGGGGGGGGGGGGTGAAGTTGCATTAGGCCTAACTGAAGAAAACAAACAAAAAAGAGAAAATGAGCAACAACTTGAAAAAAACAAACAAACAAACAAAAAACCAACGAATAACCATGCTTTACCAGCTAATAAAATGATTTGATAAAGCAGACGGAAATTCATAATGGAGAGAAAACCGATCAGACTATCATCAGATCACCCAAATAATACGGTTTATGTAACAACAATACACTTGCCACAATTATGCACAAAGAAATATGAAAAAAAACCCACACACCGTCATTCACATACTGACATATACACATATGCAATACTCTCTCTCTCTCTCTCTCTCTCTCTCTCTCTCTCTCTCTCATAAAAGGCAAAACTGGCAAACAGAATGGCGGGAGAGAGAGACAAGGGGAGAGGGGAAGGGATGTAGGGGCATGCAGAGGGGACAAGACAGGGAGGGTGGTCCGCCCCTGGTCGCTCAGACCTCTTCATATTTTAAAACCACAATTTACACGTCTGGAAACAATTCCTTTTTTTTTTTTTTTTTCTTTTTTTTTTTAGCAGAGCAATCTTCTCTATGTCTGTCTGTCTGTCTGTCTCTCGCTCTCTCTCTCTCTCTCTCTCTCTCTCTCTCTCTCCCCCCCCCCCCCCCTCTCTCTCTCACTCTTCCCAATGCTGCGCTCACTCTCAACCCTCTCATCAATGGTGTTATTCTTATTTCACATCTATGTATTCTTACCTTGCTTTTAGTCCCCGCTGCTGAAACAAAATACACAGACAATGTTATGTTCATGAAGTTTACTCTTCGTTGTTGGTTTAGTTATACAAATTGCACAAATCAGAAAACGTACACACGTTAGACAGCGCGCGAGCTCGCCATCATACCCTCCCCCCCCCCCCCCCCCCCCCCCCCCCCACACACACACACACAGAGCAAATGATATCCAGCTCCGAGAATACTGATAAACATGACCAGTTTCATATGTTAATTAGGAATTTGATCTCGAGAGATTGGCTTTGTTGATCCTATTGTCTGATCGTGGTGTGTGCGTGCGAGTGTGTGTGCGTGAGTGTGTGTGTGTGTGTGTGTGTGTGTGTGTGTGTGTGTGTACGTGGCGTGCGTGCGAGCGTGCGAACATGCGTTTGTGTGTGCGTAAATCGATCAACCTCAAGCCTCGGCCCCTTTCAACATACAGATGCACACCCCCTTTCCGCCAGTTTTAGTTTCATTAAATTTTCTGTTCGGTTAAATCGTGTATTCATTTACTTATGTCAGCCATTATCACCAGGTCTAAACTGACTATAAAGTAAAGACGCACTCCTTTCGAAACGCTCACAGCTGTGACGATTTGGTAACTATTTGAAAAAACCTTTTTTTCCCGACATTTTTCGTTTCATTTCTGTATAATTTGAATGACAAACATAGCGAGACAGAATTACAAAAAGCACACACACACAAATGGAGTTTTGGGTAGGCGGATAAAAAAAAAGATAAACTCCAACTATTTCATATTTTTGCTTTCAGACAGATTCTGCACAGAAAAGTCTAGTTTCCTAAGGAACTAGTATTAGCAGGAAAATGAAATAGACTGGGAGTTTACAATGATATTTCAAAAAGAAAATTTATCATGGGAAAAAAGAAAAGGAAAAAAAAACCCCAGAGGTGATGTTTTATGCTCGGTAACTGAAGTAATCTGCACTTATGTGAATGTATGTACATCGACAGCCAATCATGCAACCGAACACATATCCATACACGCATATACACTTGAGTAACACGCACGCTCGCACATGCACACATTAATAAATACGCATGTGCGCACACGCACACACACGCACATACATACATATGCATGAGCACACACGCAGATATACACATGCACGCGAGCGCGCGCACACACACACACACACACACACACACACACACACACACACACACACACACACGCACACACGCACGCACACGCAGAGTTTGTCTTTACCTTGTTCACGTTTCCCTCCAGGTTTAGGAAATTTCAACAGTGGACCCACATCTGAACACGGGAAATGATTCCTGTTCTATATACTAGCGCATGAACAGCGCTAGACTCGAAAAACAACGTTGCTAATACATTTTCATGATAATAATAATAATAAAGGTTCATGTATCGCGGTTATTCAGCTATCAGCTCTACACTCTCTACATGAGAAACAACAGAAAATCCTATCTGCCCTCTTGCCTCCACCCACCTCTTACTTCGCACAAGCGCGCACGTATGCATGCGGACATACATGCACACACATACACGCGTACGCGCAACGCACGCAGGCACACACACACATATAGGTCTATATATATATATATATATATATATATATATCTCTCTCTCTCTCTATGTGTGTGTGTGTGTGTGTGTGTGTGTGTGTGTGTGTGTACATATATCTGACCATCTATCTACCGATATGAACAGGCCAATATTAAACAAACATATAAACAAACAGGGAGCTAAATAAAAGAAGGAAGGCAAAATTAATAACAATAAACACTCACCAGGGCCTTTGCCCCCAGACTTCCGCCGGAAGCGCCGTTTCTCCAGGTATTCAGGAGCCGTGTGCTGGTGCTTCCAGGGCGAGTCGTGGGTGTCCTTACCAACGTAGTCTGTATGGAGAGAGAGAGAGAGAGAGAGAGAGAGGAGAGAGAGAGAGAGAGAGAGAGAGAGAGAGAGAGAGTCAAAATGCAAAGAACATTTAGAAATCAAACACACAGAACAGAAGCATACAAACCAACATTAAAAAGAAAACAAAAACAAACAAACAAAAAAACCGATCTGTTAAGTTCAAAAAGTAATAAAACCCAGAGACCCCTCTCAAGAACGTTCGATTATTGATTTTTCCTGATTTAGAGTGGTTTGTTTATCTTCATCATTTTAGGCTCCGAATAATCTTGGCCATTATGCTTTCATCATTACATAAATAGTCAACGCTGTCTGAAAAACAATGTCCAAAATCTGCTTCAAATATCAAACAAGCATGTGAAATCGCTTATGAGGGGAAAATGTTTCCATTCGATTTATTCCAAAAAGTCCAGACTAAAGGTTTCGTCAATAGGCAGCTGTAGCAGTTCATGTTTTCCAGATAAGCCGAGTTCAGAATGTTTGGTATTACACGGCTTTATATCCATTGGACAAAATGCGTTACATGGTCTCATGTTATTTTCTTGTTTCATGATGATCCATTGGTTATTTACCATCATTCTATTTCGTTTAATAGAATAATTCATTTGCTGACTTGGTAACTACTGTTTCGAGCATTTTTTTTAATGTGTTTTCTGTCTGTGTATAATAACTGTGATATGGTGAAGACGTGTTAGCGCATTAATTCATTTCAAAATCTGCAGCATCACAAAAAACTTGTCTGAGGTAGTAGTATTATTACTTTTTTTTTCTAAAGATGCATTTCTTTGTGAGCAGTGGCCACCTACCGTTATCATGGTTACGCCCAAGCTCCAGACCAGACTCTTGACGTTGTCAGGGATACGACCTTTGTAGCTCTCCAGGATGAGCCGTTTGATCTCCTGGCACCAGTGACGTTTCTGCTCCATACTGCGAGCCTGAGGGGAAGAAAAGATAAATGTAGCCACCAATTAATGGAGAAAATCCCCATGTCAACTATGCGAGTGCTTGGGCATTTCAGAGGATTTTGGACATTTCAGTTGATTTTGAGCACATTTGATTAAAAATCTAAGCATTTCAACTAACATTCAGGGATTTCCGTGTGGCCGATGCATGGCTGTGTCTGGAGTTGTACTGGCTGCACCTGTCAGCGAAACAGCGAGCGGAGGGCTGAGATATGTGCAGCAGTCTGGTTGGTGGTGGTGTCTTTTACCAGTGGTGTCTGCAGTCATGAAACACGGGCCGGTACACCCACGAGGATGCTTCCATGAAGGTTCTGTTGTGACGACGCGTCCAGTGAACGTCACACAATGGCACCTGAAAGGGAGCCAGTTTGTCTCTCGACATCTGAATGGCATGGCCTGTGTGCAGCTTCCAGGGGTGGTGCAGGACTGCTCCCGGCTGGTAGGGCTACTCCTCTGGGTCCTACCGACATCTTCAGGCGAATCTTTGTCTCTCTCTTCCAACGTGGAGGCATTTTAGTAAATGTCTGAGCTTTTCAATAAAGGTCTAGCGAGGCATTTCTGTGACTGATTGAGTCTCCCAATGAATATCCTGATATATCGGTGAATATCTGGGCAATTGAACGTTTGAATGTTTCAGTGAGCGCTTGAGCATTTTGTCAAAACTCGGACCATTTCAAAGAACGTTCAGGCATTTCAGTCAATGTTTTGAACACCCCACCCCCACCCCCACCCCCCAACCTCACCCCGATGAAAAGTTTCAACACGTCGGTGGTCGTTTGTCTACTTCAATCAATGTCTGCGATTTCAGTAAAAAGAAAAACAACCACGGGTCGCCAAAGAGATGCAACAAACACTTAAGCTTCCACATTAAGAAGAAGAAGAAGAAAAAAAAACAACTTTTTGCCTACTGGTGTTCTTCGAAGTGCCAGTGCCAGGGGAAAAAGAAAGTAAAAAACACAAAAGAAAGAAGATATGAACCCGAATATGTTGTACGATTATTTGGATGTCTTTAACCTTTTTCTTGGGCGTGCGCGTGACCATGTATGGGTGGGTGGGTGGAAATCACATAAGTAAAAAAAATGCATGATCAACACATTCGGCACATCTTTTTTTTTTTTTTTTTTTTTTTTTTTTTTTTTTTTTCGAACAGCGGTAACTCGTTATAATCCGGTATGTCAAAACATCGCGAAGCGAGCGACAGACTTACGGAAGGGAAGAAAGCAGGACGATGTAAAGAGGAGGTTGCGTCCCTTAGCTCGCGACAGGCTAAGAATTTGGTTCTGTCTTTGTGAGAAACCGAAACAGGTTGAGGGATACGAGGATGGCGAAGGGGAGATCGGGAGGAGGGGGGAGAGTGTCGGGAGGGGGATATTTATACGGAGAAGGTGAGGAGTGTGTGTGTGTGTGTGTGTGTGTGTGTGTGGAAGGACGGTAGCTGTTTGGTTAGCTTCTAACACAACATTGTAGTGCGATGCTACATTCTGCACAGGATCTGAATTATTTGCCTTCACTGAAGGAATTCTGGGACAATCCCGAACACACACACACACACACACACACGCACAGAGAGAGGAGAGAGAGAGAGAGAGAGAGCAGAGAGAGGAGGGAGAGGGGAGAGAGAGAGAGAGAGGAGAGTGCACACACACACACGGAAGTGCAAGGCACGCGCAAATACAGTCTCTGCCACACACACACGGAGTGAGAGAGACGCGCAAAGAGTCTGGAGAGAGAGAGAGAGAGAGAGAGAGAGAGAGAGAGAGAGAGAGAGAGAGAGAGAGAGAACGCACAGAAATACAGGCGTAATCACATGAAGTCTTTACATTACGTAACACACGAGGGCGTTAACAGACAGGAAATACACACTAGTTGCGCTCACACACACACACACACACACCACACACACACACACACACACACACACACACTGACAGACTGACAAACACACATATGCATTCTCTCTCTCTGTCGCTCTCTCTGTCACACACACACACACACACACACACACACCACACACACACACACACACACTCTCACACACACATGCGCGCGCGATTCCTCTGCTCCATGATGTGCAGCTGCAGTCGGCTGCTACTTATTCGACAGGCCCATGGTCTAGTTTTTTAAAGCGGTCGCCTACGGAGTGAAGATCGTTAGTTCGAACCTCTCCTTGTTCGGTGGGATTTTTTTTTTTTTTCGCTTCTGTATGCTCTTTGTCTGTCCAGCAGTAAATGTGTACCCGATTCAGCTGGGTCAGTTCAGGGAAGATTAATGGCGGCGGAAGACGAGGGAGGGGCTCCACCCTCTGATATGCCGTGCCCTAGACACACTGAAGCCCTGACGGTTTATTGCCCCTATACCGGCAATACGCTGTGGGAACTCCAACCTTTCATTTCTGTACACATTTTCTTTTGACCGACAGTGTTGACTGAGTTCAGATATAGCTAGTTAACAGAGACGATGTTCACGCGCAATTCGGAACAGGCGCTGAGTGAAGATCCTCACCTATTTAAAAAAAAAAAAAAAAAAAAAAAAAGAAAATGAAAGAACAAATCAGGCTTACCTGCAGAGTGTGCTGAGCTCGCGGGTTGTCGAAGGGGATGATGTGGAAGCTAAGCGGTTCATCAGGAATCACCTCCACCAGCATCAGATTGGAACACTGGGAGAGACACACACACACACACACACACACACACACACACACACACACACACGGGATTTAACACAGGGTGCATTTACATACGTATCAACACACACGCGCATACAAAGGCAGTGAGTAAGGGAGAGAAAAAAAGAGAGAGAGAGAGAGAGAGAGAGAGAGAGAGAGGGAGGAAGACAGATAGACAGACAGACAGACACAGAGAGAGAGTGAGAAAGATATAGGAGAGAGAGAGAGAGGAGGAGGGGAGGGGGCGGACAGAGAGTGAGAGAGAAAGGGACAGAGAGAGAGAGAGAGAGAGAGAGAGAGAGAGAGAGAGAGAGAGAGAGAGAGAGAGAGACGGAGACAGACAGACAGACATGCAGAATGACAGACGAACTGATCCATACACAGACAGAAAAGACAGAGCAAATTCTTTAGTATTGAGGGTAGGTATAACGTTCTCCTTTTCTTTTTCTCCGAAGAGACAGACAATTAGACAGGAGTGAGACAGACAGACAAACAGTGAAAGACAGACATGCAGCCAGCCAACCCAGCCAGCCAGCCAGCCAGCCAAACAGAGACAGCTGGCCTGACTCACAGGGACGAAGGCCTTGCACATGAGCATGCCACCTTCCTTCTTCTTGGTCACCAGGATGCCCCGCTCAAACAGGAAGACCTGGCGGGACGCCTTGGCCCCGTACACCCGAAAGGAACCCTGCGCGCAGACAGGACGCACAGCACGTGAAACAAGCTGATGACCGCTACCACTCGCCGGGCAAAGGACGGGGGTTCGGCGAAGCCCGTAACCCGACACGTACATACGAAGACAAGAGGTTTTTCTTTTTCTTTTTTTTTTGTCTGCAATGATCTCTCTCTCTCTCTCTCTCTCTCTCTCCTCCCCCTCCCTCCCCCTCTCTCTCCCTCTCCCTCTCTCTTTCTCTCTCTCTCATTACATATTGCATAATTCTTTCCAATTTGCTACGTATTCATTGTTGTATAGGTGTTGATATACAGTTGTGTGCAATGTTTTCTTTCTTATTAGATACCTTCCTTTTGTTCGACGGCTAGAAGAAGAAAAGCCACTGACTTTGTGCTTATTCCTTTCCCTCAAAAAACAACATTTGGTTCGTTCCTTCGTTTGTTCTCTCTCTCTCTCTCTCTCTCTCTCTCTCTCTCTCTCTCTCTCTTGGTCATAGTTTTGGTCATTGGTTGTTTGAGTAGTATTTTCATCATTTATTCCTTGTCTTATGTTCTTCACACATCCATTATCATGTCAATGTATATTCGATTGCTGTCAGTAATGTGTACATTAGAATACGTTCCATAGGCGTGGGACCCGCCCCCCCCCCCCCCCCCTTCCTCCAAACCCTTCCAAACACCTCCCACTCCCCTTACCCCCCTCCCCCCCCCCCCCCCCACACACACACACATACTGACCTCCAGGACGAGTTCTCCCAGTCTGGTGAGGTCCTCGCCGCTGTAGTCCTCCAGGAGACTCTGCACCTCCTGGATGCGCACGGCGTGCTCGTGGCGGCGCTTCATCTCGTTGATGTGGTGCGCCATGGCCGTCATGTGCTCCAGGGCCTGCTCCAGCACGCTGTGACCCGCCCGATCCTTGTCGAAGTTCTTCAGGATGTTCTGGCGGACGGTAAAGGGAGGCAATCAGAACAGGGGGTGCGAGTTAGAGAGGCCAGTAAGGTAGAGTGATGTTGCTTAAAGCCCAGCTGACCGCAAAAGGCCGTATAAAGGACGTCACCCCGTTGAAGTCAGATAAAAAGTCATTCACACACACACACACACACACACACACACTCCTTTAAACATCTCTGAACAAGGTTTTCATGGAGGCTGCTGTAAAATGTTTACGTCTCATATCATGCAAGTCCCAGAAAGGAGGGGTGAGGGGGGTGAGGCTGGGGTGTGTGTGTGTGTGTGTGTGTGTGTGTGTGTGTGTGTGTGTGTGTGTGTGTGTGTGTGTGTGTGTGTGTGTGTGTGTGTGAAGGACAAGTGTAAGGGATGAATTTAGAGATAAACTGGGGATAGCGAAAGTGTATGTGTGTGTGTATGCATAGGTGTATAGGTATATAAGTGTATATTAGTATAGAGGGGGAGGGGATACAAAGGGATGGTGTGTGTGTGTGTGTGTGTGTGTGTGTGTGTGTGTGTGTGTGTGTGTGTGTGTAGGTGATCGAGCTAAAGGGGAAGAGTGGGAGAGGAGGGGGGAGGGTCCTCAGTGTCACAGTTTTTTTTTAAAAAATAAAACTTTTTACAATTTTTTTTTGTTTATTAAGATTTTCTCTTATACTAGGCACAAAGGAGCGCTTTCATCAAAATAATATGCTTATCCTACAAAAGAGAATGCATGATAAGAACGAGGAACAGTATACATATAAAGTGCACTATTTTGCATTAGCAACTGAGTGCATAGCCAACCCGCCATTCACTGAAGCGAAGCGCACACGTTAATCACCTCCTCCCCTTCTTCCACCACCACCCAACACAACCCCCCCCCCCCCCCCCCCCCAAAAAAAAAAAAAAAAAAAAAAAAAACAAAAAAACAAAAACACAAAAAAAAAAACTTCCCTCTTCCCCCTCCCGCCCCAGGATCCCCACCCTCCCCCACCCCCACCCCCACCCGACACAAAAAGTCTCCAACACAGATCAACAGAAGTCTTGTCCAGACAGGTG
>JADBJO010001097.1:332500-335000 GCA_016801955.1 Conus betulinus
ACACACACACACACACACACACAAAGCACGTGTGCGCCCGCGTGCTCCTTCAGCAATCTGAAACAAACTCACCCACCCACCCAAACTTCAAACAACCCACCCATCCACTTAAACCACACCACCCACCCCATCATCCACCTACCAATCCACCCACCCGTTGGCAATTCAGCCAACAATTCATTCGCCAAACTAACTCGACCGTCTTGGCCCACTAGTATAGCCAGCCATTTTACAATCCAGTCACCGAACCGACAATCCATCAAACATGCGAACCCCATTGACCCAGCCACTCATTCAAGCAAGCAAGCAACCAACCGAGGCGCCCCACCCTCTACCTGCAGTTCACTTGTTGTACAATACATGCAGATGCGAAACTACCAGTAAACGCACAGCTCAATACGCAAGGCAACGCCTGTTGAACACACAACACGAAATGGAGCAGTGAATATTCTGCAAATAGGTCTCGTGCAGACGTCACAAACAGCACACGTTAGAAATGCATAAAACGATACACCCCTTCCCTTCCCCCCCCAACCACCACTAACACCCCCCAACATCTCCCCCTCCCACCCTCACCCCTGGACGACGATCAGGAGCGGGACGAGCAGTGCAGAAAAACGAAAGTGAAGGAGTGTGGACAGTTCAGAAAGTTCAGAGAGAGAGAGAGACAGAGAGAGAGAGGAGAGAGAGAGAGGAGAGAGAGAGAGAGAGAGAGAGAGAGAAAGAGGGGAAAGGGGGGGGGGGGGGGGGGCAGACAGAGAGACAAACAGATTCGGATTCGGATGGTTTATTCATCTCTAAGCCTTGGCCCCTTACGAAGATGTGTGTACATTATATACAAAACCAACGAAACAAAAACAAAAAAAACAAAAAAAACCGTGTATTTAATTTGAATTATTGACAACAATAAAACTGATATGAGCATATCATTCTGATCAGGAAACAAGCTAACTCTTTTATCTTAAATGCCTTGTATAAAAGCAAAAAGAAAATGTCAAAATGTTAAGCAGACGATGACAACATCAACAAAACCAATTCAAAGAAGGATGGTTACCTATGATACCTAGACCTGATAAATGTCACTCAAATATTCTTGTGAAGACGGCAACAAAGGACAAAACATATTTCATTCTCCTGTGATTCTTTGCACAGAGGACGTAACAGATAATTACGATCAGCAAATCCTTATCGAGTATGATGAACAGCAATTTCTGAGACACTAAGTCTGAATTTTCTGGTTAGTGTCTATCAATATGGAGAGCTAGGTAAAGTTTCAAATCTTGAAAATTATAATCACTTTAGTAACTTTCGAACTTTCGCTATTCTCAACGCGGACGACCACCTTTTTCACATCAACAATCAATCAGGCGTTGACGAAAAAAGGCTTATAAATAGATCTGCGTTTCCAACACCCTATTTAAGCCATGCGAAACTAAACCCGTATTCAAACAAAGACGGACTTTAGTAACCCAGTTGTTCTTTCCTTTTAGCATCTCAGAGAGAGAGAGAGAGAGAGAGAGAGAGAGAGAGAGAGAGAGAGAGAGAGAGAGAGAGAGAGAGAGGGGAGGGAGACGGGAAGGGTAGGGTGTGGGGGGGGGAAGGGCAGAGGCGGGAAGGAGGGGGGGAGTGACAAGACGAGAGCTGAACCTAATACTCACTGTCCAAAGCTGTAGATGTCAGCGATGTTGCAGAAGAGACAGGTCAGGTCCTCTTCCCCGGTAGGGGAGTTAACCAGCATGGCTCTCAGGGGCTCCAGGTAACCCTGTATGGGTAGAGGACACACAATGGATATTTCAGAAGTATCAAAGGGAAAAAAAAAGTTGAAAATGGATGGAAATAGCAGCAGATGGCTTTCACGTCTTTTTTCTTTCGACCTATGAGCATCATATATTAAGAAATAAGATCGGGATTTCCTACAGAAAGTCAGCAAAAGTATTACACGGTTTGTAATTCAGCCATAACACGCCATTTTGGAAAACCATTGAGTATCTCAGCTAACATTAAAACAGTTCACAATAGCTGTAATAAGCGTTGCCTGTTTGATAAATTGTTTGCTACGTATCATTTTCATTACGTTTCTTTTTCTTTGTTACTTTATAAACCATCTAACTGATATTTAAAGCTGATTCTGATCATGATTTGATCCCGATTCCTTCAAACTTCATTAGCAGATCTTATTGACCGGTGCAAGCACGCACGCACCGCCTCTCTCTCTCTCTCTCTCTCTGTGTTAGTGCGCGCACACATATAAATTTATACACACTCGAGTTATTTGAGAGAGAGAGAGAGAGAGAGAGAGAGAGAGAGAGAGAGAGAGAGAGAAAACAAAACACCTACAGAGAAACAGAAAACACACCTGCGCGACGTGATTATAAATTACATCGTGACGCTCGTTCCTGACATGCAGCCCGACAAACCGGTTTCTGTTTCGTTTCTTTGTTTCGTTTCTTCACCCCCCCCCCCCCCCCCCCATCTCTCTCTCTCTGTCCCCTCCTCTCTC
>JADBJO010001097.1:350000-355000 GCA_016801955.1 Conus betulinus
GGTTGTTCTCTCATGTGCTCATCGACCAGGAAGGGTGTCAATGGTCAGGTTAAGGTTTAAGGTGAAAGTCCTACCCGCCCAACGACCGCAGAGGCAGTGAAGTGTCAGTCACAGTTAAACCCATCGCCTCTGGTGCACGGCACGATGAAAGGCGGGGCCCATACCCTCCTCTTTCCGCCGCCTTCACCTTCCCTGGTTCTGAGTCAGGTACTCTGTGACTGCTAGGTGGGACGTAGAGGAGGGTTTTCAAGTAAATGAAAACCCGACCTCGGGAGTGGTTGGAACTCGCGACGGTCAGCTCCGAAGGGTAGGGACCATTCACATCATCTCTCGTGTCACCCATACAACTCTCATCTCACTAGCACAGATCCTGAAAACCAAGCAAAATGATAGGAGGGAGGGGCAGGAGTAGGTGGCGGTCTGGGATGTTTTTCTAAAGATCGCTGTAGTTTGGCGTATTTCTGGTTTTTGTTTTCACAGCACGTCATCCCATGTAACGCTGAACATGGATGATAAAGCGCTTCGGTGTGTTTTTCGTAATTGGGGTAGTACTCAGCTCATCGAGATGCGTCCGAGCGCGCGAGTGCGACTGCGCATATGTAAATGTGTGTGTGTGTGTGTGTGCGTGCGTGCGTGCGTGCGTGCGTGCGTGCGCGAGCGCGCGCGCGCGTGTGTGTGTGTGTGTGTGTGTGTGTGTGAGCGTGCATGCGTGCGTGTGTATGTGTGCGTGTGAATGTGTATGTGTGTGTGTGAGTGTGTGTGTGTGTGGTGTGTGTGTGTGTGTGTGTGTGTGTGTGAGAGAGAGAGAGAGAGAGAGAGAGAGAGAGAGAGAGAGAGAGAGAGAGAGAGAGAGAGAGAGAGAGAACTCGACAGTTTTATCAATAATAATCTGTTCGGCTTTATTGCTGACAGTGTGTGTGTGTGTGTGTGTGTGTGTGTGTGTGTGTGTGTGTGTGTGTGTGTGTGTGTGTGTGTGTGTGTGTGTGCGTGCGTGCGTGCGTGCGTGCGTGCGTGCATGTTCGCGCGCGCGCGTGTGTCTGGGCGTGAATGCGCACATGTTTGTTGTCATCCTGTGTTTAGCTTTGCTTTGGCCGTGAGTGCACAGTGTTTGCTTTGGGTTCACATTCATAACCCCTTGCTGGGAGCTGGGCCTTTCTCTCCTCTCCTTCCCTCCCCCTCCCCCTCCCACCACCCCCCCCCCCCCCTACAACCGTCCATTTCTGTGTCTCTCACCTCCCCTCCCTCCTCCTCCCCCCTCCTCCTCGCTCCCTCTATCTCCATCTGATCCCTATCTGTTTGATTTGGAGAAACGCTACCGCCACTGCTAGCTGAAAGGGTCGAGCCAAAGCAAAAAAAAAACCGTTTACACAGCTCTCTCTCTCTCTCTCTCTCTCTCTCTCTCTCTCTCTCTCTCTCTCTCTCTCTCTCTCTCTCTCTCCAACCCCACCTCTCGTGACGACTCTCTCTCTCTCTCTCTCTCTCTCTCTCTCTGTCTCTCTCTCTCTCTCGTCTCTCTCGCTCTCTCTCTCTCTCTCTCTCTCTCTCACCGCATCTGTGTTTGTTGTGCGTGTGCGCGCGTGCGTGCGTGTGTGTATGCGTGCGTGTGTGTGGCGTGTGCATGTGTGTGTGCGTGCATGCGTATGTGTGTGTGTGTGTGTGTGTGTGTGTGTGTGTGTGTGTGTGTGTGTGTGTGTGTGTGTGTGTGTGGGTGCGCGTGGGTAGCGCGTGCTCGTCTCTCTCCCCACCCCACTCCTCTCCCCACCTTTCTCTCTCTGTCTCTGTCTCTGTCTATCTGTCCCCACCCCTACTCCATCCTACCTTTCTCTCTCTGTTTCTTGTCTCTGTCTATCTGTATCTCTCTCT
Organism: Conus betulinus; assembly: GCA_016801955.1. Taxonomy (NCBI): domain Eukaryota; kingdom Metazoa; phylum Mollusca; class Gastropoda; order Neogastropoda; family Conidae; genus Conus; species Conus betulinus. The sequence continues at coordinate 351,864 of JADBJO010001097.1, forward strand.
CTCTCTCTCTTCTCTCTCTCTCTCTCTCTCTCTCTCCCCCCCCCTCTCTCTCTCTCTCTCTCTCTCTCTGCCAGCTCCCCCCCCCACCACTCTCTCTCTCACCTGCCACCCACCACCCTCTCTCTCTCTCAATCCCCCATGTTGAAGCCTCACTTGGCAGGCGTGGGTTGGTTTTCTCTCCAAACCTCGCGGCCTGTTGACAAACTGACCCGCTAGGGCTGGACACACCGGACTCACTGGACACACTGGCCGAGCGGACAGCAGCGGAAAGCGTGGCAAGGGGCGCTTAGTGTGTCCACCGCTCGGATCGTGTTTACACGGGGTGAGGAGGCATGATGGGTCCTGTGGGTACAGACAGACGTTGTTCTCTGGAGCTCCCCGGGTTTCGATCCCGCAAGAGCCAACCAGGCACAAGTAGAGCTTTTTTTTATTTTATCTATTTATTTATTTATTTTGAGACCACACCTGTGTCGGTGACTCCATCCTCTGTCCAGAGTCTTCGGATGAGACTTTAAAATTGTGATTCCGCGTGTGAACGTACGCATTAAAAAGTCAACACAACACAACACACACACACACACACACACACACACACACACACACACACACACACACATACACACACACACACACACACACACACACACACACACACACAAATACACACACACACTCTCTCTCACACTCTCTCTCTCTCTCTCTCTCACACACACACACACACACACACACACACACACACACACACACACACACACACACACACAGCAGCAGCAGCAGCAGCAGGAGCAACAACAACAACAACAACAACAACAACAACAATAACAACAACAACAAACAAAACGCTTTTGTAGGCCGGTTAAATCTCTTCCGTCCTTCGTGGGACAGTAGTAGACCATTGTGTGAGAAGTCGCTTAGATGACTTGTGAACACACACACACACACACACACACACACACACACACACACACACACACACACACACACACACACACGCATACACTTCCGTAACAGCAAAGGCGAAATTCGAACGGATGAAATATTATTCACGCAAATGTTTTTCTTTCGCGACCAACATCAAAGCCATTGAGTCGCTGAGTAAATCCACAGACGTGAATATCATGTGAATTTTGCGCTCGATCGAATTTTGTTTTGCTTCGAGAAACGAAACGTCCCTCTTCGCCAGCGAATTTCTGCAAGAAGTAGGTGGTATTGCACAGAGTCCGCCAGATTTCCTTTTGGTTTAAAACACACACACACACACACACACACACACACGCACGTACGTACGCACGCGCACACACACCCATATACCCCCCCCCCCCCCCCCCCCCCCCACACACACACACACACAAACCACGAGTATCGCGGCGAGGCAACTCGACAACGAAATTCCTGCCTGGTAATTTTCTCGCCGGCCAATTTCCCCCCGAGAGAATTTCGCGACAAGTTTTGAAAAACGACTGTCCATGGAATTTCTCACGATCAGTACACGCTTGACGGCAGCGTTTTATTATCAGCTGCCGATAAGTAAACTGCTCAGGTTTACGAATTAACCCACCCCCTCAGTGCCCCCCCTCTCTCTCTTCCCTGTTCCCCCTAAATGAGGCGTGTCCACTGCAGTTCATTCGTCCTCCCCGTTATCAGCCGGTGCCGAAACTGCCAGAAAGGTGCGGCTACAGGTTGGCATGACCCTGACCTCTGCCCGTGGTTTCCTGGGTAGAATGGCTTCCAGAGGGCTGATGCTGAGTGGGACAAAGCGGCAGGCAGACCCATTGATGTGCAGACAGACAGTAAACGCACGGGAATCAAATACATATATATTTTTTTTGCATGATGAGACTCCTGTCTGGTGTTCGCACGCAGTATCACACGCCTTGTGTGTGTGTGTGTGTGTGGTGTGTGTGTGTGTGTGTGTGTGTGTGTGTGTGTGTGTGTGTGCGCGCGCGCGTGCAAACACAAACAACACAACAGAGAGAGAGAGAGAGAGAGAGAGAGGAGAGAGAGAGAGAGAGAGAGAGAGAGAGAGAGAGGAGAGAGAGAGAGAGAGAGGCGACATAATGACCCGTAAAATGACTCAACATAATGATTAAGATTACTCGTCATGATGCATGCCAAAACAAGGAGAAGAAGAAAAGCGAGGACAGAAAGAGGAGGAAGATGAAGACGATGAAAGAGAAGATAAGAAGGAGGAGAGGAGAGAGAAGGACCAAATGAAAAAGGAGGTGGAGGGGGAGGAAGAGGAGGAGGAGAAGGAGGAGGAGGAGGAGAAGGAGAAAGGAAGGATAGAAGGAAAGAGGGGACGACAAAGAGGGGGAAGACAAAAGAGGGGAAGATAAAAACGGGAAGAAAGAAGTAGAAAAAAAAGAAAAGGAGAGCAAGAAAGAAGAAGAAGAAGAAGAAGAAGAAGAAGAAGAAGAAGAAGGAGGAGGAGGAGGAGGAGGAGATAGAGAAAGAGGAGGAGGAGGATGAGAAGGGGATGGAGGAGGAGGAGGAACAAGAAGAAGAGGAGGAGATGGAGGATAAAGAGGAGGTGGAGGAAGAGGAGGAGCAGGGAGGAGGAGGAGGAGGAGGAGAGAAGGGGAAGGAGGGGGAAGAAAGGGGAAACTGAACAACAAAACCAACCAACAAAAACGAAGAACAAACAACCCACAGGAATCAAGAATGTGGTGGAGTATGGGGAGAGAGAGGGAGACGGGAAGCTCGGGGAGCAAGGCTGGCATGATGGCACACGATCTTTTTTTGTCAGAAAACCAGAAGGAAGGGAGAACAAGCAATAAACCACCACACCCCCACACACCACTCCTCCCCAAATCTCCTTACCGAAGAACTCATCCCACGTGATGGAGTGACGGCAGCACTGCGCATGCGGAGACGACGCCGGAGGTGACGTCGAGCCTCGTTCCCGGTTTCCCGCCAAACTGTCCGCGAAGCGCTCACAGCGGCCGGGACCGCTTGACGCCACCACCCGAAGAGGAGGGACAGGAGCTCGGCAAAGTCACCGCAGGGACGGAACTGCTCGTGGTGGACTCACACGACACGAACTCGTAGTGCAAGGACTGACACTGGTGGCACAGAACCACCGACACTCGTTCCGGACGCGTGCTGTCTAGTTCCATCATCGTTGTTGATGTTGGTGA
>JADBJO010001097.1:360000-362500 GCA_016801955.1 Conus betulinus
CACCGGAAGGATAAAGACACAACTACTATTGTACCGACAATCCTGTATATATAAGCCCCCTAAAAATAGAAACAGCGCGTGACGAACATAGAGCATGAAAACCTACGTATATCCATACATTGTACTAATTTTATTCACAACGGGGGACCATCCCGGACGTCCTAGCTGACCAAAAAAATCCCCAACCCGAGGGGAATGAGGACTCGGCAGATCATCATACGGAGACTATTCTTCTCCCCTGCATTATCCTTCCAGTCAGACCAAAGGACCAAGCCTCCATGTTGTCCGTCTCTCTATACACACAGCAGCCCGAACACACCGGGGACAGTGTCAAAGGAACGGCCTTCCATTGCACGGCAACTCCCCCCCCCCCCCCCCCCCCCCCGGGCAAAAGATGGCAGCTGGGAGGATGGGATGGGATGGGATGGGTGAAGATAAGAAGTGAAGAGGGTAATAGGGGTGGAGTGGGGATCAAATTCAAGAACCAAAGACAGAGAGAAATGAAAGAACGAAAAGGAGGAACAGAGAAAATAACACAGGTGGGGTGTGTGTGTGTGTGTGTGTGTGTGTGTGTGTGTGTGTGTGTGTGTGTGTGCAGGATAAGGAGTGTACAAGATCATGGTCCTTACTTCATTTATTCATTAACACACTTTTAAAAAAAAAAATCTCCAAACGTTCATTTTCAGGAAATAGGAATACTGTATTGTGGCGAGAAGAGTGCATGCAATAGGCAGGATTCAAAAGCTGTACATATTGATTTTATATTGATTTATTTTTCGTTTACAAGTTTGTTTGTTTGTTTGTTTGTTTGTTTTTAATACAACAGCTGTCCATCAAATTTCCATGCACTCTTGAAGAAGGAAACTCATTCACTCACTCACTCTCTCTGTCTGTCTTCTCTCTCTCTCTCTCTCTCTCTCTCTCTCTCTCTCTCTCTTTCTCTCTCTTCGCAAAAGGAGCTCATAAACTCCTCTCTCCTCTCTCTCTCTCTCTCTCTCTCTCTCCTCTCTCTCTCTCTCTCTCTCTCTCTCTTCTCATTCTCGTGTTACGTGTATGATTCTTGAATTCATGCATTGCGTGTATAAACCACCCCCTTCAAGAGGGGCTATGGCCTTTTTGAATAAATTATCCGCATCCGCATCCGCATCTCTCTCTCTTCCTTCCTTCTCACCCCTTCCTGCCTCTCTCTGCTCGAAAGAGGAGCCAACAAAAATAAACTGACCAGTCCCATAACAACATGCACCTGCTTAGGTTAGAGAGAGAGAGAGAGAGAGGGGGGAGGGAGAGAAAGAGAGGAGGGGAGAGGAGGGGGGAGGGAGGGAGAGAGAGAGAGAGAGGGAGGAGAGGGAGAGAGAGAGAGAGAGAGAGAGAGAGAGAGAGAGAGAGGAGATAGACAAACAGACAGACAGAGAAACAACAGACAGAGAGAGAAGAGACAGAGAGGCGAAGAGAATACAGTAGAGAGAGAGAGATACAGACAGACAGAGACAGGCAGAGAGAGAGAGAGGAGAGAGAGATACAGACAGACAAGAGAGATATATAGAGACATTAGGGAGATAGAGAAAGAGGGAAAGAGAATAGGAGAGAGAGAGAGAGAGAGAGAGAGAGAGAGAGAGAGAGAGAGAGAGAGAGAGAGAGAGTGACAGAGTGGTGAGAAAGAGAAAGAGAGAGAGAGAGAGAGTGAAAGAGAAAAAGAGAGAGAGATAGAGATAGCGAGAATGTGTGTGAGAGAGTTAGAGAGAGAATGTGTGTGTATGTGTTTGTTGTGTGTGTGTGTGTGTGTGTGTGTGTGTGTGTGTGTGTGTGTGTGTGTGTGAGAGAGAGAGAGAGAGAGAGAGAGAGAGAGAGAGAGAGAGAGAGAGAGAGAGAGAGAGAGAGACGACGAGGCTAAACAGAGCCGAAAATTATCAAAACCCAAGCTCAGCTAAATTTCTCCTCAAAAATCTAACTGATCTGAACTGATGTCAACGACACTATAGGCAAAGTGCAGGGCACCGTTGGACGTAAAAACAACATAAACAAACAAGCCAACAAACAAACAAGTAAAACCCAAAGTTTATATGTCGCCACTTTGCACAAGCCACGGTATGATGATAAGGCCACATGGCATGTTCAGTGCATTCACACAAATCTCTTCCATCAATAAAAAATGTCATCTTTCAGGTTGTGTGGAGTCCTGATCTTCACTGGAGGGGGGATGGGGGTGGGGGTGGGGGGTGGAAGGGGGGACGAGGGATGAGGTGGGGCTGGGGCGGGGGTGGGGGGGGGTGGGTGGGGGGGGACGTGGGAGGGAGGCTCTTGGAAAGAGTGATGGGGTGGGGTAATAAAGGGAGCATGGATATCCGTCACCCGAACCTCTCTCGGAATATATACGTACAAATAGGGATCGTTACCATTTATGGTACACACACACACACACACACACACACACACACACACACACACACACGCACGCTCTCTCTTCTGTGGTGTGGTGTGTGTGTATGGTGTGTGTGTGTGT
>JADBJO010001097.1:367500-375000 GCA_016801955.1 Conus betulinus
GGTTGCCCCAAAATTAGAAAAATGGACAAACTAACGCGAAACCGACTGGTCGCGAACTGACCGTTCCAGTCTGACTCGTTACAGCTTTGGTCCGTCCAGGCCCTGCCAGTATAAAACAGCAGACACCTGCTGACCGGAGCGAGCGGTCAACAGTCGCTGTGATTTGTGGCACAACCCGCTTCCATTAGCAGGAAGAGAGAGGCAGAGAGACTGAAAGAGGGTGGAGGGAATGGAAAGGAAGGAAGGAATAAAGAGGATGGGAAAGACAGAGGGGAGGATGGAGAGAATGAGAGGACGGAAAGACATGAATGTGAACGAAGGAAACAGAACTGAGACAGAAATGATTAAAAAAAAGAATGAATGTAAACTGAGAAAAGAGAACTGAGAGAAAGGAAAGAAAGAAAGAGAAAAAAGAATGTTAACACAACCCCCCCCCCCCCCCCACTTCGATCAACTGGAAACAGATTCGGGGGAAAAGAAAGGCGCACGGGGGAATATAGTGAGTTTTGGGGGATGGGGGGTGGGAGGGTAGGGTGAGGGGGTGAATGTACAACCGATATCCACTAATTCTCTTTTGAAGAGAATATCAGCTCCTAAATTTTCTCCTTTTATAGAATTATCCACTCAGCGACTACATGCTGAAACTTGGAAATAAGAAAAGATACATTCACTCTCATAAACGTAAGATCTAATATCACATCATTCTGTGAAAAGAGTAAAATGCCTACCACCACAACCACCACACCACCACCACCACCACCACCACTACTACTACTACTACTACGACTACGACTACGACTACTACTACTACTACTACTAATACTACTACTACCACCACCAAAAGACTTCCATTTCATTTCCCCAGAAAACTTAGACACGACAACAATGCACTCTCCAAGTTGAGGTAGAAATTGAAAATGACATGTTTAGAAGGAGATTCCTTTTCTGTTTGTTTTTTATTCCCTCCCACACGCCCTTGACCCAGCTCATAACAGCCAGCTGAATGTGAGGGGGCTGGTCGGTAGTCCTCCTCTTTTCGTCACTCACTCCTTCAAAAAGAGACTCTTTCTTCCTGTCCAGGATTAGTATCGTCAGTTTAGTGCTAATAACCATCCATTTTCAGAACGCTTTCTTGAATGAATAAAATCAAGAATCGCACGGATCGGTCGATGTTTTCATTTTTTTTTTTCCTTATAAATGACGGAAGGAAACTCATACAGGAAATGTGAGGGGACCAAGGAAATTTGTGATGGGAACGATCTTTTTGTCTGTCTGTCTGTCTGTCTGTCCCTTTCTCTATATCTTACCTCCAACGTCTTCTTTACGTCCCCTCCACTCTTCTCCTCTGTCTGTCCGTCTGTCTGTTCTTCTCTCTCGCTCTCTCTCTCCCTCCCTCCCTCCCTCTCTCTCCTCTCTCTCTCTCTCTCTCTCTCTCTCTCCTCGCTCTCTCTTTTTCTCCCTCTAGAGATCGCTTTCTCTCTCCTCTCTTGTCTCCTCTTCCTCTCTTCTCCTCTCTCCCCTTTCTCTCCTCTCTCCCTCCTTTCTCTCTCCCCCCTTCTCTCTCCCCTCCCTTCTCTCTCTCCCTCCCTCCCCTCTTCCTCTCCCTCCCGCTCTCTTTCCTTTCTCTCCCCCTCTCTCTATCTCTCCCCTCCTCATCTCTCTTTCTCCCCTCTCTCTCTTTCTGTCTGTCTGTCGTCTCTCTCTCTCTGTCTCCTCTTCTCTCTCCCCCTGCCTCCTTCCTTTACTGTTACTGGCTGGCCATCACGTTCCTCAGAGCTGGCCAAACATAAATAGTGCCAGTGGAGAAAGGTGAGGTCTGGGTAAACTCTGTTAGAACCCCCCCCCCCCCTCCCCCTTCACCTCAACCCCCCTCATCCCCCTCTCTACATGTCTATTGGAACAGGTGAGCATCTTCACCTTGCTGTGTACGTCTGTCGCCGTCTGTCTCTCTTTCTTCTCTTTCCCTCACCCTCTTTCCCCCCGCATCCCCTCTCCTCCTTACAACACCCCCTCTCCCCCACATTTGTTCTCTCCCTTCACCTCCGCCCATCCATGTCTCTTCTGTTAAGATTACATACGGACTCATACTTACAAGCACAACACAACATGCATAGGCACACCACTGCTTAACAAGCAAGGGAACAGATCTGGATGGAGAGGGATGAATATTTGATTAAGGGAAAGGGAGACAGGCAGGAAAAGGGAAGAGAGAGAGAGAGAGAGAGAGAGAGAGAGAGAGAGAGATCAGAGAGAGAGAGAGAGAGAGAGACAGACCAGAGACAGACAGACAGACAGACAGAGACAAAGAGACAGAGATAGAGACAGAGATGAAAAAGGTAAGGACAGAGAGAGGGGATATGGAGATTGACGCGTGCGCGCGCGCGCGCGCGCGCACACACACACACACACACACACACACACACACACACACACACACACACACACACACAGAGATAGAGAAAGAGAGGTGAGGAGGATTATGAAGAGGCCGAAGTAGAGTGGTGAGGCTGGACGGCGAAATACACATCACAGACAGAACAATATCAATTAAATCGCTCGCCTCCCCCCCTCCTCCCCCCCTCCCCCCTGCCTCCCCCCACTCCACACACATGCGTGCGCGTGCACGTGTATTTTCTCTGAATGGTTAGTACTCTGCGGATATGTTACCAAAGAAGACGATGTGTAACACCAGTGATCGCCACCGAACGACGTTACGAACGAAGTGGACACCTGTCGGCAGGAAGACCTCAAACCCTTGGAACAGGAGACCACGGCAGACTGACCCCTGAGCAAAACACACACCACACACTCTCCTCCACGAAACCACGTCTGAAGAACACAAGACCGTGGCTCAAGCGATCCTCAAACATAACGGGACGTCTCGAACAACCCAGGGTCGGATTACCCTCATTTATCAGCGGGATTATCCAAGATACACAGCGGGATTATCCAACCCATCAGCGGGGATTATCCAATGTCTGGACAGCTATTTCAATATCTTCTTGGAGACGGCCACTTTGTCACCTGTCTCAGTCCCAGTCGTGTCACTTTCTCTCAGCAAACACCGCTCAGAAAGTGTCGAACTTTGCTCGCTTGTTCGATCACCTGTATAACTGGAGACTTTTGGCCCGGGGACAGGATCAATCTGAGTGCATGATTTGTCTTGTGGGTCAAGAAACGGGCAAAGTCGAGCGCGAGGTTAAAAAGTAGTAAACTCACACTCGGTTCCCTTTAGGAACACGGGAAACAAACATGCAAACGAACAAACAAACAAAAACAAAACACCTGCACTGATAATAATAGCATTGCTTCAGCAGAATCGATTACTGCGCTGTTCGGAGATGGTTACCCCCCCCCCCCCCCCCCCCGTTCCCTCCGCCTGCTCCTGCCCTTCTTCCTCTTTCATTTGTGCTCACTCTCTTCTTCCTTCTCCTCCATCTTCTTGTCCCCCCCCCCCCCCCCTTCCTCTTGTCCTGATGCTCTTCTCCCTCCTCCTTCTCTCGCATCTCCCTCTTTCATTTCTCTTCGTCTTTTGATGCTCTTTCTCTTCCTCTTCTTTGTTCTGCTTCTTTTCATCTTCCTCTTTTTTCCTCCCCTTTCTTCATCTTTCCTATGCCTCGTATCCCTTTCCTAAATTTTCTGCCTCTTGTTTGGCTTCTTCCTCTTTCTCCATATATTCACCCCCCCCCCCCCCCCTTCCCGTGTCCTCATATTCTCTCTCCTGTTTTTTTTTTTTTTTTTTGGACATCTTCGTCTGGCTCCTTTTCTTCTCATTTCCCGTCTAATTTCCTTTTCTTTTCCTCCTTCTTCTTTCCCCCCCCCCCCCCCCCCCCCCCCCCCGCCCTTCGTCTTTTCGTTCATCTATCTCTTCTCTCTTTACTGTTTTTCTCTTCCTCTTCTTCTTCTGTTTTTATCCCCCCCCCCCCCCCCTCTTTTTTTTTTTTTTTCGTTTTCGTCTTTTCCTTCCACTTCAATCATCTTGTTCATCTCTCCTTTTTTTCCTTTTTTCTCCCCCCCCCCCCCCCCCCAAACTCATGTGTCTTTCTCTCCTCTCCGTAGCCTTCTTTCGTTCTCTACTTTGTTCTTCCTCCTCTTGTTTCTCCTCCTCCTCTTCCTTCTCTTCCTTCTCCTCTTCTTCTTCTGCATTTCTTTCTTCTTTCTCTCCCCATCTTTGTCTTTCTGCTCCTCCTCCCATGAAATAGGACACGTTTTCTTTTCTTCCTTTTTTTTCATTCTTATTTTTGTTTTTCTTCTTTTAAAAAAAGACTGTTACCACAAACTACTGGGTCAGACACCAGGCCCCCTACTAACCTTTTGACCCATATAACTACTTATCATCCACGGCCAGAACGCTCTTTGTCTGTCAGTGTACGACTAGAAGGGACGGGAGAGAGGGACAGTGTTATTTTCCTTGTCACATGGTCGTGTGTGTGTGTGTGTGTGTGTGTGTGTGTGTGTTGTGTGTGTGTGGAGAGAGAGAGAGAGAGAGAGAGAGAGAGAGACAGACAGACAGACAGGACAGATAGACAGACAGACAGACAGACAGGAAGAAAGGGAAGGCGGAAGGGAGGGAAGGAAGAACATGGACAGCCAGAGAAAGAGACGGAGAGAGTGAAAGCAAAGAAGAGAGAGAGAGAGAGAGAGAGAGAGAGAGAGAGAGAGAGAGAGAGAGAGAGACTCAGCGCACACTCTTCTGTCTGTCGCTGAGTGCGCGCGTGCTTGAGTGTTGACGCCTATGTACGGTGTAGGCGCGCATGCACGCGTGTGGGCGCAATCTCTGCGTGGCTGGCAGACCTGTACGCAGAGTGATGCAAAAGTGGAGGGGTGAAAAGGCGGCCAAGACCTTTGGGCTCTGGGTCACCCGACCTCACTGTCTCCGACAACATCCTCCTGCGGACTACTCCTCCTGCCCGGACCACGGTGATCCCAAACAAACACCCCGCAATACAGGATGAGGGGGGCTGGTGACGACATGGGGAGGAAGGAGGGGTGGGGTATGGGGGGGTATGAGGGGTGAGAGGAAGGTGAGAATGGGGAAGAGGTGGTGGTGGTGGTGGTGGGGTGGGGGTGGGGGGGAGATGGGAGGGGGCAAAGTCTTTCTCACCAGCTAGTCCAGTCTGTTTTCGTTCGTTTTCGGTTTTGTTATCATTACTTTTTTTTTTTTTAAATTTTAAACAGCTTTGAATGCCCTGCATTGATTTCCACTGATAACTTTTCACTCCTTTGTGCGGGGGTATAACTTCAGTGAACGCAAACACGCACGCAGCAGTCACACAGACACACGCAAGCGCACACCATCTTTGTGACTCCACTGGACATATACACAGAAAGTGCTGTCTGCCTGTCTGTCTGTCTCCGTCTCTGTCTGTCTGATTATCTATCTACCTGTCTGTCTGTCTGTCTTATATAACATACACGTGCTTGGCGCGCGCGCACACGCACCACACACACACACACACACCACACACACACACACACACACACACTCACACAACACACACCACACACACACCACACACACACACACACACCGCACACGCACCACACACCACACACATCATACCACACACCTGCACACACACGCAACGCAACGCACGTACATACACACTGGACACACACACGCACGCACACACAAACAGACAGACACACACACACACACACACACACACACACGCAACACACACACACACACACACAAACCACACACACACACACACACACACACACACACGCACACACAAACCACACAACACACACCAACACACACACACACACACACACACACACACACACACACACACACACACACACACACACACACAACGCACGCACACGCACACACTTCACACACACACACACACCCACACACACACACACACACACACACACAGAAAAAAAAAAAACATAACCCACATAAGCGCGCGCGCTACCACAACAGGCAAACCACTGACACGAAGAGTCGGTGGCATGACAAGGCAGGCACCAAGCGAGACAGGCAATGTGTGTCAGCAGTGTGACAGCTGAGCGGAGGCCATGTACCACCCAGTCACACAGCGCGGCGGGCGTTCTTTGTGCTGCATCAGCGGTGCATGACTGTGGAATAAAAAAACAACAACAACAACAAAAACACACATTCTGCCTGACCTCAAACCTTCCAGTCGAATCTGTGTTATTCATAGCTCAGCCAACCTACGAGGCCATGTAGGGGTTGTTGGTGTAGGCAGTTAAAAACATACAGAGCTAGGAACACGTTATAATGCGCACACTAAGACCAACGCTGTGGGCCGATACATCAAATCTGAAGCTAGAAAGACTGACCTAGAGCTTGTGTGCATCATCATCAACCACACTAACGTGTTTCTGATCTCTCTGGCATCTATGTAGTAATTAAAACAGTATGAAGATGAAACGGAGACTGGTTTCATTTCAAAAGCGTCCCTTCTCTCTCTCTCTCCTCTCTCCTCTCTCTCATCTCCTCTCTCTCTCTCTCTCTCTCCTCTCTCTTCTTATATACTATGCTCTTGTAAGTAATGGATGACAGAGCTGTGAAAACGCACCACGGCACATGGCACATGTTCTATGGTCTTTCATGTACAGGATGGTAAAACTGTAGAACTATGAGACTACCTCACGGCTCGTGATCTATGTTTTCGTCGTCTGTCAGGTAATGGATGATACAGTCAGCGACGACAGCGTGGGTCAGTGTTTTAGGGAGAAGAGGAAAGGGAGCAGGAGGGGGTGGGGGTTGGGGTGGGGGGTGTCTGTGTTCAGACAACGTTGCATTCAATTCACACATTTGTCAACGCCACAACAGGCGAGGACTCTGGTATGTTTGTTAGATCGTGCGCACGCGCGCGCGCGCCCGCGCGTGTATATGTGTAGATGTGTGTGTGAGTGTGTGTGGCGTGTGTGTGTGTGTGTGTGTGTGTGTGTGTGTGTGTGTGTGTGTGTGTGTGAGAGAGAGATAGAGAGAGAGAGAGAGTAACGTGTCCATCCATATCTGTTTATCTGGGGGATGACGTCACAGGTTTGGAGCACACAGACGACGACACCAAGCGGAGTTTGTTTGCGCTGATGTTCGTCGCCTCGAGCCGTGTAGACACACTGGACACAGGGCATGGAGAGGGTGAGAATGGGGGTGGAAGAGAACACGAGGAGGTGGGGGAAGTAGGGAGAGAGGAGAGAGAGAAGAGAAGAGAAGAGAAGAGAGAGACGAGAGAGAGAGATAGAGAGAGAGCGAGAGAGAGGGAGAGAGAGAGAGAGGACAAGAGCAAAGACAGAGAGAGAGAGAGGGGGGGGGAAAGACAGCTAACAAAGACAGAGAGAAAGACAGATAAAAACACACACACACACACACACACACACACACACACACCACACACACACACACAGAGTCATGGAGCACAGGGAGATAGAGAGAGAGAAAAAGTGGGGAGAGAGTGAGGTAAGTGGGGAGAGAGAGAGGGAGAGAGACAAGGAATAGAGAGAGAGTATAGATAG
>JADBJO010001097.1:387500-392500 GCA_016801955.1 Conus betulinus
AAGCCGAACCTTTCCCTTATACTCACCACACAAGGGCACCACCACCATCACCACCAACTCCCAAACAACGGCAACATCCTTCTTCCAGACACCGCCACAACCACAACCACCTTCTCCTCCTCCACGGGGGTCCCCGAATGCCTCACACGGCAGTCCTCCTCTCACTCAGTTCACCTCAACATCTTCAAGACCCTTCACCAACACACAGCAGCAGTCCTCTTGGAAAGATGCAACAACAGAGAACGAAAAATCGAATAAGAATGAGAAGAGGTACAACACGTCCTTGGAGACATACAACAACAAAAAAAAAAACGTATCGCCGCAAAAGATTTCAGCTTAACTCATCTTCACTGCACTTGGCTTGGGCAACTGACTAAAAGGTAGACTAGGGGGAAAAAAGGCCGACAGAGTTAGGTCCAGTTTTCCTGTCTTTTTATAATCTTGCACTCACGACAGTTTTTTTTTTTTTTTTTTTTCTTCGTTCTGGTTTCTCTTCTACATCTCAGCTGAAGAGAAAGAAAGAAAACGAAGGAACCCGTTCTGGAACCCCAGTCCTGCCCAACAAACCGTGGGACAGTTGGTGGACGGTGGTTGAGGAGGTTGCGAATGGAGCCGCGATCAGAGTTTTTCTCTCCTCCTCTTCCAATCTTCTTCAACCTCTTGTATGTCGGGGGTCCTCCTCCTCCACCCCCACCTTCCCATCTCCCCGACAACAGTTGGGGGGGAGGCGAGGGGAACTCAAAGAAGTAGGAAAGCGAGGGGCGGTAAAAAGCAGGAGAGAGGCCCACTGGCAGATGAGCGATAAAAGGGAACCAAAATAAACTGGCGTCATACGCGACCCACTCCGCAGGTTCCCAGATATACCTGTCCCCACCATCTCTCCCCATCCCTTCCTCCCCCATTCCCTCAGGTCCCTCCACTCCCCCCCCCCCTTTCCCCCTCTGGCCCACTCTTCATCCATCCTTTCCGTCTTTTCCATTTCCCTGCTCATACCACCCACAGACCCCTAAATGACCGAAAACAGTGCACGTGTGTGGAAGACACCTTTAAACACACGTATGCACTGTTGCATATGCATGCACGACAATGCTTATGCATATTTACACAGCACACACACACACACACCACACACACACACACACACACACACACACACACACACACACACACACTCGCACACTCACACACATACACTACAAATAATTATCATTTTAATACATACACTACAAATAATTATCATTTTTAATACATGCTTTTCTTTACTTATACCTTGCTACAGATATTTACCATCTAGCTGTAGATACTTAAATCCTTTGCTTCAGATACATGTACACTTTGCAGCATATACTCTCTGCTGTATTTACGGCCACTTTGCCGATAGTTGTCACTTAGATAAGCATCGCGTTCATCCATTGTGAATAAAAACAACAGTAACAGCAGGAACTACAACAACGACAAAAGGAAACAGAAAAACTCTCTAGGCTTATTTTTTTGAAAAGTAGGCAAATTTGGGTAAACATGTGGCTACATTTGCAAGTATGAAAGTCACCAAATAGTATGATCGATTTGAATCCGCCGTCCGCTTTTGAATTGGTTATCAACCACACAAATTACCAGGCTGCTTAGAATGGTGACTCACATTGAATAAATGTCCTCAGGATCTATGTTTGAATAAAAAAGAAAAAAAAAGAGGAAAAAAGACAGAAAGAAAGAGAGCAAGAAAGAAAAAAAGCTGCTGAACATCATACCAATTTCTATTTCCACAGACTGTGTAGTGTGACAACACTAACCAGTGAATGGATCAGGATGCAGGCCACAGACTGTGTAGTGTGACAACACTAACCAGTGAATGGATCAGGGTGCAGGCCACAGACTGTGTAGTGTGACAACACTAACCAGTGAATGGATCAGGGTGCAGGCCACAGACTGTGTAGTGTGACAACACTAACCAGTGAATGGATCAGGGTGCAGGCCACAGACTGTGTAGTGTGACAACACTAACCAGTGAATGGATCAGGGTGCAGGCCACAGACTGTGTAGTGTGACAACACTAACCAGTGAATGGATCAGGATGCAGGCAGAGACAGGGACTCCGAGATAAGGGGAGGGGCAGGGGGCAGTTTTGCCCCGGGGTTCACCTCGCCATCTTGGAGCAGTCAGTTTCGCCGACAGTAACCATTTCACAGTCGCCAAAATAGTCTACGTCACTTCCGGCTGCCGGCGACTTCAGGCGCTTAGGAGGTCCGTGAAGTCAAGCAGGTAGGTGACTCGAGCGCGTGTGAGCGTTTACATACACGTGCTCGTACACACACACACACACACACACACACACACAGAGGGGAGAAGACAGTAAGGCAGAGAAGAGAGAGAGAGAGAGAGAGAGAGAGAGAGAGAGAGAGAGAGAGGGGGGGGGCAGACAGACAGACAGACAGACAGGCGGTCAGGGAGACAGACAGACAGACAAAAGGACAGACAGACAGACAGATAAAGAGGCTCTGTTCACCATTGCGGGTTCCTATCAGAAAGCTGGGGAAAAAGGTTACGTAGCTTTTCAGCTTAGAGACTACGAAAAGAAAACTGTTGGGGGAAAAAAAAAAGAGGAGAAAAAGGATTTCAACAGAACGCCTTTATCGCTATACCCACTTAACTCCAGAGTAGTTTCTGATTTCAACATTGTTCTCTCTCCTTTAAAGCTCTTTCTTTACAGAGGAAAGTGGGGTAAGGAAAGGCGAAGGTGGGGGAGGGTGGGGGGTGGGGGGTGGGGGGGAGTCAAAGAAAGATGAAGAGGGTGGGGGGGGGGGGGGGGGGTGAAGGGGAAGAAGAAGGAGGAGGCGGAGTGGTGGGAAAGGAAGGAAGACAGAGTTCTATGGGTGGGTGAGGGCTGTGGAGGATGTTGGAGCCAAACTTTGCATAACCGAGGCTTCAAGGCCTATTTACACACACACACACACACACACACACACACACACACACACACGCGCGCACGCGCGCGCGCGCATACACACACATTCACACACACATACACATACATCGACCAGTCTCATACAACAATTACTATAATCTCACATAGCAATCAAACAATTCCCAACAACACTCAAACACCCACACACAACAATCAAACAAACAATCCTACACAACAGTCAGCTAATACCAACAGAACGAGCAACCAGTTTCACACAACAATCAGCTAATCCCATACAACAATCAAACCAATCCCACACAACAATCAACCAATTTCAGACAACAATCAACCAATCCCACACAACAATCAACCAATCCCACACAACAATCAACCAAATCCCACAATCAAACCAATTCCATACAGGAACCAATCAGCCAGTCCAAGAAGACAAGAACCCCTCAACACGTCCCATACAACCATCAGCCAATCCCAATACAACCATCAGCCAATCCCACAAAACAGTCACCAAAACCAACCTCACCCGACCACCTACAGCACTGTCACAGATGACTGTGAGGACAAAATACAAACACACACAGGCAGGCAGTCAGAGCACTCTTCAAAGGGCGGAGCACACAGTGGCGGCGACTGGAAGCAGCGA
Organism: Conus betulinus; assembly: GCA_016801955.1. NCBI lineage: Eukaryota > Metazoa > Mollusca > Gastropoda > Neogastropoda > Conidae > Conus > Conus betulinus. The sequence goes on from JADBJO010001097.1 coordinate 391,064, forward strand.
TCCAGACGTCTGAGTCAGTCGGTCAGGGGGAGCTTGAAGGACCAACGAGTCAACGGAAGTAACGGGGTGGAGGAGGAAAAGTTGAACATAAAAACTTCTATGCGCAACAGCTAAAAAGAGACAGCATTGTGTGCTGTTGTTGTGTCTGTACACCCACTGACGGGGCAGGGGGGGGGGGGGGGGGGGGAAGGAAGGAATGGGGGGGGGGGGGGGTGAGAGGAAGGGGAAGTGAGTAGGGGACAGAGACGGGAAGGGCTCTCTCTCCGCTGTGCTGTGGACAGAAGCCTCATTCTGTGGTGAGCCATGCGGAGAACAATCGCGCGTTTATTTTGAAAACTTGAATATACGTATATAATATAAAAAAAAAACTTATTAGAAAAGGATTAGCTACAGAGAGAGTGAGATGGGGAAGGGGGAGAGGGAGGATGCGGGCAGAAAGAAGAAGTGTGTGTGCGCGCGCGCGCGTGTATGTGTGTGTGTGTGTGTGTGTGTGTGTGTGTGTGTGTGTGTGTGTGTGTGTGTGTGTGTGTGTGTGTGAGTGTGTGTGTGTGTGTGTGTGTGTGTGTGTGTGTGTGTGTGTGTGTGGTGTGTGTGTGTGTGTGTGTGTTGTGTGAATGAGAGAGAGAGACAGACTATCAGACAGACAGACAGACAGACTGTCAGACAGACAGACAGACAGACAGACTGACAGACAGAGAGACCACAGAGAGACAGCGAGACAGAGAGAGGGACAGACAGACATACAAATAGGCAGACAGAGAAAAGAGCTCAGACTGTTACAGGGAGAGAGACCGTGAGGGTGGGTGGTGGTGGTGGTGGTGGTGGTAGGAATACGAATAGTTTAATGTGATTTAGGTTTTCAAGGGTCCGTTCACAAAAACGGGACAGATAAGGAATGGATTAGAGAGAGAGAGAGAGAGAGAGAGAGAGAGAGAGAGAGAGAGAGAGAGAGAGAAGAGAGAACACACAACTGAACACAATTTTAAAGTTTCAGGCCTCTGGCCTACAACAATGTGAGCTGCGGTGCACACATAAGGAGAAAAAAGAGAAATGACAACAAAAGTACTAATAATGCTAATTTAGAGAGAGAGAGAGAGAGAGAGAGAGAGAGAGAGAGAGAGAGAGAGAGAGAGAGAGAGAGAGAGAGAGAACGCGAAGAAACTATCTAACCATTCTAAAGACCACAGGGTCTTCTCTGCCTACAACTGACAATCAGCCGGCAATTGCCGCCTCAAGACCCACGCATATCACGTGTGTGACAACTTGACGCTTGCTTTAAGGCGTCAGTAATTATGGCCTTCTTTTGCCAACACGCCGATAGGGGGGGGGGGGGGGGGGGGGGGGGGGGGGGGGGGGGGGGAAGGGACACACAGAGAGAGAGGTCTGGACATTTTTCCCATTCCTTTCTTCTAGTTCTCTGCTTCTGCTAACTGGCAC
>JADBJO010001097.1:397500-407500 GCA_016801955.1 Conus betulinus
TGGACACAATCTCGACTCCAAACAAACACGGCAGCCATCAGTCCAAGACATTCCAGACATGACAAGAGAGTGGGTGCGAACTCCGTTCCCATCAGCATCAGTCTCAGAACGTAGCGATGGCCGCTCCTATCAGCAGCACAGTCCGCCAAAACAGCTCTTTGCAGCTAGCCAGCATCAACGCAAGGCGTGCGAGATAGAGCTATTATCGCCTCTTGATGCTAACGTGCTTCCATATCACTGGTCCATAATGAAATCTCCGCCAGTACTGAAGACAGGTCCCAATCAGATGGACTTTGACTTCGACCGAAGTCTTGGGAGTATTGTTTTGTTATTTTTTTTATGAGTATTAATCGATGACCTCTGAAGAGGACATTATTTGTCAAAATTCACTACTTGTCTGCTTTGTGTTGTGTTTTAACTAAACTTCTTATTAGCATTTTTCTTCAGAGCCTCTGCTTGTATTTGACTTGTTTTCACGTAACTCCTCAGTGTGCTTTTGTTTTCTTTTACCTGATAGAAATTTACTCTCTGTCTGTCTGTCTGTCTCCCCATCCACTCCCCCCCCCCCCCCCCTCTCTCTCTCTCTTTTCAGGCTCCCTCGGGTTCTCTCAAATGTCCATATTAAAGAGCCTAATATAACATTTCCACAAGTGCCAGCTTCATCTGGTATTCTTAGCAATCAGTCGAAGTTAAGAGGCGAAACTACAGAAAGTCGTTCCACCTTCTCTCTGGTCAGACAGAGGAGAAAGCGGAGGACTTCGCACTTGTTTCAAAGCGAAAAACCAAGACTGAGGCGTTACTGTGAAGAAGTCTTCTGACAAAATAAGCGGGCTGCAAAGTATTATGATCATTTGACACACAGTACAAAAGCGACAAGTGATATGTATGGAATCAGATATTCGGTAATATAATATCATTGGTATGTGATGTTCTGGTGAAGCCCCCCTCTCGGGTTCAAGTCTCTGAGTCAACTTGAAGGTTGGATCTATGTCCGCCGGAACGTGCGTTTGCTTTGTTTTAGTTCCGATGTTTATTTTAGGAACAGACGAAGTTTTGATCTCTGCATCGATTCCTGACGATAAAGAGGACTGAATTTAACCCTGAGATGTGTGTGTGTGTGTGTGTTGTGGTGTGTGTGTGTGTGTGTGTGTGTGTGTGCGCGCGTTCAATTAGATACAGGTATGAATATCTGTACCTATCTATCTATCAATCTATATTTCCATCTATCTGTATATCTACCTACCTAACTTTCTATCTATCTATCTATTCCTGGAAATATACTCTTGACGCTGTCACTATCGGTGGCGCATGTGCACGCTGAGAACGGCGTTCGTTGTACTGTACTAGGCAGCTGCCAGAAGAAAAAAAAAAAAAAAAAAAAAAAAAAAGAGAGAAAAAAATGTCGTTCTTCAAAAACTGAACGCGTTACGCCTTACGGACGAGGCATGACGTTGACCACATTAATTTTACCCGCATGTCGAATTTGCAACAGTTTTGTTTTGATTACGATAGCAACGATTCTGTTCCTAAGTTTCTCTACACTGATGCTAGCAATCTGTCAGAATTTAAACGATAAGGTTTGCCGGCGTTCTTGTGATTTTGATCTAATGCCAGATTTTGCACTTTTTTTTTCTGATCGTCTGCCGAGTTTTGTACAGATCTGTCGATGTGACCATACCCCTTTTTTTCCTTTTTTTTTTTTTTTTTTTTTTTTTTTTTTTAACCCGCCGCAGCAACGTACTTACGTAGCATTTCACGCGGCAACCGCTGCCATATTAGAGAAAGCTGTAAATTTGTGGTGGACAATTGATCGCGTGACCTATCACGGTTTCTCGTCTTTGTTATATATATATATATATATATATATATATATATATATATATATTTATATAAATAGTATGGTATATATGACGACTGCACCAGCATTTTAACAGATGTTGCTGTAGGTTTTAGCATTAAACATTTTAATCAAAGTTTTAGTAACTTGATATATATATATATATATATATATATAACTTTTTTCCCGCTCATTAATAGGATACATATTTTCGTTTGTCTAAAAGAAACATTTTTTGGTCACGTACCTAATCGCTCCCTCCCTCCCCTCTCTCTCTCATTGATTTATATATATATATATATACATGACGATGATTAGGTATACCTGACGCGGGTCAGGTGTAAGGCACCAGTGTCCCTGGGCACCTACCTCGGCACAATGACCACACGTGACAAGCCAAGCACGACCCAGCAAGTTCCATCAGCATCAATCGGGACCTGTCTCCACAGCACTCGTACACTCACACACACACACACACACACACACACACACACACACACACACACACACACCGGCGTAACACAGCGTGTTGGTTCCCTGATAGTATCCCCGGGACCCCTCCACACCTCCACACACCAGAAGGTGGCGACTGACTGACTACACTCCAAGTCCCCGAGTCCCACACACAACACCCACTTCGTTTTGCACTGGGGTGGGGAGGAGAGGGAAAAAGGGGTGGGGGTGGGGGGGGTGGGGGGGGGGGGGTGGGGGGGGGGGGGGTCCCGACGGCGACACTCCCTCCTCTTCCACACTCACCAAGCATGAATCAACATCGCCACCACCCCCCCACCACCCTCCGTCCCGTCCCCCCTCCCCCCTCCTCCTCCTCCTTCCTCCTCCTCTTATCCACCACTTCTCAACTTCTCCTCTGCCCCACCCACCATAAACTATCCTCAGTGGAAGGAGGAGGGGGGGGGGGGGGGGTGAAGACTGGGAATGAGTGAGGGGTAGGGGAGGGGAGGGGAGGGGAGGGGAGGGGTCTGGGGTGGCAAGTGATGTTCCGTGACCCGAGATGAGATACCAGGGAAGGCCTAAACAGGAGTTTCTTGTGGACCTTTCTCAGCCCCCACCCCCAACCCCCATCCCACCCCCGACCTTCCATCCCCTAAACCTCCATCCCACCCAGTCTGCCACCCACGCCCCTCCCCCCCCCACGCTCTCTCCCCTCCCCCCCCCCCCCCCCCTCCCACACAACCCCCTTGCCTCCAAAGACCAGCCCTTCTAGTCTGTCAGCAGCCTTGGACGACGCCAATTCGTCTCCCGCGCTGGTGGTGGTGCTGATGTTGCTTCTACTCCCTTCCCTCTTCTTCATCTGGAGTTGAAGGCCCTGACTAAATTGGGGAAGCGCTACGTGTCAGGCAGCCAAATAAATGAACAAGGCCGATTAAAGAAAATCGGAGACTCCCCAAAATAACTCCTGGTTAGATAACCAGCAGGAAATAGTCGCTGCCTGCAAGACAGGGATTTATCTGTCTGCTGAAAGCTTGGACTATGATATGAAGGGTGGGGGTGGGAGGTGGGGGGAGGGCGTGGGGGTGTGCGGGCGGCTTAATGAAGTTGGGAGGGAAGAAGGGGCGAAAAGAGGGAGATGGGGAGGGAGTGAGGGAGGAGACAGAGCAGTCGTCTTTCAAGGACAAGATACCAAAAAAAAAAAAAAAAAATAATAATAATAATACAAAAAAAAAAAAAATATAAAAAATAACAAGACTGGCCTGTAGCGAGATTGGAGGGGTTCTGGACCATAAAAGTCCTTTCATTTTTAAGCTGGTGGGATTCACGACAGTCACTGCTTGTTCTGTTAGCAGAGCGCCCTTGCTTTTAGCCCCTTTCTGTTTCATTGTGGAGAAGGAAAATGACACTATACACCGGTTTCCATCCCTGATGCACTCCGACAAAACTGGACAAAACGCACATCCCAAAAGAAAACTGGAAGCACACACACACACACACACACACACACACACACACACACACACACATCCTCATTCAGAACAAAAGCCAGTGTTATTTCCCCATTTTCTGAAAAAAAAAAACAACAAAGAAAAAACAGAGCTGATGTAACGTGAACATTCGCTCAAGCTTCAGTTTTGATTATAATGTATACATTTCATGCAAGGTATGGTCCTTATCAGCCTGAAATAGACTGATGTTAATCTGAGTGCTCGTACTTTGATTTATTTACTTCATGGTTGTTTTTCTGACATTTTCCAAAAGAAACAAAATTTCTTACGTACGAATGATTTCCTGACAAACTTTTCTTTCCTACACATGGTCTCAACTTCTCTTTTGCTTCCTGCCTTGTGTTGGATTCTGCTGTCGGCCAAGCTAAGAAACAAACAAACAAACAAATTAAAAAAAAAACCCTGAAAAAAACACACCCTAAATCTGCCCTAACCCATTCAACGACTTTGTAAATTTAACTGTCCATACATAGTAAAATATTATCTTCTACCTCTTGGACGTGTCTTTGGCAAAAAAAAAAAAAAAAAAAAAAAAAAAAAAAAAAAAAAAAAAAAAAGGCATTCTTCACCACCAACACCCAAAACAAAACAAAGCAAAAAGCAAACAAAAACGGCAAAGTAGAAATGCTCAAATGAAAGAAAACACAGCTCTGCTCTGCTGGAACTTCACAGAGAAATCACTGAGCTGTGTCCAAAATGTACGTGATACTCCTTTCTCTTCGAACTGCGCGTGCGCAGCTGACCTTTCGCAGCACTGACAAATGTGTGCCAGGGGAGCACCTTGGCACGAGGATGACGGTGGAAATGTGAGCGAATCTGCCGAGAGACAATGAAGGCCGTTGTATGAATTATACCACAGTCTCTTCTGTGTCCGAGTCAAGCGGCTGGCACCCGTTATCAACAGACACATCACAGACAACAGACCACGGAACATGAGTCAGCTGTGGCACTGACATCATGGCACTGGAGGGGAACTCGAGGTCGAGGGCTTACAGGAAGTGTTCTTTCTTTCTTTTTTTTCTGTCTTTTCTTTTTTTCTTTTTTCTTTCTCTTTCTTCCTCCTGCCCTTCTTTCTTTCTTTCTTTCTTCCTTCCTTCATCCCTTCCTTCCTTTCCTTTCTCACTTTCTTTCTTTCCTTTGCATTCCCGGCTGTCTTAGAGAGAATATTCTGCGTGTTGGGCAAAGTCCACAGTCTGACCATGCCGACCCCCCCCCCCCCCCCCCCCCCCCAACCCCCTTAAATCTTTTCTGGAGCTCCACAAAATTGGGCAAAGCACTGGCACGTGGAAGAGGACTGTAGAATGTGGACTGCGGTCTGTAGGTCTGGAACCCAAAAGGCATTCGTCCGTGGAGCAGATCTAGACTCAGAGAGAGAGAGAGAGAGAGAGAGAGAGAGAGAGAGAGAGAGAGAGAGAGAAGAGAGCATGCGCATCCATGTTTGCAAGTACCACAGATTTCCATAGTTTAATAAACTCAACAGAAATTTTTTTTTTTTTTCCAGAAATGGAAAACAACAACAACGAAAAAACAAACAAACCCTGAGATCATACAAACACATAGCCAAGTACAAAACACAATCAGTCGATTCTTCGGAAATCGAACACTGAAATCTCCATCTTACCCTCCCTTTCTTGTCTCACCCTTTCATCCCTCCATCTCTCCCTCTCTCGGCGCATTGTGCATGCTCCACCGGTCTCCTTACCCCCTTACTTCTTCGTGTTCTTCACAAACTGTCATGAACCACCCTGCGTACTCTTCCGCTTAGAAATGCCCGGATTATACACACCACTGATAGAAATGCCCGGATGACAGGCAGCCCCTCAGTTCACGTGAAACAATACGAGAGTAAAACAAAGACCTGTCTCCGACTGACAATCCCTCTGGCTGCTAGGCTGTCATCATATCAATGCCACTGCACGTTCTTTGGCACCCAAGTTTTCTGTCTGTCTGTCTGTCTGTCTGTCTGTCTGTCTGTCTCTCTCTCTCTCTCTCTCTCTCTCTCTCTCTCTCTCTCTCTCTCTCTCTCTCTCTCTCTCTCTCTCTCTCTCTCTCTCTCTCTCTCTCTCTCTCTCTCTCTCCTCTCCTCCTCCTCCTCCTCCTTCTTCTTCTATTTGCTAGCATTCCTCTTCCTTTTTCGCCATCTACTTAACACTATCATTTCAGTGATCGGAGACTACTGTTCGGTGTTGTAATGATGTTCACTGTGATCTTGTATTTGCATGTAAGTATGGATGGGCCGGAATAGCTTAGTTGGCAGGTCGTCAGACTCGTGATTCTGGGGTTCGAATCTTCGCGGGGCTGTTTCAGTAGAAGAGAGATTTTCCCCACAGAGATAACATTCATTCTGACTCCGTTGCTCGAAAAGTCCTTCGAATGAGATATTAAACCAAGATTCCATGTAAGAAACGCATGCATTCACAACATTTACATACACGCCATCACCAACCTCCGGAAGAGAAGGCCAGTTTGGCCGTTTGTAAGGATGACATGCAAAGGCATAGCATGCATCCTGCGTGAAAAAGATAAAGATGACCCCCCCCCAAAAAAAAAAAAAAAAAAAAAAAAAAAAAAAAAGTGAGGGACTGAGACTGATACTTGACTGAATGACACGGGTGAAGGCTGAAGGTCAGCAGCGCCAGCAGGCAGCTCTTCAGTCGGCTCTACCCAGGTAGGCAGCCCGCTGTGTTAAAGCAGAGCGTAGAGTTTAGTCTTTAACCGAGAATAGGCGCTTTGTAAGTTACTCTTAATAAAGATAATGACAATGTTTTCTATTGATGCGCGCATGACAAGGACAGATAGTAAGACTCGGCTAGGTTTTCATTATTGAGTATGAAAGATTTCTCTGTCTGTCTGTTTGTCTGTCTGTCCGTCCGTCTGTCTGTCTGTCTGTCCCCCTCTGTCTGTCTGTCTGCCTCCCCTCCCCCTCTCTCTTTCAAGAGCTCATCAAAAAATAGCACAAACCGACAACAACACACACACACACACACACACACACACACACACACACACACACCATCTAGGCTCACACACAACAAAGCCACCATTGTTGCACTGAAGCATTGCGCCAAATGGTTCCACGCCAGTCTTCCCATACCGACCCAAATCGCCGATAATGAGAGCTTAACCAAAGCCTGTAGGTAAAGAAAGACCAACCGGCAGAGTCAACTGGTTCACTGTCGTTTGACAAAGACCTCGCCATAACGGTTCCGTGGCGGTCATGCGCGGAGCAGGAGATGCAGGCCATGGTCTGATCAGAACAAAAGGCCTGTGAATTGTTTGTAAACAAACCGAAACCGATGAAAAGAACACAAGATTTTTCACACACACACACACACACACACACACACACACACACACACACACTCTCTCTCTCTCTCTCTCTCTCTCTCTCTCTCTCTCTCTCTCTCTCTCTCTCTCTGTTTACATCGGCTCGGATTTTTAAGTATCGTCAAATTTAAGTCACCTTTCATATTGCTCCCTTTGGTTGAAGGTTGTTTGTTTGTTTGTTTTTTTTTTAATTAGTCACTAACTGACATACCCCCCTCCTTTGTTTACATCTCTAGTTCTATCATTCACACACACACACACACACACACACACACACACACACACACACACACACACACACACACACACAACACACGCACACACACACATGCGCGCGTGTACACACACAAGCACACGCAGAGAGAGAGAGAGAGAGAGAGAGAGAGAGAGAGAGAGAGAGAGAGAGAGAGAGAGAGAGAGAGACAGACAGACAGACAGACAGACAGACAGAGTTTGTCCGGAAATCCGCCGGGTCCAGTCGCCACACACGACGTCCGTTCAACAAGGAGAGATAGTTGTTTGATCCTCTTCGCCCTCGTGCTGGCGACGCGAGCAACATCCGTGCTCCTCTGCCGGCGGTGACGGGTCAAGAACAGCTGCCCCCAGCCAATTTGACCCCCCACCAGCTGGCCGGCATCCACTGAAATGAACAGCGACCAGGGCTGGTTTCTGAGTCATGGCAGAAAGCAATGGAAATCTTCTGAACCCTGCCCCAAGCCAAAACCCTTCAGCGCCAGTTATCATCGCCGCTTGATACTACAGTCTATCTATCTTTAACCCATTGACTGCTATAAATCAAATGGAAAAGTTTGCTGTGTACAAACTTTTAAGGATAGCACTTCGGATTTGTTTCTTCTGCTTCAAAGGTTATCATCCGTTTGCCTGCATGATGTGATACGGGGTTCCATGAAAGAGAGGGCCTCGTGGTTAAACGGTTAGAGCGTTTGCACGTGAAGCTGACGGTCGACAGTTCGAACCTTTCATCGAGTCGAATTATTCTTTTTTTTTTTTTTTTTTTTTTAGCTGGAAACCATTTTCTGTCCACTCAGCAGTAAATGGTACCTGATTCTATCAGGGAAGGTGACGGCGGCGGGAGGGAAACAGATGGGCTCCGCTTTTCCAGCTGCCATGCCCCAGACTTAATGAACTTCTGACAGTTCCCTCCTCCTACGGCCAGCTGGCTATGGGAGTTGAACTTTAAGTGTACGAAAGAGGAGAAGACAGGCAGTGAAACTTGGTAACCTGACCTGCCCGCCTCATCATCAATCATAGGGAGGCTTCACTCTTTCACTGACGCGTAGATTCTTCGTTAGCAGTCAAGGGGTTAAACGCTACTCATTGCCCACAGTAGGGATACTGGGGTCTCTTTCAGTATAACTGGTACAACCCGCCTTCTGGAAATTCTGTGGTAATGATTTCCTCTTTTCTTTTCTCTCTCTTTGACACGTAATTCTTTGTCAGAATTAATATCTAAAGAAGAAATCTGCGTATGAGCCTCTTATGTCGTCTCCAGAAGAGAACCATGCAAACAAAGAAATAACGAATAAACAAAACGGCTGAGCATCAGGACTTGGAAAGTTTAGTTCGTCATGGCTCATAGCACCAGCGAACAGCAGAGACAATTTCTTCAATTACAATGTGCGCTCCGCTAGGGGGAGGGGGGAGAGAGAGAGAGAGAGAGAGAGAGAGGGGGGGGGGGAGGGACAGAGAGAGAGAGAGAGGGAGAGAGAGAGAGAGGTCCAGCGCTGAGCGATCCCAAACGTTTCCGTAGTTCCAACAGGACGACGGAATAGACTCGCGGCCGCCGTGACTGATGCCACGCAGTAGTGTTAAAGGAACTCCACCATCAGTCAGAATGCGCTTGGTCGAGTAGTTACGACATGCCAACGACATGCTGGAAGTCTAAGGTTCGAATCCCTCAAAGAAATTACACACACACACACACACACACACACACACACACACGATTCCATTTAACACTATGTCCACTATGTCCGGCATTGGTTGTTTTCTTTTTTTTGGTTCATTTCTTCTGTGAGTCATTCCGAGCGGGCTGTGACCCCTTTTGACCCGTGAGAAGGGTTCACTGGACACACACCCCGATTGGCGTCTCTCAGCTCTGGCACAGGTGTGTGTGTGTGTGTGTGTGTGTGTGTGTGAGCTGCACGAGGGCCAGGCACCTGCGCTGTCCAGCTGTGGCCTCTGACCAGTCAGGCGGGTCAGGCTCCGCCCTCTGGTCCTGCCTTTGACGGTCAAGTGGCCAGTGCCAGGCCTGGCACCTTGGTTGTCCTCTCTTCTGCGGGAGAGGATTTCCGCCCGTCCCCCTCCCCTCTCCTGTACGGCCAGCATCTGATCTGGGGGTGGCTGAGACTCTAAACGCATCACTCACCTTCACGCTATGGTATGGTGAACGCATTATGAATGGGGAGCCGCAGAATGTGTGAGGGCTGAGTTGACTCGGGTGCGTGAATCAGATTTTAACCCTCTATTTTGGAAACGACTTGCGGAGTTGCGCCCAACACTGTGAGCTGAATCCCTCAACTCCGGAAAGTACCTGCCGAACTCGCCCGAAGACTCTGATAAAAAAAGAGACTTCTTTTGTGTGACTAAGAAAAAAAAAAAGAGAGAGAGAATTTGTAGATATATTCTTAGGCCAGGACTCTTAGTTTTTGAACTTGCAGCGACAGGCTCCCTATTTCTTCTACTGTGGAGTTCGTTTGGACGGATGGAGGCTGGACGTGAACCCAGGAAGTAATTCTGTAACTGTAGAAAACAATCCTGCCTAGGATTTCGGTAGTTTCCCCCCTAGAGTAGTTAGAGTAGCTCTTCCTTTCTGACTCTTTTTGAGAAGGAGAGTCTCGAGGTTACTTGAGAA